>CM034239.1:47292198-47892198 GCA_019916065.1 Vitellaria paradoxa
CATAAAAGTCTTCAAGAGTCGAATTCCATCCACGGCGCGTCAAGAAGACTCGCACTGATGGGTGGTTCAGGACCGCTTCTTGTGGGCATTAGTTTGCTATTAAACCTCTTTCTTTAGTTTCTATCACAAATTCATTTGGAAGAATTATAGAGTCACCATCGCTAGAAGATCTAGTTGTCCACTAGAAACAATAGTTATTATTAGTTAGTCCCCAAGCAAACTCTAGCAGTTGTTGCTTTGTCATGATCACAATGCTCCCAAAATTCACAAAAATCACAGACTCAAGCTGTTTCTGTCTAATCATTGGAAACACTCTGATTCTTCTTTTCATAAGTTGTATCCAATAATTTATGTTCTGTCTCCTTTTAATATCTGATTCAAAAATTACTGTAGATGTCCAATGACATAGATAGATGGTAACATAGATGAGAGAATATATAGTAGATCTTGCTCCAAAGCATCAAACATTTAAATAATATTTGCTAAAGCTTTGGATGCTCTTTGTGTTGCTTCCATGCAAAAGTTAAATGCTATGCCATTGGGGTCTATAGTTTGGGCATAGATCAAGATATCTTTCAGGCGAATATCTTTTATACCTAAAATCCAGTCTATAATGGTATTTAGGTACTCATTTATTAGATAGCTTGCATCTATTAGATACCCATTTATTAATAGTGTGTTTGAAGTAATAAAAGTAAAATAAAATGAGATAAACTGATATAAATTGTAGGTTCATAATTTGCACAGGGAGATAAAAAATGAATAACTTTTAGAATTTTTTAATATATTTATCATTTTACAGAATTTTTGTCACTCTAAACGGAGCCCAAATAGCTTGCATATGCATGCATAGAATATCAAGTCATAGATATGCAAATCTCACATCACACTCTACTAAATCACAATCTCATTAATTCTTATCTGATTAGAACCTAATGAACATTTTCAAAACCTAAGCACTCTGTGTGTTTTTTATGCCTTTAATGTTAAATCCTCTCTACCCAATCCACCATTGATGGATGGAGATGAGCTTTCTAATTACCACTGGATTGTGGATTAGCAGACGCCAAACAGGTGTTTGATATTCCAACCTCGCTGTGTTATACATAAATTTATAAATGCGTACCTTTTAGTAGTGTAAAGCTTTTTCCCAACAGAGCATGCATGAAACGACCCCTACATTAATCTAATAATTAAATCTTTGGAATGATAGAAAAACATCATTCAAAGAGAGTAGTTAATAAAATTCACTAATTATTAACACTATGTTTGTTTTAGAATTTATTTGTTGCAATTTATAATATTTTTGAAATCTATTTATTTATATTCTTTTTTGAAAAATATTTTTTATAATATGAGTAAATTTGTATTTTGAAAAAAATTATATTGAAAGTTCTGTTTGTTTTAATGTAAAATATTTATTTTAAACATGAACAAAAAATATTTTACAAAAAAATATTTTATGTTGATAAAGACGAAACTAAATATAATTCAAAAGGAATAAGAATGGCAACAAGATAAATTTAGAGCGAGAGGCAAAATGCACTGAAATCCAACAACGATAAGAGTGGGTAAAGCAATGATCCGCATTGCTTTGCCAGAAATTGAGCTTGTGACACATTGTCATGTCGTAGCAAAAAGACAAATGAGATGTATGCATGTATAAAGAAATTTGAGAGAAATTCAACCCAGAAAGGTGGAGTAACTTGGACTAGCTAGTTAGTTTATCAAGGCATTAAAAAAACATCAATGCAATACTATCTTTTATTATATCACTTTATTAAATTTTCCGTAGGTGAAACACAATGAAACATTGTGGTAGCTTCAAGTTCTAGCCTCCAATTAATTGCAATATTTTGTTCACCAACTTGTCCAAATTTAAGGAAGATGAGCCACTCGAACCGGTTGCTTCTTCTGCCAATTTCTTAAGCTTCACAGCCTTCTCCTTCATTTTCTTCCCCTTCTCTCCTCTCATCAACTCTCTTATAAGTTTCTCTACTTCATCTCTCTTCACATCATTATCAATCTCCATTCCAACCTCCCACTCATTGCAAATATACCTACAGTTTGTTTGTTGATCACCAATAAATGGCCAACAAATCATAGGTACTCCTAAAGACAAACTCTCAACAATAGAATTCTATCCGCTGTACGTTAAGAACCCTCCAACTGATGGGTGGTTCAAGACTTCCTCTTGTGGATACCAACTTATTATTAGGCCTCTTTCTTTAGTTTCTTCCATAAATTCAGGAGTCAAAATTGTAGATTCACCCATCACCAAATCAGGCCTAACTATCCACAGGAAGTGATAGTTGCTATTAGCAAGTTCCCAAGCGAACTCCATAAGTTGTTGCTTCGTCACCATTGTGATACTGTCAAAATTCACGTAGATAACAGAATAAGATTCCTTAGATTTGAGTCATTCGAGACACTCTGATTCTTCTTTCCATAAATTGTATCCAATAGCCTTTGACAATATTTTTTCTTCTAATATCTGATCCAGAAGTAATTGGAGAGGTCCAATGGCATAGACAAATGGTCGCACAGATGAGAGAACCTCCAATAGGTCCTGCTCCAAGGCATCAAATGTTTGAAGAATATTTGCTAAAGCTTTGGGAGCTTTAGAGGTTGCTTCCATGCAGAAGTTGAAAAATAAATCATCAGGGTCCGTAGTTCGGACAAAACTTGGTAGATCTTTTAGTCGGATTCCTTTCATTCCTGGAATCCAGTCCATAATGGTGTCCAAGTACCCATTTGTTAGATAACTTTCATCTGCAATTACACAATTAATATCAGCTAAATTGGAACCAATGCCATGCAATTTTTTGAATGTGCCTAAATTTATACCCATTAAAATATTTTTGCAAGAGTAATGTGATACTATTAGAATATTTGTGCTCTTTTCTTTTTGTTTTTATTTCCCAAATTATTCTAGTTGCACTTTTCTAGAAAATTTTGTTACGAAAACATTTTCTTCTCCCATGAAAATTTATCAAAAAAAAAAATTATTAGAATCATGTAGAGATTTATAAGTCTATCGCTTTAAATAAAAATACTCATTAAGATACACTTTAATTGTAAAATTACCAATTCACACTTATTTTGATAAATTCTTACAACAAAATAGTATTGTTCTTTTGTTCTTGCTCTTTCCTTCCAGTAGTGTAAGATAAAGAGCAATGTTGTGAGGGACCAACTATCAACATGAGATTAGATGAGTTACTAACTAGATACGATGAAATATTCATATCTCACATTTTTTGAAAATGTTGAAATAAATTATCATATATGTAATATTTAATATTTCTCAAGTACAACGCGTTTTAAAGTCTTAAAAATAATGAATACTGTTAAATTTTAGAATTAAACATGTTTTATAAATAGTGGCACGAAAATGGGTGATCCTTTTAAAATTAAACTCTCGCAGTATATCTAACCTATCTCAAAGCGACAAAAAATGTGACCCTCCGGGTCACCCCAAAAAAAAAAATGTGACCCATCCCATTTAAAATTAAAACCCATCAACTTTACTTTTATTTACAAATTTGTAGGATATCATTTTACTTTGTGTGCGCGTGTGTATACCTTTTAGAGGTGTAAGACCTTTTTACCGTAGAGCGCGGAGCTGATAAACGCCCATAAAAGAGCAGGCACCGATACTCCAGAAGCGTACGACAGGGATTTCAAGCTGTTCAGCAGCTGTGACGGTGAATGACATGAACCCATCCGAGACAATACAAGTAACTGGCGGATCAGAAGCAACAGTGCTGCCGTCGCTGAGATGGGAGAGTAGGTTGAGAAATGGAGCTAACAAGTCGGTGGAAACAGATTGACAAAGAGCGATTAAGTCTTGGGTTGCGTTTGCATCATCCGACGAGGGCAAACTATCTGGGATTGCTTTGAACTGGAAATCAGGCAATCCATCAAGAGAATTAGGTCCTCTGGCTTTGATGAAGCGCTTGTGGTTGTACTCTGTGTTGACAAAGGTTATGTGAAAGCCCTTGTGGTGGAGGAGCTTTGCTAGTTTCAACATCGCTTTGATGTGGCTTTGAGCTGGGTATGGTACGCAAACGAGGTGAGGCTTGCGAGTCACTTCCATGGTTGGTACCTCTCTTCTTGAGCGGCTACAATATGCAAGCTGATCCTCTCTTTGGCTGCAATGGCAAAGGTTTAAATAAGAGCAATGCAAACTATGATAATTTGTAGCAAGACATTTGTTATAAAAATGAGGTGTATGTTTTCAACGTGTCATTTCGAGAAAGGATAAGTGTGTAAAGCCCTAAAATATCGTAGGACAAAAATGAATCGAGTTTCATGCATGCTATTCTTCAAGTTAAACCAAAAGGCTGCTAATTAGGGATTCTAGAATTCACCAATGACAAGTAAACAATTATAAAAGTAATTAATAATTTTATAATAAAAACTTCCGTCATATGTAAAGAGAAATAATAATAATTTCGTAAGAAACAATCCAATCAACAAGGAATTAAAAACAATATCTCCAAGTTGGGCATATCTAACGTGGGGCAAGAGAGAAATCCAATATGGTTTGTGATTACTTTAACTAATAGGCCCTCGTGGTTTTTGAACATACATCTCTACTCTTCTTGTATATGTTACAGACAAGTGAAGACAATCGGGATGGCATCTCCCTAATACAGGTACATGTTACAGACAAGTGAAGATAGAGGAATTCACGTCAAATGGACTTGATTAATCCCCTGAAGTTTGTCTAGTTGTTTCAATTATTAGGACTCCGGACGCATCTGCACGTATAATACAGACAAATGAAGAAATAAGATGTACATTAACGTCGTGCTTGTCGTGCTTGAGAGTCAAAAGTTCTACAGTCTTGATACAAAATTATGCTTGAAAATTTTTAAATGATGGACTCTAGAGTATTCACTTAAGTTTGTTGAATAAATCATAGCTTATGAGTTGATATTTTATTTTAATTTTTTAAACATGTTAATTTATAGAATTTTGAAATTCTCATTAAATTCATAAAATTTTGAATAATAATACTCTCGTGATAATATTGAAATCCAAATTTTATCTTTCTTAACAAAATCATATTATTCATATTTCTCATTTCAAGTTGCTTTAGCCTGAAGATTTTTTTTTCTTCTTTTTTTTTTTTTTTTAGCGATTTGGATTTGAAGTATTTCAAAGTTTTATTCTTAATTTTATTTTACTTCAATATATATAATATATTATTTTATATGTAGGTATGTAAACACCAACATCGATTGCAATGTTTACTACATAACAAATAAATAAGAGTACGTGCACCATTATATACATTAATAAACACTTTAGAACTCATTAATAAATAAACTCCCTAGTATAAGTTCATTATTCTTAAACTCATACTCATAAACATCTTAAAACTTAAATCATCTAAACATTTATGAACTTGTACCTTAAAAACGCCTTAAATCCCATACTTTGAACTCCCAAATATAAAATGTCAAATTAATGGCATCACTGCTCACAATTAGTTAGAGCCAATCGCATTTAGTTTTTTTTTTTTTTTTGGTTGGCGCATTTAGTTTCACGTAAAATATATTTTTTGAATAACACATTTATTTACATTTTTTAAGATTATTTTTCTAAAATATAAACAAAATATTTTTCAAAAATAATCTTGGTGTTTTCCTTTATAATTATCTCTCTAAGATTACATTCCGAGCTCAGATTTTGATCTGGAATTGGATTTCCAATCAATTCTTAATTTGCAGATTAGTTTTATAATATTTTGAAAAAAAATAAATTTTGAATATTATCTATTATATATTGATAATTAAACCTCTATTCCGAACTCAGTTTTTCCAGATTTTTTTTAATTTTTGAAGTTCAAAAACACGCATATATATCAATTAATTGTTGATTTTTACATCAAGTATTGAATAATATTAAATTAATTTTGTCAAATATTTATTCTAATATGATGTAACAAAAATGGATAAAGCGTTAAAATTGACAAAATGTTTACAAAACAAAAAAAAAAAAGAGAATGAAAACATAATTTTTTTGTTTAAATTTTGTTAATAAAAATAAAAACAAATTTATTAAACACGTTTTTATTGTTAAATTTTAAAAATTTATAAATATAAATAAAAATAATAGTGACTCAAGTTCTTCTTGAAAATTTTTCATAAAAATCCTTTTATTTGTCAAATCTGTAAACTCACGGAAGAGTAATGTCATTTTCTCTTTTCCTTTTTTAATTAATATTTGTATTAGATATTGACCTAAGAAGCATAACATGCATGTAACGTGTGAATATATGATTTAGGTTGTATTTGATTTGCTAAAAATTTAAAAAAAATATTTGAAAATTTTTTAAAAATTATTTACTTTTTATCTTATTACACGAATTACAAATTTATAATTTATCTCACTTTATCTTATTTTTTATCACTTTAAACGCTCCCTCATTTTTTTTCTTTTTTTTTTTTTTTTTTTTTTTTGAATCTCCAAATCAAAATCTTTGAATTGGTGTCTTTGAATTAATTATACCAAAATATTATAACTTTATGTTGAAGAAACTAGGGTAAAACCAATTTCTATATCAAGCAAGTGCAAGTGTTTCAATATTATTACTTTAAAATTATTAAGTATGAATCATTTAAAGTTTTATATATTCCCTAGAAATTATTTTACTCATATAATTTGTGGTATCGATCTAAATGTGCAATTGAGGTTGCATTAGATGCAACTAATCTTTCTATCAAATGCATAATTTTAAATAATATTATGGTTGAAAATTATATTAATTTATTTTTCATTCGGACTTCTGCCGGAGACCACACGCGGAAAATGGAAAAGGAAATGGAGCTATCATTTTAAACTAAAGAACTAGGCAAGAAATCACCAATAATTCATTGATGGTGTAATCAGAATGACCTAAAATAAGATAAAATAAAATAATTTATGTGTTTATAATTTGTGTAATAAAATAAAAAATAAATAATTTTTTAAATATTTTAAAATATTTTAATATTTTTCCAATATATAAACCATACCCTAGATATGATTAGCGCAAGCAGTGACGCAATTGCATTTATTATAAACTTTCCAGTTGCCATCCGCCGGGGGGGGGGAGAGAGAGAGAGCTAGCTAGCGATGAGAAGACCGAACCTATCATTAGACAGAGAAAAAGAGTCAGCGATGTATTAGAGGATACAAATATCAACAATTAGGCCTTGTGAGAAGATAAGTAAGAAAAAATTTACAAGAATGAAATGTTTAACAGCGACTCGGAGTTTTTAGTGGTGTACCAAAAAAAAAAAAAAATTAAAAGTTATCAAAAAATTACAAAAATAATTATTAAATTCTTTTAGTTAATGTTCAACCTTTAGATATTGACGAAAAATAAATTCAGAAATGAGATATAAATAGTACCACACCTCTTCTCATATTTGTAATCCGCCCATTTAGCAGATTGTATATCCGGAGAGGAAAAAAATATCCGGTAACAAAATTACAAATCAAACCCCACTTTTGTGAGACTTATGAACAACATTGTCCAATCATATGTTAGTGTTCGGCAAATAAATGCGGCCTTAGTATGCACAATATTTAAAAATTACACTTATCTATTTTATTTTGAAATACTATTAACATTGACCCCTCCAAATAAAATTAACTATTAAAACTTAATCAAAAATAGTAAAATAACTAAAATTTTAGTTTTTTTTTTCTATTTTATCCCTCACTCTCTCACATCTTTGTTAGTTTTCTTTACAAATTTCATAAAATAAGTAAAAACAAAATGTTTTTGAGAATATCTTTAAAGAAAACTTACAGGATGTGAGAAATGGAAAAAATAAAATAAGAAAAATACTTAAAATTTTGGTTAGTTTGACATTTTTTATTAAGTTTTAATGTCTGATTTTATTGGAATGAGATCTATGAGACAAGTGTGACTTTTAAATATTGTAGGTGATAAGTACAATTACCTAAATGTTTAGGGAAAGTAAGTATATATATTTGCACGAGTTGGTATCTAGGAGAAAAAATATAAATCTATTAAATTTATATTTGGAGTAAAAATTGTCATGCCCCGGGTTCAGGACTCGAGTATGTGAATAAAAGAACACATAACACAACATTAAGTAACATTCCCTGTCCTACACCAGAGCCATACACACACTCTATGGAGTAATAAAAAAATTAATTAATTAATTGATTAATAAAACTAAGCTTTAAATTTAAATAAATGCCTTAGCTAAAACTAACTAAGCAACAAAACTCCAAACTTAACCCAAATAAATATCTCAAAGATAGACAAAATAATTAATAATAACCCCACAAACAGAGGCTTATTACAATCCACTAAAAACAATTCTCTAAAGAAAATTCTAATGTAATTAAATAAAAACAAATAAATAAATTCCTAATTTTCAAGGTGAGTAGGTTCTGCGCGTGACTCAAATTCATTACCTGCATCGCAAGCTGTAAGGAGTTTAGCACTAATACCATGTGTGCTCGGAACCCTAGTAATAATAATATAAATGCAGTATGCCCTAACATGTTACTAAGTGAAACAATTATGCACAAGTAGTAATTTCAAACAAGAATTTAAATTTATCTATTTATCTCTTTTCGTTACCATTAATCCTGCTTTAGCATCACATAACACATCAAAAAAATCAATTTAATTTTAAGGTACTGCTGCTTGATTGTCTCGTAAAAATAAGACCCAACTAATATACATCATTTATTGATGTCTGCTTGGTTATCCCGTAGAAACAGGACCCAACCAATATACACCATCCTTCGGTATCTACTTCCTAGGTCGAAGCCTTAGGAATATAATATGTCACACTTAGGTATCTACATCGTTCGTAGGTTATTAGCCTACTGGACTTGATTACCACCCCCACGCGAATTTCAGGACACTCAATCCTTAGGTACGTATACCTGATATTTTCAGTACCTCTCAACCCAAGCAAAATATAATATTAAATTTTATTTTAATATCTACATTAAATAAATTCTTTTAAATGAAAATTTAATAGACTTTATTAACCCTCAATTCACCAGTACATTAAATAACACAAAATTTCTAAACAATTAAAGAAACAAAATAATCTAACAAATGTGTTATTTAATCACACTAACAGAATTAAAAAAAAAACAAATAAAAATAAATAATTGATTCATCAAACACTTCAAGTCACCTTCTGGATGAATTGGTCACTAAATGACAAATATATAAATATATATATTAGATTTTGTCTTCTAGCTAAGAAAAATCTATGAATGGACTTGGTGCACATTTTATGTAACCACACAATCATGGCTAACATGAAATAAAACAGACCCCATAAATTTGAATCTTGTTCACGTACAGCAACAATTAAGTTGATTTGACCGTGTTAGACCGAATAAATAAAATAATAATAATAATAATAATAATAATAATAAATATATATATATACACAAACAAATATATATACACACACAACTCAATCACAGGTGCATTAAACACATAAAAGGAACCGCCCCTTACCTGGGTTGCATTCGAAAAATCGGAAGGAAGTCAGTCCGGCAACGGAAAGAAATCAGCAACGCAAGAAGATCAAGCCGACAACCTATACACCTTTTTTTTAGGGTTTTATTTCTTTATAAAATAAATACAACTTTGTGTGTTTATAGTAGAAGAGTTTTAAACCTAACCAACTAATTAATTTCCTACTCTCCATAGGTTTAGGAAAAGTAAACTTTTCTCCTAAAATTTTAAAAATCTTTTTAAATATAACCAAAAAAATTAATCTTTTTAAATACAATTCAAAAGTAACAAAAATTTCAAATCATTAAATTTAAATAGCAACTAAATTTATCAAATAAAAATATCCAAATTAAATAAAAAAATCTGGGTTATTACAAATTTGGTAACGGGAGAGAAATAAAGAAAATAAATAAAACAGGAGTACAAAAATTAAAAAAAATATAAAATCTCAAATATACTTTTATTTAAATGAATTTAAAAATATAATAAAATAAAAATATTTATCATATATTAGTTGATATAGGGGTCATACTGCACCAATCGAGTTTGCTCGATCGGGCTTGTTCGTTCTTTTCTGGTCAGGCTTGCTTGACTGAGGTGATACTCAGATTCTTGACTAGGATCACCCGACCGGCGTCAACCAGCCTTACCAACCGAGGGCATCCGAATGACCCCCAACCAACTGAGGGATCTCTCTTTCCTAATCAGGTCCTACCAAAGTGACATCATATATAAGGCGTGTAATAGACTTCTGACAGATCCATTGATAACCGCCTATAAAGACAATATTTAATCCTAACAGTATGAATAACTAATCAAGGAATATACTCAATAGGGTCTGCTAGTACAGCTGCCTCAACCTGATTAGAGGAAAATGTGAACTAGTGCGACACAAGCGTATCATGCTGATGCTTGATACACTCCCAACTTATAAAAAATCTCTCTTCTCTCCTAGGTACACACACAATACACCTTTTGCTTACTGTTACTCTACTGAATTACTTACCGAAAGCTTACTATACCAACTTAAGCATCAGAGGCTCCTTGGCAGGCATCACACCGGCGTCGAGGCAACATTCCGGGTTCGAGTTGGACCATTTGCAGCATCTCTGGTTCACTGTATCATTAGTTGGCGTCGTCTGTGAGAATCGAGATTGATTTCTCATCACTTTTATGGTCCAAACAAGATCTGGTATCAATACCCAGCCTTCGTCGTCATCAACAGCAGCTATAAAAAACTAGAACGACGAAAGAATAAATGTTATGGAAAGGCAAATGTCAGAAATGATGGCTGTTATACAAATTCTGATGGCCCAAAATCAAGTACTGCTTCAGCAAGTGAATTCGCCTCTAGCTATGATTCCGCCCCAAGTGGACCCACCAATCAATTGAGCGAATAATGGAGGAGCTGTGAAACACAATGGTGTTGAGAATGCTCCCAACAATAGTGCTGTACAACCAGTCCTTGGGGTTGGCGTTGTTGCGGAGAATAATTTTATCAACAGGTTCTCAGAGGAATCGAGAAGAAGAGACAAAACTATGAGAGTCGAAGTCCTAGTTGGTGGCCGCCTCGAAGCATCGAGGGTGGAAGGCACCAGTAGCAAGGACGCCTCTGCTAATTCATGGGAAGACCAGCTAAGGGCCATGTAGGCCCAAATGGAAAATGTTTTGGCGGCAGTTAAGGCGCTAAATACTGTGGAACGTCTCAATGCCCACATTGACTCTCTGTTCGACCCAGCAGTGATGGCCTGTCCTCTCCCCCCAAAGTTCAAGATGCCAATGTTAGGAACGTTTGATGGGTCACAAGATTCTTTTGACCATTTGGAGACTTACAAGATGTTGATGCATATCCATGCTTACCTGGACAAGATAATGTGTTGGGTATTTCCAGCCACTCTCAAAGGGCCCGCTTGCCTCTGGTTTTCTAAAATCAAAGCAGGCTCTATTGCTCATTTTGCTCAACTGAGCAAACTCTTTGTCAGCCACATTATTGGCGGCTAAAGGCAGAAAAGGCTAGTTACTCACCTCCTAACGGTCAAGCAAAACGGGGATAAGTTCCTGAGAAACTATGTTGGGAGATTCAATAAAGAAATTTTGGAGGTCGATGAGGTAGATGAGAAAGTGGTTATGACTGCCTTCTTGAGTGGGCTGAAATCGCTTAGGTTCATGGCCTCGTTGGTCAAAAAATCACTAGTTGACATGGCGGAGTTGATGTTCCGCGCGCAGAAGTACATCAACGTTGAGGATGCGATGAGGGTGAGGAAGGATGCAGACGTGGCACGGAGTTCAAAGCCCGAGAAGAAGAGGCCAAACGGATTCGATAGTGCTCGAGATATTAGAGACTCCAAGAATAGGAGGTATGAAAATAGGCCAGATCGAGTTTTTCCGTATGATTTTTCAATTTTTTTTTTTTTGATAAAATGATTTTTCATGTTAGACCAAAAGGTTGCTGATTAGCTAGGATTTTGATATTCATAACATACTAGTAGACAATTCGAAAAGTAATTAATAATTGTATTCAATAAAAAGATGAATCTTCCCCATAGATACAATGTATAGAGATTTAAAAAAATGACCTAACCTTAAGAAACGACAATATGTCTGAAATTTATCATAATTTACAAATATAAAATTATAAAGAAAGAGAATAATAAATTAATATAAAATTGATAATTAACTCTGACTTCTATCTCAACGTAGGATACCTTTTAATTCAAAAATGTATAGAGAAAATAATAAAAATAACATTTAAAGCTCTAAATGACAGTGTTCAATCGCTGGAAATTTTATATTATAATCATAAGTCGTAAAAATTATTTTTCTTGGAAAACATATCTAAAATTCACATATTATAAATTTAAATGAAACTAGCCGTAATGAATGCACGTTGTACGCGTATGTTATTTCTTATATATATATATATATATATTAAAAAATAATAAAAATTTTAATTTTAATTTAATTTTAATAAATAAATTTAGATAAGTGTATGCTATTTCTTTTATACATTTAAATTAAAAAATAATAAAAAGTTAAAATTTAAAAATATTTTAATAAATAAATCAACATCAATGTATGTTATTTTTTTATATATTCAAATTAAAAAGTAATAAAAATTAAAATTTAAAATAATATTAATAAATAAATCTATGATAGTATCTTTATATCATTTTTACATTGAGTTTTTTTTTTGTAGTTTCATTTACATCTCCAGACCAAATTTAAGGGAGAATTTTAACTTGAAAGAATGAACTCTTTGCTAATTTAGTGAAAAAATCAAACCTGAAATGAAATTTCATATAATGTATGTTCATAATATTTACATTATTTCATTTTACTGGTTGGTTCACAAAATTAGAAATATAATAATATACTTCTATTATATAGTATAAAATTAATTCTGTTACCATAATAATTTCTATCCATTGCAACTATCAAAGATTTTGTGAAAAATAATTTTCATGATCTAATAAATGTTAGATTACATTTTTCTTTAAAAACAATTTATTTATGTAACATAAGTAAAACACACGACAATGTATTTGATTTGCTTTTAAAATATATTGGCCCAAAATTCATTCAAAAATAGGAATTACATCTCAAAGAAATAAAAGTTTTATATACAATTTCAAACTTATTACTTATTGCTATTTTATACTTTTTTTTTAATTTGTGATATGTAATATAATATTATAATTTCATGTAAATTTATATTCTATTTCAAATAAAAATATATTACATAATTTGATAAATATTAATTAAGTAAATTAATATTTACATAAAATACACTATATTTTTGTTAAATATAATTAGATTAACCATAGTCTCTAATTAAAGTAGAATTCTAATAAATAATTATAAATTAAGATAAAATTTGAATAGCATTCAATATTTGGTAGACAAAAAATTTAAAATTTCAAAAGGAAGAAAAATTTAATAAAATCTACAAAGTCACACTAAAAATCAAATTAAATAAAAATATAATAAATTTAAAAAAATCATGTTTTGTATATTTAAATGAACAAATTGAAAAATAAGTCAAACAAGTGACTTTCAATATAATATGATACATAAAAAATTTTAAAATTTTACCAATAATACAAAATACAACAAAAATTAAATTAAAAATAACATTAAAGAATAAAATAAAATCTAAAAAATGAGATCCTATATATTTGAATTAAGGAATTAAAAAATAAGTCAAAAAATAAATACAAAAACAAAAAGTAATTTTAATGTAAAGGAATATTATCTAATAAAAATAAATATAATATTTTATTAATAGAAGGAAATATTTCAGTTATACCTTGTGAAAAAGTTAACAAAATTGAAATATAAAATTTTATAATGCTTTGATAATTTTTTTATCATTATTGTACAATAATATTTTCATATTAAATAAAAATAAAATAAAATTCAAAAAAATTATACCCGGTATATTTAAATAAACAAATTAAAAAAAAACCCTAAAAAGAGGTGCTCGTCAGAATTTAATGTATAAAATTCTAAATTTTAACAATAATAAAAAATATAACAAAATCTAAAAATTAAACAATCACATTAAAGAATAAAATTTTTAAAAAATCAAACCTTATATTTTTGAATAATCAAATTAAAAAATATACCAAGGAATAAGTTTTCCCTGAAGTCTGAAACAAAAAAAATTAAAATTTTATCAGTATTGAAAAATATAATAAAATTTAAACCTAATATCAACAATCACATTAATATATAGAACAAAATCTAAAAGTCAAACCTGATTTATTTTAATGAACGCATTAAAAAATAAATTAAAAATAAATATATAAACAAAAAAATTAATTTCAATATAAAAAATATCATCTAATAAAAATAAATATAACAAACCCATTCGTATTCTTAATGACCAAAACAAAATTAACAAATATTATTATGTTTTACGCACTTCCTCCCAACCAACCAAGTTACTTATAAACAAAAGCCACCATAATAAAATTCTGACAAATTTTTTCTAGACGTGAATGCTATTTTATAAATTTTTTAAAAATACTATGTGTATTAATTAGATGTGAATTCATATTCTATTTTCAAATAGGAATATATTATCTAATTTAATACATATCAAATATTTGATATTGATTTATTGAAATTATTTAATTATGCTACAACTAATACATGTATTTTAGACAATATTAAGATAATAATAAAAACTATATGATCATGATTCAAAATAATTTGCATATTTCTCTTTATTTACGATTATCCAAATATATGATAGAATTTAAATAGATATGGATTAATAAAATTTTTAATTTAAAAAATCTTGTTAGAATTTGTCTAATTGATAAAATTTAATTAGTATTAAAATCAATTAATGAACGTTCTAGTTTGAATAAATTGAGAATAAGTGGACAATTATGTACAATACTGATTTTTATATATTATATAATTATAAATTAAGATAATTATAGTTATAAATGATGTTAATAAATTAAAATTTTATTTAATAGGCCAATTATTATTTTGTATTAATTTTGTTTAATAATAATATTTATTACGTTTTAATTTGTTTTTGCATTATTTTGTTTAATAGTAATATTTATTGTTAGTTTGTTAATAATAATATTTATTACTTTTTAAATAATAATTATTAAAATATATAAAATATAAAAAATAAGAAAATATTAAGTAATATCAATTTTAATAATTAAAATATTTATTAATTAATTAAATATTTATTTAATAGGATAACTATTTTTGCATTTTTTTTGCATTATTTTGTTTAATTATAGACTCAATATTTTTTAAAATTTTTTAGTACTTTTGTTTCTTTTAAATTCTATCTATAGTTATCTTATTATTACCATATCTTCTAATTTAATGGATTTTTTAATTTTTAAAAATTTTTATTATTTTAAATTCTATATTATTAAATCAAAAAGAGTAATATGTATAATATTTAAAAAATAAAATCATTTTAAATAACCGCGTCTCTCTACATCACCCATTGCCAATTTTATTTTTTTAATTTCTTATATTGTTTGATATTTTTAATAAATAATATTACAATACATATAATTTTAATAAAAAATATTATAATTAATTTAAGATATATCACTTATTTTTCTAATAATAAAAATAATAAAAGGACATGTTATTTGTTAGTAAATTAAAATCTTTATTTAATAGATTAATTAACTTTTGCATTATTTTGTTTAATAATAATTATTTGTTTTCAATTAAACTTTATTAAAATATAGAAATATATATAAAAATAAGAAGTTATATGATAAATAGAAGTGTAGATTAAATAATATTTTGTTTAATAATAATTATTATATTTTAAATAATAATTTATTAAAATATAAAAAATAAAAAATAAGAAGTTATATAATAAATAGAAGTATAGATTAAATAAAAATATCAAGTAATCGGAGAGTAATCATTATTATTAGGGAATATAATTGGATATAATTTAATTTGCATAAAAATTGAATGTGCATGAGAGTAATCATCATTAATTAGAGCATATAATTGAATATAATTTGATTTGCATGAAAATTGAATTTGAGAGTGAATGGAAATATAATTGGATATATTGAAACTAAAGGAAAATAAAAATGTATAAGTATCCAATAAAAAATTTTCAAACATTCTGACTTTTATAGTAGTAGTGAGAGTAATCATTATTGATTAAGAGAATATAATTCGATATAATTGAAATTGTAGAAAAATGCATGGAGATAAGTGTTCAATAAAAGTTGTTCAAACATTCGAACTTTTGAGAGTAATTATCATTGATTAGAGAATATAATTGGATATAATTTAGTTTATATAAAAATCGGTTACTAATGTGAGAATAATCATCATTAATTAGGGAATATAACCGAATATAATTTGGTTTGTATGAAAATCGGTAATAAATGTGAGAGTAATAATCATTGATTAAGAAATATAATTAAATATAATTGAAATTTTAGAAAAATAAAAGGGTATAAGTGTTGAATAAAAATTTTTCAAATATTCAGACTTTTAAGAATAATCATCATTGATAAGGGAATATAATTAAATATAATTAAAATTATAAAAAAAATAAAATGATATAACTGTTTAATAAAAATTTTCAAATATTTAAATTTTTTATAGTAATGTAGATATAGATATGTGTGCACAAATTATCAAAAATGCCCTTAAGCAGCATGGTATAGTATAAAATTATATATTTTTGATAAATTAAAAGTAATTGGCAGGACAAATGCTGACATCTAGTGCATTATTTCAATAAAAGATTTCAGTCATATGTAAAGAGTAATACGAGTAATTTTGTAAAGAAACAATCCAATTGACAAAGAATTAAGAACAATGTCTCCAACTTGGGCATGCCGAATTACGTGGGTCAAGAAAGAAATCCAAAGTCCTCTAATCATCTGTGATTACTTTAATATGCCCTCGTATTTTTTTAATTTAGATACTGTTTGAATGCTTAAATTTTAATAATTTTTATTTTTTAGTCAAAACTTATTAGTTATAATATTTGGTATATTTGGTCAAGTAAAGAACAAGTTTTAATAATTTTTTGTAAATTTTGAATGTTTAATAAAATTTTTGATAATTTTTAATAATTTTTGATAACTTTTAAATTAAACAACTTACCTAATTGAAAAAAAAATGATAAAAATTAATATTTTATTAAATATTTAAGAAGTAAAATTTAATAATTTTTTTCGCTGAAAATTAAATTATCAAAAAGTAACGTGGAGTCCAATTTTTTGGCTGAAAATTAAATTATCAAAAAGTAAGTGGAATCCAACTCCAGCCACACAACCGGTTCGGCCTTTTTGTTAGCTAGCGCTAAACGACGTCAGAAATTATTTGTAATAAGGCCGACAGCAGAAAAATGTTCACATCAAACAAACGAACGTACCAAATTCCATGAGGCTTATTTAGAGGGCGGGTATATGAAAATACTAAACTTAGTTAAATCCGATAAAAATTCACAAGGAAATACCTCAACGAGATTAGAATAAATTTGAAATTAAAATTTAATATCTGTTCGAGTTAAAAATAGGTTTAAGATTTACGTATAAGATATCCGGTACTCGATATCTGATATCCGTTTATATCTATATGGTATCTATTTAATAAATAAAATATAATATAATATATATTTATAATTTTATTCCTGAAATAAAATTTTTGAAATTTTTAAGTCAATGTCATTTATGCTTTACTCACAATTGCTCTTAACTTTGTCGGGATAGTTTTTTTTGACTAGTTTAATTAATGATTTGTTGTGTATTATTTTCACATGTCATGGATTATTTCATATTGGGTTTGAAAGTTTTTTATCAATTATGATTCCTATTGTACTGTTCTAGGAGTATACTTCTGTATATTTTGTACATTTATTTTACTATGTATAATATATTTCTTTTACCCTTCAAAAAAAAACTTAGAAGTCTTTTAACAAATGAATTTGTTAAATTTAATATTTTTGCCGCTTACTAAATTTTTTATTTTTATTTCAAATTGGGTATTTAATAGGTACTTCACAGATAATTTGACTAATTGAACATAAACGTTGCAAGTTTGGGACGAGTTTCACGAGTTTGGGATAAGATGAATTTAGGATTTCAACTAAAAAAATAAATAGATTTAAACGATAATAATAATAAAAAATAAATAAGTTTGATAATAACATCGACAAATTAAGTAAGTATCTTATCCGTCTACATCTATAGGCTTATTAGCCACTCTCCCCCCCCCCCCCCCCTCTTTCTTTTTTCCGCTTCTGGTCTTTGCATTATTGGCAATTCCAGCTGTAAGTAACCTCTGTCATTTCCCTGCACCTAATACTTTAATAATTGAAAAGTCTTCAAATTTAAAAAAAAAAAAAAGAAGTCACGAAATATTTCCGCCTTTGTGATGTATTATTCTATCAAAAAAGTAATAAATATTAAAAAATCATTTGAATGTTATGATTTTTATAAATTTATTAAATTAAACTATTTTATTACACTGTATCATTATTACATCCTTCTAGTATAAATTTTTGTTAAATATTTTTTTTTATGGATTAGTAAGATCTCATTATTTTTTAATGAAAAGAGTAACACGATCTAAGCCAAACCAAATGCTTAGCCCCATTTGATAATATTTTCATTTTTTGTTTTTGTATTTAAAATTTTGTAAACTGATAACAGAAATATGTTAGTTGAATCTATTTATATTTTTATTTTTTAAAAAATAAAAATTTAAACAGAAAGGATTAAACAAAAAAAAAAAAGTGTTTACACTCTTTTTTTGTTTCAAATATTTTGTCAATTTTTATATTTTGTCTATTTCTGTTGCATCATATTAAAATGAATTAATCTTGTGGATTAGCTCACCTACTAAGACCTTGAATTTACTCTCTAACAGTTACTAGTTCGAATCTCCTCACTGATCAATAGAATGTTTACCCAGTTGTTAACTTTAAGATTTAGAGATTGGTTAAGGTGTGCACAAACTGACCCGAATATTCTAAGTTACAAAAAAAAGAATTATTTCATTCAAATATTTAGTTAAACTAAAATTATTTGTAATAAATAATATAATTAAATTAAATTAGTTATCTGAATTAATATGTGATATATTTTATTAATTATTTTTAACAAATAATTTAATTAATATAAAATATATTTTACTAATTATTTTTAATAAATAATATAATTACATTAATTTAATTTAATTATAAAAATTAATATGTAAATATTCAGTTAATTTATTTTTAGAAATAACTAAATTAAATTAATTAATTTAATTAATGTAATTAATGTTTAATATATTTTATCAAATTATTTTTAATAAATATCATAATTAAATTATTCAAATTATTATAAAATATATTTTATTCAATTGTTCTTAATAAATAATATATTTTATATTCACTCAATTAATAATATAATAACTATATTTTTTTAAGTTTTTACTAAGTAATATAATTAAATTATAATTTAATATTTTTTATATTTATTGAATTAAATTATTTTTATCAAATAATTAAACTAAATTAAAACAAAATATATTTTTTAAATTCAATTGATTTTTTAAAAAACTAATAAAATATAAAAAATTAATTATTATAAATAAAATTATATTTTAAATACATTTTCTATTTTCCTTTAAAAAATAACAAAAAAATAAAAACATACACAAAAAACCGACAGCATTGTAAAACAAGCCCCCAGCATTCATTATTAAAGCCATATTTGCTGGACTCCAAAACGCATGAATATTGATCCCAAATATATAAAAATGTTTTTATTAAAAATTATGGTATGATGACCAGAAAATTCGGCAAAGGTACTGATTGGTTGACCCATTTAAAATTCAGCAAAGGTGCGCTTGCATGGTTGACCCGTAAACTCGCCGTGCACGTTCCGGGGTAATTAATTTAAGAGTTAACGGTAGTATTCAAAGTAACAAAGGAAAATGGTCACAATCCACAAACCCACCATTGGAAGGCTTAGGGCTATGATTGGCTTTGGGAGTAGAACAATGAAAAAGAAAAGTGATAGAGCAGAGAAAATGAGAAATATTGTGAAAAAAAAAATATTATTATTATCTTTTGTTTGGTTTCGTGAAGAAATCAGAAAAAAAATTTTTGTTTCGTATGATCACGTAAAGGAATAGGAAAGATAAGTTAAGAAATTAATGTAATAAAAAAAATAGAGACCATATGCGAAGAAAATAAAAGAAAAGTTAAATCTGTCTTAATTGTCTTTTCTATATCTTTTTCTTCTCTACTAAATTATCAAACTAGTCAGAAGAGAAGAAAAAAAACTTTAAAAATTTTACTTTAAAATTTTCTATATCTTTTTTCAGCTTTTGATCCGCCCTAATCAAACTGAAGATGAGGAAATGTTGGCTTGAAGTAATTGGTTTAGGTATGTATCTATTGGTGTAAGAAAATTAGATTACGAGATTCATATTAAAACTAGAAAAAAATTAATAAATTAATTTTATAATAACAACCATTATCTTTGTTGGACTTTGTTGGACTTTTGAGGTTTGAATATATGTCATTGAATTTTTTAATCATATTTAGAGTTGATTGTGAAAATTAAATTACGTAATAATTGATTTAATAATTTTTTAATACTAAATGTGATTGAATTTATATTTATTCTAATTTTTTTTTTCATTCTCAGTAGGATATGGGAAACTATCATTTCATTTTATTATTGTTGAATTTTTCTTTACGTATGTCAAGCTTTTCCTTCTTTCTTTCTTTTTTTTTTTTTACAATTTTAAATCATTAAAAAAAATTTTAATTCGTTTTGTTTTGTAATGTGAATAATATGCGTGAACAATACTAAACAAATAATAATAATAATAATAATAATAATAATAATAATAATAGTCATCAACGAAGAAAAACAAATTTATCAAAAAAATTGGCTAAATAACCAAAGCCTCTTGTTGCCAAGTGAAGCATATATGACTTATTGGTGGTTTTTAAATTGTCTCTCTTTTACTTTTTAGCATTTATATATCAGGATAAATTTCCTTCCTTCGCATTTGCTTGGTAAGCCATCAATCAAAAACACATTCGAACTAAGAGCAAAAAGATTGTGGAAATATTAATTAACTTGAAATATGTTTTCAGGAGATTAACAATAAATAATTAAACATGTATAAAGTTATAAAAATTAATATAAAAAAATTATAATCTCGTAATTTGTATTATGAATAAAAAATTTAAATTCTGTAACAATTTGTAGAGGTCAAAACACACCAAATAAAGACTGAAAGAAAATTTTCATCATATATGGAAGCAAATCCATTCCAAAATTGAAGTGAAAATTTTAGTTCTTTCAAGGGACATTCCTTTCCATATCATTATCACACATACATGGGGAATTGTTATACATGCTGGAAATTATCTGCCAATTTAGAGTAATGTCATGGTTGCATAAACTAGCCTCCTACTGAGGGCAACATCTTGTTAACCAAGTTGTCCAAATTCAAAGTTGATGAACCATGAGAACTTGTTGCCTTCTTCGCCAATTTTTTCCAGTCCATAGCATTGCTCTTCATTTGCCTCCCCTTCTCTCCTCTCATTAGCTCTCTTATAAGTTCCTCAATTCCATCCCTCTTTACATTATTATCAATCTCCATTCCAACCTCCCACTTATGGCAAACATATTTACAGTTTGTTTGTTGATCACCTATTAAAGGACAACAAATCATGGGCACACCCATGGAGAAGCTCTAAAGAGTCAAATTTCATCTAGGGCTCCTAAAGAAGCCTCCCGCCGATGGGTGGTTCAAGACCTCCTCTTGTGAGTGCCAGTTTGCTATTACACCTCTTTCTTTAATTTCAACCACACATTTATTTGGCAAAATTGCAAAGTCACCGATCACCAGATCAAGCCTAATTATCTGCACGAAATGATAGTTGTTATTAGTTAGTCCCCAATCAAACTACAATAACTATTACTTTGTCATGACTATAATGCTCCCAAAATTCACATAAATCACAGATTCGAGCTACTTCACATCTAGCCATTGGAGGCTCTCTGATTTTTTCTTTCCATAAGTTATATATGATCGTCTTTGTTCTCTCTTATTTTGATATCTGATTCATAAGTAACTGTAGAGGGCCAATAGTATGGACATATATTAACATGGATAAGAGAATGTGAAGTGAATCTTGCTCTAAAGTACCAAACATTTGGATAATATTTGCTGACACTTTGGAAGCTCTTTGTGTCGCTTCCATGCAGAAGTTAAACACTCTGTCATTGGGATTTGTAATTCGAAGCATAATTTGGGAGATCTTTCCAGTGGATATCTTTTATATTTGAAATTTAGTTTGTAATGGTATATATCTAGGTACCTATTTGCTAAATAGCTTACATTTGCGCACACATAATATCTATTAAATCGTAGACATACAAATTTTATATCACACTTTAGTAAATCAACATCTAATTAATTCCCAACTAATTAGAACCTAATGATCATTTTCAAAACCAAAGCACTTTGTGTGTTTGTTATGCTTTTAATGTTAAATTCTCTCTCCCCTATCCACCGTTGGTGGATGGAGGTGAGCTTTCTAATTACCATTGGATTTGGATTAGTGGACGCCTAACAGGTGTTTGATATGTGGTCCAACCTCGCTCTGTCAACATAAATTTATATATTCGTAGCTTTTATTGGTGTAAAGCCTTTTTCCAGCAAAGTATGAAACTGACAAAAATCTATGAAACCGATAAAAATCCAAGAAACCGCAAGTAGAGATTATCTATAAGAGTGTGATAGGAATTTCGAGTTGTTCAGCAGCCGTGACGACGAACATCATAAAAAAAATACTAACTTTTAGTATTTTAAGTATTTGATAAAATGCCAAAAGTTATCAATGATCTTTCATTGTTGCTAACACACCAACTTTTGCTGAGTTGGCGATGGATATAATGGTTGCTTCACTTCAACCCAACTCTAAAGTTATCAAAATTTTTACAAAACAAACAAAAATTTGCGAAAAGCTAGTGCAAGGTTTTATAATGACAAATCTATACAAAATCTTAAATTAAATACGACAAGATTGGTATGTTTCCTAAACTGAAGAGAAGAGAAAATTCGAATATTTCTTAAGTTGAATGGAACTCAAGGCTTTCGAAAAGAATGAAGATACACTTAAGATAATAATGTCTAAATTAACAAGGAATCTTGAAGATATTGAAAAAAAAAACAAAAGAATTAAAGCTGAAAAAAAAAAAGGCGGAGCACCTCGCAGTTAAGGTACAGGAAATGTGATTCTTCGACCTTTTGGCAGTATACCCTGGAGGCAAGGCGCAGGGAAACCAACGGTTTGAGCGATGTATTATTTGCAAGATTTTTTTTTTCATTTAGGAAATCTGCTATGTATTTAAGTCATAGTCGTAATAAGAGCTTGTAAGTTTGTATATATGCACCTGAGCTTAATGTACAATATGGAATTAAAGGGGCATATTATAGAGTCTTGTGAAAGAGAGAATTTTTTTCTTCTGTGACCATATAGGTCTTTCTCTTATTTTTCTTTGTATTCTTTCTTTACTTTCTGTGTGATGCAGAAAGTCCACTTATAAGGTTAGTCGAGTGATTCGAGCAAGATTAGCGAAAGAATTTGTGCGAGTGATTCATAGAGAATTCAAATAGTGCCTTGCAACCCCTTAATAATGGGATTTGAAATAGAGGTTTTTCTTCCTGTGATGGGATTTTCTCATTATTCTTTGGTGTTATTATTTTTTCATTGTGCATGATTGCTTGATTTGGCGAATTTTCAGCTAGTAAAAATTTCTATTTGTTTTACCAAATACTTAAAAGTTGTTAAAAAATTAATAAAAATTTTTATTTATTTTACCAAACACATTAAAAGTTTTACCTACTAATTCTTGCCAAAAAAATTATCAAAAATTGACTAAAAATTGAACATCCAAACAAGTCTATATTTTATATTATTCCTTTATCACATTAAGTAGCTGAAACAAGATGAGACATTGTGGTAGCTACAAATTTTAGCCTTCAATTAATTGCAATATTTTTTTCACCAACTTGTCCAAATTCAAGGAAGATGAGCCACTCGGACCGGTTGCTTCTTTTGCCAGTTTCTTAAGTTTCATAGCCTTCTCCTTCATTTTCTTCCCCTTGTCTCCCATCATCAACTCTTTTACAAGTTTCTCTACTTCATCTCTCTTCACATCATTATCAATCTCCATTCCAACATCCCACTCATTGCAAATATACCTACAGTTCGTTTGCTGATCGCCAAAAAACGGCCAACAAATCATAGGCACTCCTGAAGTCAAACTCTCTACGATTGAATTCCATCCGCCGTGTGTTAAGAACCCTCCAACTGATGGGTGGTTCAGGACTTCTTCTTGTGGACACCAACTTGCTATCAAGCTTCTTCCTTTAGTTTCTTCGACAAATTCAGGAGGCAAAATTGCAGATTCACCCATCACCAAATCAGGCCTAACTATCCATAAGAAGTGATAGTTGCTATTAGCAAGTCCCCATGCAAACTCCTTCAGTTGTTGCTCTGTCACCACTGTGATGCTGCCAAAATTCACGTAGATCACAGAATGGGGTTCCTTAGATTCGAGCCATTCAAGACACACTGATTCTTCTTTCCATAAATTGTATCCAATAGCCTTTGACAATATTTTATCTTCTGATATCTGATCCAGAAGTAATTGGAGAGGTCCAATAGCATAAACAAATGGTAGTATAGATGAGAGAATGTCCAATAGGTCCTGCTCCAAGGCATCAAATGTTTGAAGAATATTTGCTGAAGCTTTAGGAGCTCCGGAGGTTGCTTCCATGCAGAAGTTGAATAATAAATCATCAGGGTCCGTAGTTCGAATAAAGCTTGGCAGATCTTTTAGTCGGATCCCTTTCATTCCTGGAATCCAATCTATAATGGTGTCTAGGTATCCATTTGTTAAATAACTTTCATCTGCAATTGCACAAATAATATCAGCTTGGAACCAATTTCATGCAATTATTGGAATATACCTAAATTTATACCCATTAGAATACTATTGCAAGAGTAATAAGATACTATCAGAATATTTGTGCTTTGTTTATGGGGAAAAAAAATCAACCAATTTACTCATGAATTACATTTTAATTTCAAGAATATTATTGCATAAATAATTTGTCAAAAAAATTATCAGAATAATATGGAAACTTATAAACCTATCACTTTAAATAAAAACATTCACTAAAATGCACTCTAATTGTAAAACTACCAAGTCACACGTATTATTATAAGTTCTTATAGCAAAATAGCATTGCCCTTTCCTTTATGCTCCTAATTCCTTTAAGAGGTGTTAGATTAACGGCATAATGATGCTATTGAAACTTACGAGAAAAGTGTATTTGGATGATTCTAGCATCAAAATGGTGATTTCATGAAAATTCTCGCATCATACCTAACGTAACCTAAACCGAGCAAAAGTATGATCCATTTTATTAAAATTAAAATCCATCAGCTTCCCTTTTGTTTGCAAAATTGTTACTGTACATTATTTTAATTACACTTTCAAGTAAAATTTGTGTGTGAGTATATATATACCTTTTAGAGGTGTAAGTCCTTTTTCCCGTAGAGCACGGAATTGATAGAAGCCCATGAAAGCGCAAGCAGCGATACTCCAGAAGAGTACGACAGGGATTCCAAGTTGTTCACCAGCTGTGACGGTGAATGGCATGAACCCATCAGAGACAATACAAGTAACTGGCGGATCATCAGAAGCAACAGGGCCGCTGCTGTCATTGAGATGGGTGAGAAGGTTGAGAAACGGGGCTAAGAAGTTGGTTAAAACAGATTGAGCAAGAGCGATTATGTCTTGGGTTGCGTTTGCATCATCCGACGAGGGCAGACCATCTGGGATTGTTTTGAACTGAAAATCAGCCAATCCATCGAGAGAATTAGGTCCTCTGGCTTTGATGAAGCGCTTGTGGTTGTACTCTGTGTTCACAAAGGTTATGTGAAAGCCCTTGGAGTGGAGGAGCTTTGCTAGTTTCAGCATCGCTTTGATGTGGCTTTGAGCTGGGGACGGTATGCAAACGAGGTGGGGCTTGCGACTCACTTCCATGGTACCTCTTGTCGATCGAGTGGCTACAACATGCAACCTGATCCTCTTGGACTGCAATGGCTCAGGTTTAAATAAGAACAATGCAAACTGCGAAAATTTATAGGAAGACATTTGTTATAAAAATGACGTGGACATTTTTGAATACGTGTCCGTTTCAAGTTCGAGGGATTGCAGTAGAAAAATGTATCCCACGGGATCAAGTGCATCAAGTGCAGGGATGAAATTAATTTAATTTACTTAAAATTAATTTTAAAATAAAGTACAAATTAAAAGAAATTTTATTGAAACATATTATACATAATATGAAAAATCCTAACTATTTCATTAAGATATAATCAAATTATAATCTTTCATCCTTCTTTAACCTCTATAGTGTATCCCTAATCTGTCCGTTTCAAGAAAATAAATTATACAAATCTACTTTAATTACAATTTTAATTATTGTCGGATCATTTTTGTTTCACATTTTTACTAATGTTTTCATTCCACTAGTATTTTCCTCTAAAAATCACATGAAAATTCTTTTCACCCAAAAAATTTTTCAAAAAATTTTCTTAGAAAAAAAAGTATAAGGGTGTAAATCCCTGAAAATATATATTGTGAATTTTTTTTCATTTAAAATAAATGCTAGAACAAAAATGAACCGAGTTTAGTATGGTTCATCAAGTTAGACCAAAAGGCGGCTAATTAGAAATTTTTGAATTCAACAAAGACAAGCAGACAATTCTAAAAATAGTTAGATTGTTTTCAATAAAAAGATGAACTGAAACTCATCAAAGACAAATAGATAATTCTAAAAGTAATTAATAATTGTATTCAATAAAAATGAATCTACCCTCACAGCTACAATGTATATACAAAAAGTTGACTTAATCTTATGAAACGACAATATATCCAAAATTTATCATAATTTACATATAATGGGATAATTGCAAAATCATAAATTAAGAAAGAAAAAAATAAATTAATGAAATTGACAATCAATTCAGATTAATATCTTAACGACACTTGTTAATTCAAAAATTTATAGAAAATAATAAAAATATCAATTTGAGTCTCTAATGATGGTGTTCAATCACTACAAATTTATATTGTACTCATAAGTCGTAAAAATTATTTTCTTTGAAAACATATCAAAAATTCACATATTTTGGATACATATGTACAAATTATCAAAACACCCTTGAATATCAATATTAAATTCTTCTGGCATAATTTTTTCGTAAATACTTTTTTGAATTAGTATGTTTTCATTTTTTTATTGAATATTATTTTTTTTTCCTTCCCTGCGTACTGAATGCCAAAAGACTGACGTGATCCAAGCCAAACCAAACACTCACCATTCGTAATTAAAACCATCTTTGTTGGACTCCCAGATGGATGAATATTGAGCCCTTAAATATAAATATTTTTATTGAAAATTATAGTACGATGACCAGAAAATTCAGCACAAAGGTGGTTGACCCGTTTAAAATTCAGCAAAGTTGCGTTCTGGTTGACAGGCGCCGCGCACATGTTTTGGTGTAGTTATTCAATGTAACAAAGCAAAACGATCACAATCCACCAGCCCACCATTCAAAGACTTGGGCTATGATTGGCTTGGGAGTAGAAAAATCAAAAAGAGAAGTGACAGGGAAAGAAAATGAGAAAAATAGTGACAAAACAATAATGTTATATTTTGTTTGGTTTCGTAATAAAGGTCAAGAAGAATAAAAAAGATTTTCCCTTTGTTTGAGCTGAGATATCGTTAATCGAATCCCGAAATTTGCGCCTGTGATATAATAATTGCCATCAATTTAAAATTACCAGCAAATCCAATGTATACCAATCCCATATTTTTCTTATTTAAATAAAAAAGATATCGTTAATCGAATCCCGAAATTTGCGCCTGTGAATAATTGCCATCAATTTAAAATTACCAGCAAATCCAATTATACCAATCCCATATTTTCTTATTTAATAAAAAAATTGCAACAAATTAGAGAAGGCTACCAATTTTGGCCCATCCTTAAATTTACAAAACTTTCTTATAAGAAGAGATGAAATTACCTTTACAGGTATATGTAATTTTTAACTTACTATCTATCTGCCGAGATGATTCTCAAACTTAGTTATTGACTTAAATATCAGAGTATTTTTGGCAGACATTACACCGATGTTCACGATGAGTAGATTTTCATAATTTCCAACGGATTGAGTTCTAGAAGGCCCGGATCGAGAACCATGAAATTTTCACCATCATTATCTTCTTTTCTTATCCTAACCAAACAAAAAATGAAAAAATAATGACTTAAAATAATTGGTTTAGAGATGCATCTGTCACTGTGAGAAAGCTAGATTATAGGTTTCAAGTTAAAACTAGAGAAAAAATAATATACTAATTTTATATTAATAACATTGTCTTTATTGGACTTTTGAGGTTTGAGTGCTCTATCACAGCATGTCACCGAATTTTTTTACCATATTTACAATCGATTGTGAAAATAAATTACTAATTGATTTAATCATGTTAACTACTAAATGTGATTAAATTTATATTTATTCTAATTTTTATTTCATTCTTAATAGGATATGGGAACTATCATTTTATTTTATTATCGTAGAATTTTTCTTTATATCTATCACGCTTTCCTTTCTTTTTTTTTTTATCAAATATTTAATCATTTTAAAAATTTTGTTAATTTTTAATGTGAATAATATGCCTAAACAATGCTAAACACATAATAATAATAATAATAATAAAAAAAAGACATTTATGAACAAAAAAAAAAAATCGAAAAGATTGGCTAAATAACCAATTTTAAAAACACATTCCAACTTTTTGGCATATACATCAGAATAAATTGTTTTTAAATTGTTTCTCTTTTACTTTTTGGCATGTATATCAGGATAAATTCCTTCCGTCGCATGTCCTCCGCAAGCCATCAATCAAAAACACATTCCAACTAAGAAAAAAAAAAGGCAGAAATATTATTTAACTTGGAATATGTTTTCAAGAGATTAATAACAAATAATTAGGTGTGTTTGAACCATAAAAAAATAATTAAATAAGTTTAGAGTTGTAAAAATTAGTATAAATTTATAAAAGTTGTAATCTTATGATTCTTGATGTAAGTAGAAAATATAAATTCTGTAAAAATTGTAAAGGTTTGTAGACATTTGTTAAGTTCCAAATATACCCAAAAAAAAAAAAGGCATAGAAAGGAAAAATTTCATCATATAAGCATATCCATTCAAAAATTGAAGTGAAAATTTTAGTTTTGTCAAGTGACATTCATTTCCATGTAATTATCACACGTACATGGGGAATTGTTATACATGGTGGAAATTGATCTGCCTATTTTAAGTAATGTCATGGTTGCGCAGACTAGCCTCCTACCGTGGGCAACATCTTGTTAACCAAGTTGTTCAAATCAAAGTGGATGAGAACTGGTTGCCTTTCTGCCAATTTTTTCCAGTCCATAGCCTTGTTCTTGATTTGCCTCCCTTTCTCCCCTCCCATTAACTCTCTTATAAGTTCCTCAATTCCATCCTCTTTGCATCATTATCAATCTCTATTCCAACCTCCCACTCATTTCAAACGTATATATAGTTTGTTGATTGATTGTTTGTTGATCACTTGCCAAAAGCCAACAGATTATGAGCACGCCCACATAAAAGTCTTCAAGAGTCGAATTTCCATCCACGGCGCGTCAAGAAGACTCGCACTGATGGGTGGTTCAGGACCGCTTCTTGTGGGCATTAGTTTGCTATTAAACCTCTTCTTTAGTTTCTATCACAAATTCATTTGGAAGAATTATAGAGTCACCATCGCTAGAAGATCTAGTTGTCCACTAGAAACAATAGTTATTATTAGTTAGTCCCCAAGCAAACTCTAGCAGTTGTTGCTTTGTCATGATCACAATGCTCCCAAAATTCACAAAAATCACAGACTCAAGCTGTTTCTGTCTAATCATTGGAAACACTCTGATTCTTCTTTTCATAAGTTGTATCCAATAATTTATGTTCTGTCTCCTTTAATATCTGATTCAAAAATTACTGTAGATGTCCAATGACATAGATAGATGGTAACATAGATGAGAGAATATATAGTAGATCTTGCTCCAAAGCATCAAACATTTAAATAATATTTGCTAAAGCTTTGGATGCTCTTTGTGTTGCTTCCATGCAAAAGTTAAATGCTATGCCATTGGGGTCTATAGTTTGGGCATAGATCAAGATATCTTTCAGGCGAATATCTTTTATACCTAAATCCAGTCTATAATGGTATTTAGGTACTCATTTATTAGATAGCTTGCATCTATTAGATACCCATTTATTAATAGTGTGTTTGAAGTAATAAAAGTAAAATAAAATGAGATAAACTGATATAAATTGTAGGTTCATAATTTGCACAGGGAGATAAAAATGAATAACTTTTAGAATTTTTTAATATATTTATCATTTTACAGAATTTTTGTCACTCTAAACGGAGCCCAAATAGCTTGCATATGCATGCATAGAATATCAAGTCATAGATATGCAAATCTCACATCACACTCTACTAAATCACAATCTCATTAATTCTTATCTGATTAGAACCTAATGAACATTTTCAAAACCTAAGCACTCTGTGTGTTTTTTATGCCTTTAATGTTAAATCCTCTCTACCCAATCCACCATTGATGGATGGAGATGAGCTTTCTAATTACCACTGGATTGTGGATTAGCAGACGCCAAACAGGTGTTGATATTCCAACCTCGCTGTGTTATACATAAATTTATAAATGCGTACCTTTTAGTAGTGTAAAGCTTTTTCCCAACAGAGCATGCATGAAACGACCCCTACATTAATCTAATAATTAAATCTTTGGAATGATAGAAAAACATCATTCAAAGAGAGTAGTTAATAAAATTCACTAATTATTAACACTATGTTTGTTTTAGAATTTATTTGTTGCAATTTATAATATTTTGAAATCTATTTATTTATATTCTTTTTTGAAAAATATTTTTTATAATATGAGTAAATTTGTATTTTGAAAAAAATTATATTGAAAGTTCTGTTTGTTTTAATGTAAAATATTTATTTTAAACATGAACAAAAAATATTTTACAAAAAAATATTTTATGTTGATAAGACGAAACTAAATATAATTCAAAAGGAATAAGAATGGCAACAAGATAAATTTAGAGCGAGAGGCAAAATGCACTGAAATCCAACAACGATAAGAGTGGGTAAAGCAATGATCCGCATTGCTTTGCCAGAAATTGAGCTTGTGACACATTGTCATGTCGTAGCAAAAAGACAAATGAGATGTATGCATGTATAAAGAAATTTGAGAGAAATTCAACCCAGAAAGGTGGAGTAACTTGGACTAGCTAGTTAGTTTATCAAGGCATTAAAAAAACATCAATGCAATACTATCTTTTATTATATCACTTTATTAAATTTTCCGTAGGTGAAACACAATGAAACATTGTGGTAGCTTCAAGTTCTAGCCTCCAATTAATTGCAATATTTTGTTCACCAACTTGTCCAAATTTAAGGAAGATGAGCCACTCGAACCGGTTGCTTCTTCTGCCAATTTCTTAAGCTTCACAGCCTTCTCCTTCATTTTCTTCCCCTTCTCTCCTCTCATCAACTCTCTTATAAGTTTCTCTACTTCATCTCTCTTCACATCATTATCAATCTCCATTCCAACCTCCCACTCATTGCAAATATACCTACAGTTTGTTTGTTGATCACCAATAAATGGCCAACAAATCATAGGTACTCCTAAAGACAAACTCTCAACAATAGAATTCTATCCGCTGTACGTTAAGAACCCTCCAACTGATGGGTGGGTTCAAGACTTCCTCTTGTGGATACCAACTTATTATTAGGCCTCTTTCTTTAGTTTCTTCCATAAATTCAGGAGTCAAAATTGTAGATTCACCCATCACCAAATCAGGCCTAACTATCCACAGGAAGTGATAGTTGCTATTAGCAAGTTCCCAAGCGAACTCCATAAGTTGTTGCTTCGTCACCATTGTGATACTGTCAAAATTCACGTAGATAACAGAATAAGATTCCTTAGATTTGAGTCATTCGAGACACTCTGATTCTTCTTTCCATAAATTGTATCCAATAGCCTTTGACAATATTTTTTCTTCTAATATCTGATCCAGAAGTAATTGGAGAGGTCCAATGGCATAGACAAATGGTCGCACAGATGAGAGAACCTCCAATAGGTCCTGCTCCAAGGCATCAAATGTTTGAAGAATATTTGCTAAAGCTTTGGGAGCTTTAGAGGTTGCTTCCATGCAGAAGTTGAAAAATAAATCATCAGGGTCCGTAGTTCGGACAAAACTTGGTAGATCTTTTAGTCGGATTCCTTTCATTCCTGGAATCCAGTCCATAATGGTGTCCAAGTACCCATTTGTTAGATAACTTTCATCTGCAATTACACAATTAATATCAGCTAAATTGGAACCAATGCCATGCAATTTTTTGAATGTGCCTAAATTTATACCCATTAAAATATTTTTGCAAGAGTAATGTGATACTATTAGAATATTTGTGCTCTTTTCTTTTTGTTTTTATTTCCCAAATTATTCTAGTTGCACTTTTCTAGAAAATTTTGTTACGAAAACATTTTCTTCTCCCATGAAAATTTATCAAAAAAAAAAATTATTAGAATCATGTAGAGATTTATAAGTCTATCGCTTTAAATAAAAATACTCATTAAGATACACTTTAATTGTAAAATTACCAATTCACACTTATTTTGATAAATTCTTACAACAAAATAGTATTGTTCTTTTGTTCTTGCTCTTTCCTTCCAGTAGTGTAAGATAAAGAGCAATGTTTGTGAGGGACCAACTATCAACATGAGATTAGATGAGTTACTAACTAGATACGATGAAATATTCATATCTCACATTTTTGAAAATGTTGAAATAAATTATCATATATGTAATATTTAATATTTCTCAAGTACAACGCGTTTTAAAGTCTTAAAAATAATGAATACTGTTAAATTTTAGAATTAAACATGTTTTATAAATAGTGGCACGAAAATGGGTGATCCTTTTAAAATTAAACTCTCGCAGTATATCTAACCTATCTCAAAGCGACAAAAAATGTGACCCTCCGGGTCACCCCAAAAAAAAAAATGTGACCCATCCCATTTAAAATTAAAACCCATCAACTTTACTTTTATTTACAAATTTGTAGGATATCATTTTACTTTGTGTGCGCGTGTGTATACCTTTTAGAGGTGTAAGACCTTTTTACCGTAGAGCGCGGAGCTGATAAACGCCCATAAAAGAGCAGGCACCGATACTCCAGAAGCGTACGACAGGGATTTCAAGCTGTTCAGCAGCTGTGACGGTGAATGACATGAACCCATCCGAGACAATACAAGTAACTGGCGGATCAGAAGCAACAGTGCTGCCGTCGCTGAGATGGGAGAGTAGGTTGAGAAATGGAGCTAACAAGTCGGTGGAAACAGATTGACAAAGAGCGATTAAGTCTTGGGTTGCGTTTGCATCATCCGACGAGGGCAAACTATCTGGGATTGCTTTGAACTGGAAATCAGGCAATCCATCAAGAGAATTAGGTCCTCTGGCTTTGATGAAGCGCTTGTGGTTGTACTCTGTGTTGACAAAGGTTATGTGAAAGCCCTTGTGGTGGAGGAGCTTTGCTAGTTTCAACATCGCTTTGATGTGGCTTTGAGCTGGGTATGGTACGCAAACGAGGTGAGGCTTGCGAGTCACTTCCATGGTTGGTACCTCTCTTGTTGAGCGGCTACAATATGCAAGCTGATCCTCTCTTTGGCTGCAATGGCAAAGGTTTAAATAAGAGCAATGCAAACTATGATAATTTGTAGCAAGACATTTGTTATAAAAATGAGGTGTATGTTTTCAACGTGTCATTTCGAGAAAGGATAAGTGTGTAAAGCCCTAAAATATCGTAGGACAAAAATGAATCGAGTTTCATGCATGCTATTCTTCAAGTTAAACCAAAAGGCTGCTAATTAGGGATTCTAGAATTCACCAATGACAAGTAAACAATTATAAAAGTAATTAATAATTTTATAATAAAAACTTCCGTCATATGTAAAGAGAAATAATAATAATTTCGTAAGAAACAATCCAATCAACAAGGAATTAAAAACAATATCTCCAAGTTGGGCATATCTAACGTGGGGCAAGAGAGAAATCCAATATGGTTTGTGATTACTTTAACTAATAGGCCCTCGTGGTTTTTGAACATACATCTCTACTCTTCTTGTATATGTTACAGACAAGTGAAGACAATCGGGATGGCATCTCCCTAATACAGGTACATGTTACAGACAAGTGAAGATAGAGGAATTCACGTCAAATGGACTTGATTAATCCCCTGAAGTTTGTCTAGTTGTTTCAATTATTAGGACTCCGGACGCATCTGCACGTATAATACAGACAAATGAAGAAATAAGATGTACATTAACGTCGTGCTTGTCGTGCTTGAGAGTCAAAAGTTCTACAGTCTTGATACAAAATTATGCTTGAAAATTTTTAAATGATGGACTCTAGAGTATTCACTTAAGTTTGTTGAATAAATCATAGCTTATGAGTTGATATTTTATTTTAATTTTTTAAACATGTTAATTTATAGAATTTTGAAATTCTCATTAAATTCATAAAATTTTGAATAATAATACTCTCGTGATAATATTGAAATCCAAATTTTATCTTTCTTAACAAAATCATATTATTCATATTTCTCATTTCAAGTTGCTTTAGCCTGAAGATTTTTTTTTCTTCTTTTTTTTTTTTTTTTAGCGATTTGGATTTGAAGTATTTCAAAGTTTTATTCTTAATTTTATTTTACTTCAATATATATAATATATTATTTTATATGTAGGTATGTAAACACCAACATCGATTGCAATGTTTACTACATAACAAATAAATAAGAGTACGTGCACCATTATATACATTAATAAACACTTTAGAACTCATTAATAAATAAACTCCCTAGTATAAGTTCATTATTCTTAAACTCATACTCATAAACATCTTAAAACTTAAATCATCTAAACATTTATGAACTTGTACCTTAAAAACGCCTTAAATCCCATACTTTGAACTCCCAAATATAAAATGTCAAATTAATGGCATCACTGCTCACAATTAGTTAGAGCCAATCGCATTTAGTTTTTTTTTTTTTTTTTGGTTGGCGCATTTAGTTTCACGTAAAATATATTTTTTGAATAACACATTTATTTACATTTTTTAAGATTATTTTTCTAAAATATAAACAAAATATTTTTCAAAAATAATCTTGGTGTTTTCCTTTATAATTATCTCTCTAAGATTACATTCCGAGCTCAGATTTTGATCTGGAATTGGATTTCCAATCAATTCTTAATTTGCAGATTAGTTTTATAATATTTTGAAAAAAAATAAATTTTGAATATTATCTATTATATATTGATAATTAAACCTCTATTCCGAACTCAGTTTTTCCAGATTTTTTTTAATTTTTGAAGTTCAAAAACACGCATATATATCAATTAATTGTTGATTTTTACATCAAGTATTGAATAATATTAAATTAATTTTGTCAAATATTTATTCTAATATGATGTAACAAAAATGGATAAAGCGTTAAAATTGACAAAATGTTTACAAAACAAAAAAAAAAAAGAGAATGAAAACATAATTTTTTTGTTTAAATTTTGTTAATAAAAATAAAAACAAATTTATTAAACACGTTTTTATTGTTAAATTTTAAAAATTTATAAATATAAATAAAAATAATAGTGACTCAAGTTCTTCTTGAAAATTTTTCATAAAAATCCTTTTATTTGTCAAATCTGTAAACTCACGGAAGAGTAATGTCATTTTCTCTTTTCCTTTTTTAATTAATATTTGTATTAGATATTGACCTAAGAAGCATAACATGCATGTAACGTGTGAATATATGATTTAGGTTGTATTTGATTTGCTAAAAATTTAAAAAAAATATTTGAAAATTTTTTAAAAATTATTTACTTTTTATCTTATTACACGAATTACAAATTTATAATTTATCTCACTTTATCTTATTTTTTATCACTTTAAACGCTCCCTCATTTTTTTCTTTTTTTTTTTTTTTTTTTGTTTTGAATCTCCAAATCAAAATCTTTGAATTGGTGTCTTTGAATTAATTATACCAAAATATTATAACTTTATGTTGAAGAAACTAGGGTAAAACCAATTTCTATATCAAGCAAGTGCAAGTGTTTCAATATTATTACTTTAAAATTATTAAGTATGAATCATTTAAAGTTTTATATATTCCCTAGAAATTATTTTACTCATATAATTTGTGGTATCGATCTAAATGTGCAATTGAGGTTGCATTAGATGCAACTAATCTTTCTATCAAATGCATAATTTTAAATAATATTATGGTTGAAAATTATATTAATTTATTTTTCATTCGGACTTCTGCCGGAGACCACACGCGGAAAATGGAAAAGGAAATGGAGCTATCATTTTAAACTAAAGAACTAGGCAAGAAATCACCAATAATTCATTGATGGTGTAATCAGAATGACCTAAAATAAGATAAAATAAAATAATTTATGTGTTTATAATTTGTGTAATAAAATAAAAAATAAATAATTTTTTAAATATTTTAAAATATTTTAATATTTTTCCAATATATAAACCATACCCTAGATATGATTAGCGCAAGCAGTGACGCAATTGCATTTATTATAAACTTTCCAGTTGCCATCCGCCGGGGGGGGGGAGAGAGAGAGAGCTAGCTAGCGATGAGAAGACCGAACCTATCATTAGACAGAGAAAAAGAGTCAGCGATGTATTAGAGGATACAAATATCAACAATTAGGCCTTGTGAGAAGATAAGTAAGAAAAAATTTACAAGAATGAAATGTTTAACAGCGACTCGGAGTTTTTAGTGGTGTACCAAAAAAAAAAAAAAATTAAAAGTTATCAAAAAATTACAAAAATAATTATTAAATTCTTTTAGTTAATGTTCAACCTTTAGATATTGACGAAAAATAAATTCAGAAATGAGATATAAATAGTACCACACCTCTTCTCATATTTGTAATCCGCCCATTTAGCAGATTGTATATCCGGAGAGGAAAAAAATATCCGGTAACAAAATTACAAATCAAACCCCACTTTTGTGAGACTTATGAACAACATTGTCCAATCATATGTTAGTGTTCGGCAAATAAATGCGGCCTTAGTATGCACAATATTTAAAAATTACACTTATCTATTTTATTTTGAAATACTATTAACATTGACCCCTCCAAATAAAATTAACTATTAAAACTTAATCAAAAATAGTAAAATAACTAAAATTTTAGTTTTTTTTTTTCTATTTTATCCCTCACTCTCTCACATCTTTGTTAGTTTTCTTTACAAATTTCATAAAATAAGTAAAAACAAAATGTTTTTGAGAATATCTTTAAAGAAAACTTACAGGATGTGAGAAATGGAAAAAATAAAATAAGAAAAATACTTAAAATTTTGGTTAGTTTGACATTTTTTATTAAGTTTTAATGTCTGATTTTATTGGAATGAGATCTATGAGACAAGTGTGACTTTTAAATATTGTAGGTGATAAGTACAATTACCTAAATGTTTAGGGAAAGTAAGTATATATATTTGCACGAGTTGGTATCTAGGAGAAAAAATATAAATCTATTAAATTTATATTTGGAGTAAAAATTGTCATGCCCCGGGTTCAGGACTCGAGTATGTGAATAAAAGAACACATAACACAACATTAAGTAACATTCCCTGTCCTACACCAGAGCCATACACACACTCTATGGAGTAATAAAAAAATTAATTAATTAATTGATTAATAAAACTAAGCTTTAAATTTAAATAAATGCCTTAGCTAAAACTAACTAAGCAACAAAACTCCAAACTTAACCCAAATAAATATCTCAAAGATAGACAAAATAATTAATAATAACCCCACAAACAGAGGCTTATTACAATCCACTAAAAACAATTCTCTAAAGAAAATTCTAATGTAATTAAATAAAAACAAATAAATAAATTCCTAATTTTCAAGGTGAGTAGGTTCTGCGCGTGACTCAAATTCATTACCTGCATCGCAAGCTGTAAGGAGTTTAGCACTAATACCATGTGTGCTCGGAACCCTAGTAATAATAATATAAATGCAGTATGCCCTAACATGTTACTAAGTGAAACAATTATGCACAAGTAGTAATTTCAAACAAGAATTTAAATTTATCTATTTATCTCTTTTCGTTACCATTAATCCTGCTTTAGCATCACATAACACATCAAAAAAATCAATTTAATTTTAAGGTACTGCTGCTTGATTGTCTCGTAAAATAAGACCCAACTAATATACATCATTTATTGATGTCTGCTTGGTTATCCCGTAGAAACAGGACCCAACCAATATACACCATCCTTCGGTATCTACTTCCTAGGTCGAAGCCTTAGGAATATAATATGTCACACTTAGGTATCTACATCGTTCGTAGGTTATTAGCCTACTGGACTTGATTACCACCCCCACGCGAATTTCAGGACACTCAATCCTTAGGTACGTATACCTGATATTTTCAGTACCTCTCAACCCAAGCAAAATATAATATTAAATTTTATTTTAATATCTACATTAAATAAATTCTTTTAAATGAAAATTTAATAGACTTTATTAACCCTCAATTCACCAGTACATTAAATAACACAAAATTTCTAAACAATTAAAGAAACAAAATAATCTAACAAATGTGTTATTTAATCACACTAACAGAATTAAAAAAAAAACAAATAAAAATAAATAATTGATTCATCAAACACTTCAAGTCACCTTCTGGATGAATTGGTCACTAAATGACAAATATATAAATATATATATTAGATTTTGTCTTCTAGCTAAGAAAAATCTATGAATGGACTTGGTGCACATTTTATGTAACCACACAATCATGGCTAACATGAAATAAAACAGACCCCATAAATTTGAATCTTGTTCACGTACAGCAACAATTAAGTTGATTTGACCGTGTTAGACCGAATAAATAAAATAATAATAATAATAATAATAATAATAATAATAAATATATATATATACACAAACAAATATATATACACACACAACTCAATCACAGGTGCATTAAACACATAAAAGGAACCGCCCCTTACCTGGGTTGCATTCGAAAAATCGGAAGGAAGTCAGTCCGGCAACGGAAAGAAATCAGCAACGCAAGAAGATCAAGCCGACAACCTATACACCTTTTTTTTAGGGTTTTATTTCTTTATAAAATAAATACAACTTTGTGTGTTTATAGTAGAAGAGTTTTAAACCTAACCAACTAATTAATTTCCTACTCTCCATAGGTTTAGGAAAAGTAAACTTTTCTCCTAAAATTTTAAAAATCTTTTTAAATATAACCAAAAAAATTAATCTTTTTAAATACAATTCAAAAGTAACAAAAATTTCAAATCATTAAATTTAAATAGCAACTAAATTTATCAAATAAAAATATCCAAATTAAATAAAAAAATCTGGGTTATTACAAATTTGGTAACGGGAGAGAAATAAAGAAAATAAATAAAACAGGAGTACAAAAATTAAAAAAAATATAAAATCTCAAATATACTTTTATTTAAATGAATTTAAAAATATAATAAAATAAAAATATTTATCATATATTAGTTGATATAGGGGTCATACTGCACCAATCGAGTTTGCTCGATCGGGCTTGTTCGTTCTTTTCTGGTCAGGCTTGCTTGACTGAGGTGATACTCAGATTCTTGACTAGGATCACCCGACCGGCGTCAACCAGCCTTACCAACCGAGGGCATCCGAATGACCCCCAACCAACTGAGGGATCTCTCTTTCCTAATCAGGTCCTACCAAAGTGACATCATATATAAGGCGTGTAATAGACTTCTGACAGATCCATTGATAACCGCCTATAAAGACAATATTTAATCCTAACAGTATGAATAACTAATCAAGGAATATACTCAATAGGGTCTGCTAGTACAGCTGCCTCAACCTGATTAGAGGAAAATGTGAACTAGTGCGACACAAGCGTATCATGCTGATGCTTGATACACTCCCAACTTATAAAAAATCTCTCTTCTCTCCTAGGTACACACACAATACACCTTTTGCTTACTGTTACTCTACTGAATTACTTACCGAAAGCTTACTATACCAACTTAAGCATCAGAGGCTCCTTGGCAGGCATCACACCGGCGTCGAGGCAACATTCCGGGTTCGAGTTGGACCATTTGCAGCATCTCTGGTTCACTGTATCATTAGTTGGCGTCGTCTGTGAGAATCGAGATTGATTTCTCATCACTTTTATGGTCCAAACAAGATCTGGTATCAATACCCAGCCTTCGTCGTCATCAACAGCAGCTATAAAAAACTAGAACGACGAAAGAATAAATGTTATGGAAAGGCAAATGTCAGAAATGATGGCTGTTATACAAATTCTGATGGCCCAAAATCAAGTACTGCTTCAGCAAGTGAATTCGCCTCTAGCTATGATTCCGCCCCAAGTGGACCCACCAATCAATTGAGCGAATAATGGAGGAGCTGTGAAACACAATGGTGTTGAGAATGCTCCCAACAATAGTGCTGTACAACCAGTCCTTGGGGTTGGCGTTGTTGCGGAGAATAATTTTATCAACAGGTTCTCAGAGGAATCGAGAAGAAGAGACAAAACTATGAGAGTCGAAGTCCTAGTTGGTGGCCGCCTCGAAGCATCGAGGGTGGAAGGCACCAGTAGCAAGGACGCCTCTGCTAATTCATGGGAAGACCAGCTAAGGGCCATGTAGGCCCAAATGGAAAATGTTTTGGCGGCAGTTAAGGCGCTAAATACTGTGGAACGTCTCAATGCCCACATTGACTCTCTGTTCGACCCAGCAGTGATGGCCTGTCCTCTCCCCCCAAAGTTCAAGATGCCAATGTTAGGAACGTTTGATGGGTCACAAGATTCTTTTGACCATTTGGAGACTTACAAGATGTTGATGCATATCCATGCTTACCTGGACAAGATAATGTGTTGGGTATTTCCAGCCACTCTCAAAGGGCCCGCTTGCCTCTGGTTTTCTAAAATCAAAGCAGGCTCTATTGCTCATTTTGCTCAACTGAGCAAACTCTTTGTCAGCCACATTATTGGCGGCTAAAGGCAGAAAAGGCTAGTTACTCACCTCCTAACGGTCAAGCAAAACGGGGATAAGTTCCTGAGAAACTATGTTGGGAGATTCAATAAAGAAATTTTGGAGGTCGATGAGGTAGATGAGAAAGTGGTTATGACTGCCTTCTTGAGTGGGCTGAAATCGCTTAGGTTCATGGCCTCGTTGGTCAAAAAATCACTAGTTGACATGGCGGAGTTGATGTTCCGCGCGCAGAAGTACATCAACGTTGAGGATGCGATGAGGGTGAGGAAGGATGCAGACGTGGCACGGAGTTCAAAGCCCGAGAAGAAGAGGCCAAACGGATTCGATAGTGCTCGAGATATTAGAGACTCCAAGAATAGGAGGTATGAAAATAGGCCAGATCGAGTTTTTCCGTATGATTTTTCAATTTTTTTTTTTTTGATAAAATGATTTTTCATGTTAGACCAAAAGGTTGCTGATTAGCTAGGATTTTGATATTCATAACATACTAGTAGACAATTCGAAAAGTAATTAATAATTGTATTCAATAAAAAGATGAATCTTCCCCATAGATACAATGTATAGAGATTTAAAAAAATGACCTAACCTTAAGAAACGACAATATGTCTGAAATTTATCATAATTTACAAATATAAAATTATAAAGAAAGAGAATAATAAATTAATATAAAATTGATAATTAACTCTGACTTCTATCTCAACGTAGGATACCTTTTAATTCAAAAATGTATAGAGAAAATAATAAAAATAACATTTAAAGCTCTAAATGACAGTGTTCAATCGCTGGAAATTTTATATTATAATCATAAGTCGTAAAAATTATTTTTCTTGGAAAACATATCTAAAATTCACATATTATAAATTTAAATGAAACTAGCCGTAATGAATGCACGTTGTACGCGTATGTTATTTCTTATATATATATATATATATATATTAAAAAATAATAAAAATTTTAATTTTAATTTAATTTTAATAAATAAATTTAGATAAGTGTATGCTATTTCTTTTATACATTTAAATTAAAAAATAATAAAAAGTTAAAATTTAAAAATATTTTAATAAATAAATCAACATCAATGTATGTTATTTTTTTATATATTCAAATTAAAAAGTAATAAAAATTAAAATTTAAAATAATATTAATAAATAAATCTATGATAGTATCTTTATATCATTTTTACATTGAGTTTTTTTTTTGTAGTTTCATTTACATCTCCAGACCAAATTTAAGGGAGAATTTTAACTTGAAAGAATGAACTCTTTGCTAATTTAGTGAAAAAATCAAACCTGAAATGAAATTTCATATAATGTATGTTCATAATATTTACATTATTTCATTTTACTGGTTGGTTCACAAAATTAGAAATATAATAATATACTTCTATTATATAGTATAAAATTAATTCTGTTACCATAATAATTTCTATCCATTGCAACTATCAAAGATTTTGTGAAAAATAATTTTCATGATCTAATAAATGTTAGATTACATTTTTCTTTAAAAACAATTTATTTATGTAACATAAGTAAAACACACGACAATGTATTTGATTTGCTTTTAAAATATATTGGCCCAAAATTCATTCAAAAATAGGAATTACATCTCAAAGAAATAAAAGTTTTATATACAATTTCAAACTTATTACTTATTGCTATTTTATACTTTTTTTTTAATTTGTGATATGTAATATAATATTATAATTTCATGTAAATTTATATTCTATTTCAAATAAAAATATATTACATAATTTGATAAATATTAATTAAGTAAATTAATATTTACATAAAATACACTATATTTTTGTTAAATATAATTAGATTAACCATAGTCTCTAATTAAAGTAGAATTCTAATAAATAATTATAAATTAAGATAAAATTTGAATAGCATTCAATATTTGGTAGACAAAAAATTTAAAATTTCAAAAGGAAGAAAAATTTAATAAAATCTACAAAGTCACACTAAAAATCAAATTAAATAAAAATATAATAAATTTAAAAAAATCATGTTTTGTATATTTAAATGAACAAATTGAAAAATAAGTCAAACAAGTGACTTTCAATATAATATGATACATAAAAAATTTTAAAATTTTACCAATAATACAAAATACAACAAAAATTAAATTAAAAATAACATTAAAGAATAAAATAAAATCTAAAAAATGAGATCCTATATATTTGAATTAAGGAATTAAAAATAAGTCAAAAAATAAATACAAAAACAAAAAGTAATTTTAATGTAAAGGAATATTATCTAATAAAAATAAATATAATATTTTATTAATAGAAGGAAATATTTCAGTTATACCTTGTGAAAAAGTTAACAAAATTGAAATATAAAATTTTATAATGCTTTGATAATTTTTTTATCATTATTGTACAATAATATTTTCATATTAAATAAAAATAAAATAAAATTCAAAAAAATTATACCCGGTATATTTAAATAAACAAATTAAAAAAAAACCCTAAAAAGAGGTGCTCGTCAGAATTTAATGTATAAAATTCTAAATTTTAACAATAATAAAAAATATAACAAAATCTAAAAATTAAACAATCACATTAAAGAATAAAATTTTTAAAAAATCAAACCTTATATTTTTGAATAATCAAATTAAAAAATATACCAAGGAATAAGTTTTCCCTGAAGTCTGAAACAAAAAAAATTAAAATTTTATCAGTATTGAAAAATATAATAAAATTTAAACCTAATATCAACAATCACATTAATATATAGAACAAAATCTAAAAAGTCAAACCTGATTTATTTTAATGAACGCATTAAAAAATAAATTAAAAATAAATATATAAACAAAAAAATTAATTTCAATATAAAAAAATATCATCTAATAAAAATAAATATAACAAACCCATTCGTATTCTTAATGACCAAAACAAAATTAACAAATATTATTATGTTTTACGCACTTCCTCCCAACCAACCAAGTTACTTATAAACAAAAGCCACCATAATAAAATTCTGACAAATTTTTTCTAGACGTGAATGCTATTTTATAAATTTTTTAAAAATACTATGTGTATTAATTAGATGTGAATTCATATTCTATTTTCAAATAGGAATATATTATCTAATTTAATACATATCAAATATTTGATATTGATTTATTGAAATTATTTAATTATGCTACAACTAATACATGTATTTTAGACAATATTAAGATAATAATAAAAACTATATGATCATGATTCAAAATAATTTGCATATTTCTCTTTATTTACGATTATCCAAATATATGATAGAATTTAAATAGATATGGATTAATAAAATTTTTAATTTAAAAAATCTTGTTAGAATTTGTCTAATTGATAAAATTTAATTAGTATTAAAATCAATTAATGAACGTTCTAGTTTGAATAAATTTGAGAATAAGTGACAATTATGTACAATACTAATTTTTATATATTATATAATTATAAATTAAGATAATTATAGTTATAAATGATGTTAATAAATTAAAATTTTTATTTAATAGGCCAATTATTATTTTGTATTAATTTTGTTTAATAATAATATTTATTACGTTTTAATTTGGTTTTTGCATTATTTTGTTTAATAATAATATTTATTGTTAGTTTGTTAATAATAATATTTATTACTTTTTAAATAATAATTTATTAAAATATATAAAATATAAAAAATAAGAAAATATTAAGTAATATCAATTTTAAAAAATTAAAATATTTATTTAATAGGATAACTATTTTTTTGCATTATTTTGTTTAATTATAGACTCAATATTTTTTTAAATTTTTTAGTACTTTTGTTTCTTTTAAATTCTATCTATAGTTATCTTATTATTACCATATCTTCTAATTTAATAGATTTTTTAATTTTTAAAAATTTTTATTATTTTAAATTCTATATTATTAAATCAAAAAGAGTAATATGTATAATATTTAAAAAATAAAATCATTTTAAATAACCGCGTCTCTCTACATCACCCATTGCCAATTTTATTTTTTTAATTTCTTATATTGTTTGATATTTTTAATAAATAATATTACAATACATATAATTTTAATAAAAAAATATTATAATTAATTTAAGATATATCACTTATTTTTTCTAATAATAAAAATAATAAAAGGACATGTTATTTGTTAGTAAATTAAAATCTTTATTTAATAGATTTATTAACTTTTGCATTATTTTGTTTAATAATAATTATTTGTTTTCAATTAAACTTTATTAAAATATAGAAATATATATATAAAAATAAGAAGTTATATGATAAATAGAAGTGTAGATTAAATAATATTTTGTTTAATAATAATTATTATATTTTAAATAATAATTTATTAAAATATAAAAAATAAAAAATAAGAAGTTATATAATAAATAGAAGTATAGATTAAATAAAAATATCAAGTAATCGGAGAGTAATCATTATTATTAGGGAATATAATTGGATATAATTTAATTTGCATAAAAATTGAATGTGCATGAGAGTAATCATCATTAATTAGAGAATATAATTGAATATAATTTGATTTGCATGAAAATTGAATTTGAGAGTAATGGAAATATAATTGAAACTAAAGAAAAATAAAAATGTCTAAGTATCCAATAAAAAATTTTCAAACATTCTGACTTTTTATAGTAGTATGAGAGTAATCATTATTGATTAAAGAATATAATTCGATATAATTGAAATTGTAGAAAAATGCATGGAGATAAGTGTTCAATAAAAGTTGTTCAAACATTCGAACTTTTGAGAGTAATTATCATTGATTAGAGAATATAATTGGATATAATTTAATTTGTATAAAAATCGGTTACTAATGTGAGAATAATCATCATTAATAAGGGAATATAACCGAATATAATTTGGTTTGTATAAAAATCGGTAATAAATGTGAGAGTAATCATCATTGATTAAGAAATATAATTAAATATAATTGAAATTTTAAAAAAATAAAAGGGTATAAGTGTTGAATAAAAATTTTTCAAATATTCAGACTTTTAAGAATAATCATCATTGATTAGGGAATATAATTAAATATAATTAAAATTATAAAAAAAATAAAATGATATAACTATCTAATAAAAATTTTTCAAATATTTAAATTTTTTATAGTAATATAGATATAGATATGTGTGTACAAATTATCAAAAATGCCCTTAAGCAGCATGGTATAGTATAAAATTATATATTTTTGATAAATTAAAAGTAATTAGCGGACAAATGCTGACATCTAGTGCATTATTTCAATAGAAGATTTCAGTCATATGTAAAGAGTAATACGAGTAATTTTGTAAAGAAACAATCCAATTGACAAAGAATTAAGAACAATGTCTCCAACTTGGGCATGCCGAATTACGTGGGTTAAGAAAGAAATCCAAAGTCCTCTAATCATTTGTGATTACTTTAATATGCCCTCGTATTTTTTTAATTTAGATACTGTTTGAATGCTTAAATTTTAATAATTTTTATTTTTTAGTCAAAACTTATTAGTTATAATATTTGGTATATTTGGTCAAGTAAAGAACAAGTTTTAGTAATTTTTTTGTAAATTTTGAATGTTTGATAAAATTTTCGATAATTTTTAGTAATTTTTAATAAATTTTGATAACTTTTAAATTAAACAACTTACCTAATTGAAAAAAAAATGATAAAAATTAATATTTTATTAAATATTTAAGAAGTAAAATTTAATAATTTTTTTGCTGAAAATTAAATTATCAAAAAGTAACGTGGAGTCCAATTTTTTGGCTGAAAATTAAATTATCAAAAAGTAAGTGGAATCCAACTCCAGCCACACAACCGGTTCGGCCTTTTTGTTACCTAGCGCTAAACGACGTCAGAAATTATTTGTAATAAGGCCGACAGCAGAAAAATGTTCACATCAAACAAACGAACGTACCAAATTCCATGAGGCTTATTTAGAGGGCGGGTATATGAAAATACTAGACTTAGTTAAATTCGATAAAAATTCACTAGGAAATACCTCAACGAGATTAGAATAAATTTGAAATTAAAATTTAATATCTGTTCGAGTTAAAAATAGGTTTAAGATTTACGTATAAGATATCCGGTACTCGATATCTGATATCCGTTTATATTTATATGGTATCCATTTAATAAAATAAAATATAATATAATATATATTTATAATTTTATTCTTGAAATAAAATTTTTGAAATTCTTAAGTCAATGTCATTTATGCTTTATTCACAATTGCTCTTAACTTTGTCGGGATAGTTTTTTTTTTTACTAGTTTAATTTATGATTTGTTGTGTATTATTTTCACATGTCATGGATTATTTCATATTGGGTTTAAAAGTTTTTTTATCAATTATGATTCCTATTGTACTGTTCTAAGAGTATACTTCTGTGTATTTTGTACATTTATTTTACTATGTATAATATATTTCTTTTACCCTTCAAAAAAAACTTAGAGGTCTTTTAACAAATGAATTTGTTAAATTTAATATTTTTGTCGCTTACTAAATTTTTTATTTTTATTTCAAATTGGGTATTTAATAGGTACTTCGCAGGTAATTTGACAAATTGAACATAAACGTTACAAGTTTGGGATGGATTTCACAAGTTTAGAATAAGATGAATTTGGGATTTCAACTAAAAAATAAATAGATTTGAAACGATAATAATAAGTAAAAAATAAATGAGTTTGATAATAACATCGACAAATTAAGCAACTATCTTATCCGTTTACATCTATAGGCTTATTAGCCACTCTCCCCCCCCCCCCTCTTTTTTCTGCTTCTGGTCTTTGCATTATTGGCAAATCCAGCTGTAAGTAACCTCTGTCATTTCCCTGCACCTAATACTTTAATAATTGAAAAGTCTTCAAATATTAAAAAAAAAAAAGAAGTCACAAAATATTTCCTCCTTTGTGATGTATTATTCTATCAAAAAAGTAATAAATATTAAAAAATCATTAGAATGTTATGATTTTTATAAATTTATTAAATTAAACTATTTTATTACACTGTATCATTATTACATCCTTCTAGTATAAATTTTTGTTAAATATTTTTTTTTATGGATTAGTAAGATCTCATTATTTTTTAATGAAAATAATAACACGATCTAAGCCAAACCAAATGCTTAGCCCCATTTGATAATATTTTCATTTTCTGTTTTTGTTTTTAAAATTTTGTAAACTGATAATAGAAATATGTTAGTTGAATCTATTTATATTTTTTATTTTTTAAAAAATAAAAATTTAAACAGAAAGGATTAAACAAAAAAAAAGTGTATATATTTTTTTTTGTTTCAAATATTTTGTCAATTTTTATATTTTGTCTATTTCTGTTGCATCATATTAAAATGAATTAATCTTGTGGATTAGCTCACCTACTAAGACCTTGAATTTACTCTCTAACAGTTACTAGTTCGAATCTCCTCACGATCAATAGAATGTTTACCCAGTTATTAACTTTAAGATTTAGAGATTGGTTAAGGTGTGCGCAAACTGACCCGAATATTCTAAGTTACAAAAAAAGAATTATTTCATTCAAATATTTAGTTAAACTAAAATTATTTGTAATAAATAATAATATTAAATTAAATTAGTTATCTAAATTAATATGTGATATATTTTATTAATTATTTTTAACAAATAATTTAATTAAATTAATTAATTTAATTAATATGAAATATATTTTACTAATTATTTTTAATAAATAATATAATTACATTAATTTAATTTAATTATAAAAATTAATATGTAAATATTCAGTTAATTTATTTTTAGAAATAACTAAATTAAATTAATTAATTTAGTTAATGTAATTAATGTTTAATATATTTTATCAAATTATTTTTAATAAATATCATAATTAAATTATTCAAATTATTATAAAATATATTTTATTCAATTGTTCTTAATAAATAATATATTTTATATTCATTCAATTAATAATATAATAACTATATTTTTTTAAGTTTTTACTAAGTAATATAATTAAATTATAATTTAATATTTTTTATATTTATTGAATTAAATTATTTTTATCAAATAATTAAACTAAATTAAAACAAAATATATTTTTTAAATTCAATTGATTTTTTTAAAAAACTAATAAAATATAAAAAATTAATTATTATAAATAAAATTACATATTTAAATGCATTTTCTATTTTCCTTTAAAAAATAACAAAAAAAATAAAAACATACACAAAAAACCGACAGCATTGTAAAACAAGCCTCCAGCATTCATTATTAAAGCCATATTTGCTGGACTCCCAAACGCATGAATATTGATCCCAAATATATAAAAATGTTTGTTTAAAAATTATGGTATGATGACCAGAAAATTCAGCAAAGGGACTTGATTGGTTGGCCTGTTTAAAATTCAGCAAAGGTGTGCTTGCTTGGTTGACCCGTAAACTCGCCGTGCATGTTTCGGGGTAATTAATTTAAGAGTTAACAGTAGTATTCAAAGTAACAAAGGAAAATGGTCACAATCCACAAACCCACCATTGGAAGGCTTAGGGCTATGATTGGCTTTGGGAGTAGAACAATGAAAAAGAAAAGTGATAGAGGAGAGAAAATGAGAAATATTGTGAAAAAAGACATAATATTATTATTATTATCTTTTGTTTGGTTTCGCGAAGAAATCAGAAAAAAATTTTTGTTTCGTATGATCACGTAAAGGAAAAGGAAAGATAAGTTAAGAAATTAATATAATAAAAAAAAATAGAGACCATATGAGAAGAAAATAAAAAGAAAAGTTAAATTTGTCTTAATTGTCTTTTCTATATCTTTTTCTTCTCTACTAAATTATCAAACTAGTCAGAAGAGAAGAAAAAAAACTTTAAAATTTTTACTTTAAAATTTTCTATATCTCTTTTCAGCTTTTGATCCGCCCTAATCAAACTGAAGATGAGAAAATGTTGGCTTGAAGTAATTGGTTTAGGTATGTATCTATTGTTGTAAGAAAATTAGATTACAAGATTCATATTAAAACTAGAAAAAAATTAATAAATTAATTTTATAATAACAACCATTATCTTTGTTGGACTTTTGTTGGACTTTTGAGGTTTGAATATATGTCATTGAATTTTTTAATCATATTTAGAGTTGATTGTGAAAATTAAATTACTTAATAATTGATTTAATAATTTTTTAATACTAAATGTGATTGAATTTATATTTATTCTAATTTTTTTTTTCATTCTTAGTAGGATATGGGAAACTATCATTTCATTTTATTATTGTTGAATTTTTCTTTACATATGTCAAGCTTTTCCTTCTTTCTTTCTTTTTTTTTTTTTTTACAATTTTAAATCATTAAAAAAATTTTAATTCGTTTTGTTTTGTAATGTGAATAATATGCGTGAACAATACTAAACAAATAATAATAATAATAATAATAATAATAATAATAATAATAATAGTCATCAACGAACAAAAACAAATTTATCAAAAAAATTGGCTAAATAACCAAAGCCTCTTGTTGCCAAGTGAAGCATATATGACTTATTGGTGGTTTTTAAATTGTCTCTCTTTTACTTTTTAGCATTTATATATCAGGATAAATTTCCTTCCTTCGCATTTGCTCGGTAAGCCATCAATCAAAAACACATTCGAACTAAGAGCAAAAAGATTGTGGAAATATTAATTAACTTGAAATATGTTTTCAGGAGATTAACAATAAATAATTAAACATGTATAAAGTTATAAAAATTAATATAAAAAAATTATAATCTCGTAATTTGTATTATGAATAAAAAATTTAAATTCCGTAACAATTTGTAGAGGTCAAAACACACCAAATAAAGACTGAAAGAAAATTTTCATCATATATAGAAGCAAATCCATTCCAAAATTGAAGTGAAAATTTTAGTTCTTTCAAGGGACATTCCTTTCCATATCATTATCACACATACATGGGGAATTGTTATACATGCTGGAAATTGATCTGCCAATTTAAAGTAATGTCATGGTTGCATAAACTAGCCTCCTACTGAGGGCAACATCTTGTTAACCAAGTTGTCCAAATTCAAAGTTGATGAACCATGAGAACTTGTTGCCTTCTTCGCCAATTTTTTCCAGTCCATAGCATTGCTCTTCATTTGCCTCCCCTTCTCTCCTCTCATTAGCTCTCTTATAAGTTCCTCAATTCCATCCCTCTTTACATTATTATCAATCTCCATTCCAACCTCCCACTTATGGCAAACATATTTACAGTTTGTTTGTTGATCACCTATTAAAGGACAACAAATCATGGGCACACCCATGGAGAAGCTCTAAAGAGTCAAATTTCATCTAGGGTTCCTAAAGAAGCCTCCCGCCGATGGGTGGTTCAAGACCTCCTCTTGTGAGTGCCAGTTTGCTATTACACCTCTTTCTTTAATTTCAACCACACATTTATTTGGCAAAATTGCAAAGTCACTGATCACCAGATCGAGCCTAATTATCTGCACGAAATGATAGTTGTTATTAGTTAGTCCCCAATCAAACTACAATAACTATTACTTTGTCATGACTATAATGCTCCCAAGATTCACATAAATCACAGATTCGAGCTACTTCACATCTAGCCATTGGAGGCTCTCTGATTTTTTCTTTCCATAAGTTATATATGATCGTCTTTGTTCTCTCTTATTTTGATATCTGATTCATAAGTAACTGTAGAGGGCTAATAGTATGGACATATATTAACATGGATAAGAGAATGTGAAGTGAATCTTGCTCTAAAGTACCAAACATTTGGATAATATTTGCTGACACTTTGGAAGCTCTTTGTGTCGCTTCCATGCAGAAGTTAAACACTCTATCATTGGGATTTGTAATTCGAGCATAATTTGGGAGATCTTTCCAGTGGATATCTTTTATATTTGAAATTTAGTTTGTAATGGTATATATCTAGGTACCTATTTGTTAAATAGCTTACATTTGAGCACACATAATATCTATTAAATCGCAAACATACAAATTTTATATCACACTTTAGTAAATCAACATCTAATTAATTCCCAACTAATTAGAACCTAATGATCATTTTCAAAACCAAAGCACTTTGTGTGTTTGTTATACTTTTAATGTTAAATTCTCTCTCCCCTATCCACCGTTGGTGGATGGAGGTGAGCTTTCTAATTACCATTGGATTTGGATTAGTGGACGCCCAACAGGTGCTTGATATGTGGTCTAACCTCGCTCTGTCAACATAAATTTATATATTCGTAGCTTTTATTGGTGTAAAGCCTTTTTCCAGCAAAGCATGAAACTGACAAAAATCTATGAAACCGATAAAAATCCAAGAAACCGCAAGTAGAGATTATCTATAAGAGTGTGATAGGAATTCCGAGTTGTTCAGTAGCCGTGACGACGAACATCATAAAAAAAATACTAACTTTTAGTATTTTAAGTATTTGATAAAATGCCAAAAGTTATCAATGATCTTTCATTGTTGCTAACACACCAACTTTTGCTGAGTTGGCGATGGATATAATGGTTGCTTCACTTCAACCCAACTCTAAAGTTATCAAAATTTTTACAAAAAAAAACAAAAATTTGCGAAAAGCTAGTGCAAGGTTTTATAATGACAAATCTATGCAAAATCTTAAATTAAATACGACAAGATTGGTATGTTTCCTAAACTGAAGAGAAGAGAAAATTCGAATATTTCTTAAGTTGAATGGAACTCAAGGCTTTCCAAAAGAATGAAGATACACTTAAGATAATAATGTCTAAATTAACAAGGAATCTTGAAGATATTGAAAAAAAAGCAGAAGAATTAAAGCTGAAAAAAAAAAAGGCGGAGCACCTCGCAATTAAGGTACAGGAAATGTGATTCTTCGACCTTTTGGCAGTATACCCTGGAGGCAAGGCGTAGGGAAACCAATGGTTTGAGCGATGTATTATTTGCAAGATTTTTTTTTTTTTCGTTTAGGAAATCTGCTTATGTATTTAAGTCATAGTTGGAATAAGAGCTTGTAAGTTTGTATATATGCACCTGAGCTTAATGTACAATATGGAATTAAAAGGGCATATTATAGAGTCTTGTGAAAGAGAGAATTTTTTTCTTCTGTGACCATATAGGTCTTTTTCTTATTTTTCTTTGTATTCTTTCTTTACTTTCTGTGTGATGCAGAAAGTCCACTTATAAGGTTAGTCGAGTGATTCGAGCAAGATTAGCGAAAGAATTTGTGCGAGTGATTCATAGAGAATTCAAATAGTGCCTTGCAACCCCTTAATAATGGGATTTGAAATAGAGGTTTTTCTTCCTGTGAGGGGATTTTCTCATTATTCTTTGGTGTTATTATTTTTTGCATTGTGCATGATTGCTTGATTTGGCGAATTTTCAGCTAGTAAAAATTTCTATTTGTTTTACCAAATACTTAAAAGTTGTTAAAAAATTAATAAAAATTTTTATTTATTTTACCAAACACATTAAAAGTTTTACCTACTAATTCTTGCCAAAAAAATTATCAAAAATTGACTAAAAATTGAACATCCAAACAAGTCTATATTTTATATTATTCCTTTATCACATTGAGTAGCTGAAACAAGATGAGACATTGTGGTAGCTACAAATTTTAGCCTTCAATTAATTGCAATATTTTTTTCACCAACTTGTCCAAATTCAAGGAAGATGAACCACTCGGACCGGTTGCTTCTTTTGCCAGTTTCTTAAGTTTCATAGCCTTCTCCTTCATTTTCTTCCCCTTGTCTCCCATCATCAACTCTTTTACAAGTTTCTCTACTTCATCTCTCTTCACATCATTATCAATCTCCATTCCAACATCCCACTCATTGCAAATATACCTACAGTTCGTTTGCTGATCGCCAAAAAACGGCCAACAAATCATAGGCACTCCTGAAGTCAAACTCTCTACGATTGAATTCCATCCGCCGTGTGTTAAGAACCCTCCAACTGATGGGTGGTTCAGGACTTCTTCTTGTGGACACCAACTTGCTATCAAGCTTCTTCCTTTAGTTTCTTCGACAAATTCAGGAGGCAGAATTGCAGATTCACCCATCACCAAATCAGGCCTAACTATCCATAAGAAGTGATAGTTGCTATTAGCAAGTCCCCATGCAAACTCCTTTAGTTGTTGCTCTGTCACCACTGTGATGCTACCAAAATTCACATAGATCACAGAATGGGGTTCCTTAGATTCGAGCCATTCAAGACACACTGATTCTTCTTTCCATAAATTGTATCCAATAGCCTTTGACAATATTTTATCTTCTGATATCTGATCCAGAAGTAATTGGAGAGGTCCAATAGCATAAACAAATGGTAGTATAGATGAGAGAATGTCCAATAGGTCCTGCTCCAAGGCATCAAATGTTTGAAGAATATTTGCTGAAGCTTTAGGAGCTCCGGAGGTTGCTTCCATGCAAAAGTTGAATAATAAATCATCAGGGTCCGTAGTTCGAATAAAGCTTGGCAGATCTTTTAGTCGGATTCCTTTCATTCCTGGAATCCAATCTATAATGGTGTCTAGGTATTCATTTGTTAAATAACTTTCATCTGCAATTGCACAAATAATATCAGCTTGGAACCAATTTCATGCAATTATTGGAATATACCTAAATTTATACCCATTAGAATACTATTGCAAGAGTAATAAGATACTATCAGAATATTTGTGCTTTGTTTATGGGGAAAAAAATCAACCAATTTACTCATGAATCTACATTTTAATTTCAAGAATATTATTGCATAAATAATTTATCAAAAAAATTATCAGAATAATATGGAAACTTATAAACCTATCACTTTAAATAAAAACATTCACTAAAATGCACTCTAATTGTAAAACTACCAAGTCACACGTATTATTATAAATTCTTATAGCAAAATAGCATTGCCCTTTCCTTTATGCTCCTAATTCCTTTAAGAGGTGTTAGATTAATGGTATAATGATGCTATTGAAACTTACGAGAAAAGTGTATTTGGATGATTCTAGCATCAAAATGGTGATTTCATGAAAATTCTCGCATTATACCTAACCTAACCTAAAGCGAGCAAAAGTATGATCCATTTTATTAAAATTAAAATCCATTAGCTTCCCTTTTGTTTGCAAAATTGTTACAGTACATTATTTAATTACACTTTCAAGTAAAATTTGTATGGTAGGATATCATTTTACTTTATATTTGTGTGTGTGTATATATATACCTTTTAGAGGTGCAAGTCCTTTTTCCCGTAGAGGACGGAATTGATAGAAGCCCATGAAAGCGCAAGCAGCGATACTCCAGAAGAGTACGACAGGGATTCCAAGTTGTTCACCAGCTGTGACGGTGAATGGCATGAACCCATCAGAGACAATACAAGTAACTGGCGGATCATCAGAAGCAACAGAGCCGCTGCTGTCATTGAGATGGGTGAGAAGGTTGAGAAACGGGGCTAAGAAGTTGGTTAAAACAGATTGAGCAAGAGCGATTATGTCTTGGGTTGCGTTTGCATCATCCGACGAGGGCAAACCATCTGGGATTGTTTTGAACTGAAAATCAGCCAATCCATCGAGAGAATTAGGTCCTCTGGCTTTGATGAAGCGCTTGTGGTTGTACTCTGTGTTCACAAAGGTTATGTGAAAGCCCTTGGAGTGGAGGAGCTTTGCTAGTTTCAGCATCGCTTTGATGTGGCTTTGAGCTGGGCCCGGTATGCAAACGAGGTGGGGCTTGCGACTCACTTCCATGGTACCTCTTGTCGATCGAGTGGCTACAACATGCAACCTGATCCTCTTGGACTGCAATGGCTCAGGTTTAAATAAGAACAATGCAAACTGCGAAAATTTATAGGAAGACATTTGTTATAAAAATGACGTGGACATTTTTGAATACGTGTCCGTTTCAAGTTCGAGGGATTGTAGTAGAAAAATGTATCCCACGGGATCAAGTGCATCAAGTGCAGGGATGAAATTAATTTAATTTACTTAAAATTAATTTTAAAATAAAAGTACAAATTAAAAGAAATTTTATTGAAACACTATTAATACATAATATGAAAAATCCTAACTATTTCATTAAGATATAATCAAATTATAATCTTTCATCCTTCTTTTTAACCTCTATAGTGTATCCCTAAATCTGTCCGTTTCAAGAAAATAAAATTATACAAATCTACTTTAATTACAATTTTATTATTGCCGGATCATTTTTGTTTCACATTTTTACTAATGTTTCATTCCACTAGTATTTTCCTCTAAAAATCACATGAAAATTCTTTTCACCCAAAAAATTTTTCAAAAAAATTTCTTAGAAAAAAAAAGTATAAGGGCGTAAATCCCTGAAAATATATATTGTGAATTTTTTTTTTTCATTTAAAATAAATGTAGAACAAAAATGAACCGAGTTTAGTATGGTTCATCAAGTTAGACCAAAAGGCGGCTAATTAGAAATTTTTGAATTCAACAAAGACAAGCAGACAATTCTAAAAATAGTTAATGATTGTTTTCAATAAAAAGATGAACTGAAACTCATCAAAGACAAATAGATAATTCTAAAAGTAATTAATAATTGTATTCAATAAAAAGATGAATCTACCCTCACAGCTACAATGTATATACAAAAAGTTGACTTAATCTTATGAAACGACAATATATCCAAAATTTATCATAATTTACATATAATGGGATAATTGCAAAATCATAAATTAAGAAAGAAAAAAATAAATTAATATGAAATTGACAATCAATTCAGATTAATATCTTAACGACACTTGTTAATTCAAAAATTTATAGAAAAAATAATAAAAATATCAATTTGAGTCTCTATATGATGGTGTTCAATCACTACAAATTTATATTGTACTCATAAGTCGTAAAAATTATTTTCTTTGAAAACATATCAAAAATTCACATATTTTGGATACATATGTACAAATTATCAAAAACACCCTTGAATATCAATATTAAATTCTTCTGGCATAATTTTTTTCGTAAATACTTTTTTATGAATTAGTATGTTTTCATTTTTTTTATTGAATATCATTTTTTTTTTCCTTCCCTGCGTACTGAATGCCAAAAGACTGACGTGATCCAAGCCAAACCAAACACTCACCATTCGTAATTAAAACCATCTTTGTTGGACTCCCGGATGGATGAATATTGAGCCCTTAAATATAAAATATTTTTATTGAAAATTATAGTACGATGACCAGAAAATTCAGCACAAAGGTGGTTGACCCGTTTAAAATTCAGCAAAGTTGCGTTCTAGTTGGTGTAGTTATTCAATGTAACAAAGCAAAACGATCACAATCCACCAGCCCACCATTCAAAGACTTGGGCTATGATTGGCTTGGGAGTAGAAAAATCAAAAAGAGAAGTGACAGAGGAAAGAAAATGAGAAAAATAGTGACAAAACAATAATGTTATATTTTGTTTGGTTTCGTAATAAAGGTCAAGAAGAATAAAAAAAGATTTTCCCTTTGTTTGAGCATGAGATATCATTAATCGAATCCCGAAATTTGCGCCTGTGATATAATAATTGCCGTCAATTTAAAATTACTAACAAATCCAATGTATACCAATCCCATATTTTTTTTATTTAAATAAAGAAATTGTAACAAATTAGAGAAGATTACCAATTTGGCCCCCATCCTTAAATCTACAAAACGTTCTTATAAATAAGAGATGAAATTACCTTTACAAGTATGTAATTTTTAACCTACTATTAATTTGCCAAAGTGATTTCTCAACTTAGTTATTGACTTAAATATCATAGTATTTTTGGCAGACATTACATCGATGTTCACGATGAATAAATTTTCATAATTTCCAACGGATTGAGTTCTAGAAGGCCCGGATCGAGAACTATAAAATTTAACCATCATTAACTTCTTTTCTATCCGAACCAAACAAAAAATGAAAAAATAATGACTTAAAATAATTGGTTTAGAGATGCATCTGTCACTGTGAGAAAGCTCGATTATAGGTTTCATGTTAAAACTAGAGAAAAATTAATATACTAATGTTATATTAACAACATTGTCTTTGTTGGACTTTTGAGGTTTGAGTGCTCTATCAAAGCATGTCACCGAATTTTTTTACCATATTTACAATCGATTGTGAAAATTAAATTAATAATTGATTTAATCATTTTAACTACTAAATGTGATTAAATTTATATTTATCCTAATTTTGTTTCATTCTTAATAGGATATGGGAAATTATTATTTTATTTTATTATCGTAGAATTTTTCTTTATATCTATCAAGCTTTCCTTTCTTTTTTTTTTTTTAATATTTAATCATTTTAAAAATTTTGTTAATTTTTAATGTGAATAATATGCCTAAACAATACTAAACACATAATAATAATAATAATAATAATAATAATAATAATAATAATAAAAGACATTTATGAAAAAAAAATTATCAAAAAGATTGGCTAAATAACCAATTTTAAAAACACATTCCAACTTTTTGGCATATACATCAGGATAAATTGTTTTTAAATTGTTTCTCTTTTACTTTTTGGCATGTATATCAGGATAAATTTCCTTCCTTCTCATGTGCTCAGCAAGCCATCAATCAAAAACACATTCCAACTCAGGAAAAAAAAAAAGGCAGAAATATTAATTAACTTGGAATATGTTTTCAAGAGATTAATAACAAATAATTAGGTATGTTTGAACCATAAAAAAAAATAATTAAGTATATTTAGAATTGTAAAAATTAGTAAAAGTTATAAAAGTTGTAAATTTGTAATTCTTAATCTAAGTAGAAAATATAAATTCTGTAAAAATTTGTAAAAGTTTGTATACGTACATTTGTTAAGCTCCAAATATACCCAAAAAAAAAAAAAAAAAAGGCAGAAAGGAAAATTTTCATCATATAAGCATATCCATTCAAAAATTGAAGTGAAAATTTTAGTTTTGTCAAGTGACATTCATTTCCATGTAATTATCACACGTACATGGGGAATTGTTATACATGCTGGAAATTGATCTGCCTATTTTAAGTAATGTCATGGTTGCGTATACTAGCCTCCTACCGTGGGCAACTTCTTGTCAACCAAGTTGTTCAAATTCAAAGTGGATGAGAACTGGTTGCCTTTTCTGCCAATTTTTTTCCAGTCCATAGCCTTGTTCTTGATTTGCCTCCCTTTCTCCCCTCCCATTAACTCTCTTATAAGTTCCTCAATTCCATCCCTCTTTACATCATTATCAATCTCCATTCTAACCTCCCACTCATTTCAAACGTCTTTATAGTTTGTTGATTGATTGTTCGTTGACCACTTGCCAAAGGCCAACAGATCGTGGGCATACCCACAGAAAAGTTTTCAAGAGTCAAATTCTATTCATAGTGCGTCAAGAAGCCTCTCACTGATGGGTGGTTCAGGACCGCTTCTTGTGGGCACTGGTTTGCCATTAAACCTCTTTCTTTAGTTTCTATCACAAATTCATTCGGAAGAATTGCAGAGTTAGCCATCACTAGACGATCTAGTTGTCCACTAGAAACAATAGTTACTACTAGTTAGTTCCCAAGCAAACTCTAGCAGTTGTTGCTTTGTCATGATCACAATACTCCCAAAATTCACATAAATCACAGACTCGAGTTGCTTCGTGTCTAATCATTGGAGACACTCCGATTTTTCTTTTCATAAGTTGTATCCAATAATTTCTATTCTGTTTCCTTTTAATAATTGATTCAGAAATAATTGTAGAGGTCCAATGGTATAGATAGATGGTAACATAGACGAGAGAATATGCAGTAGATCTTGCTCCAAAGCATCAAACATTTAAATAATATTTGCTAAAGCTTTGGAGGCTCTTTGTGTTGCTTCCATGCAAAAGTTAAATGCTAGGTCATTGGGTTTATAGTTTGGGCATAGATCAAGATATCTTTCAGACGAATATCTTTTATACCTGAAATTCAGTCTATAATGGTATTTAAGTACTCATTTATTAGATAGCTTGTATCTATTAGATACCTGTTTATTAAGGGTGTGTTTGGAGTAATAAAAAGTGAGATAAAATGAGATAAAGTGAGATAAGTTATAGGTCTATAATTCGTACAGGAAGATAAAAAGTAGATATTTTTTAGAAATTTTCAATATTTTCATAATTTTTCAAAGTTTCGTGTCACTCTAAACGGAGCCTAAATAGCTTGCATATGCACGCATAAAATATGAAGTTATAGATATGCAAATTTCACATCACACTCTAGTAAATCATGATCTCATTAATTCTTAACTTATTAGAACCTAATGATCATTTTCAAAACCTAAGCACTCTGTGTGTTTTTTATGCCTTTAATGTTAAATCCTCTCTGCCCAATCCACCATTGATGGATGGAGACGAGCTTTCTAATTACCACTAGATTGTGGATTAGTGGATGCCAAACAGGTGTTTGATATATGGTCCAACCTTGCTGTGTTAAACATAAATTTATATATGCGTACCTTTTAGTAGTGTAAACCTTTTTCCCAGCAGAGCATGTATGAAACGAGCCCTACATTAATCTAATAATTAAATATTTAGAATGATAGAAAAACATCATTCAAAGAGAGTAGTTAATAAAATTCACTAATTATTAACATTGTGTTGTTTTAGAATTTATTTGTTGCAATTTATAATATTTTTGAAATCTATTTATTTTTATTCTTTTTTGAAAAATATTTTTTATAATATGAGTAAATGTGTAATTTGAAAAAAAATTATATTGAAAGTTCTGTTTGTTTTAATGTAAAATATTTTTTTTTAAACATGGGCAAAAAGTATTTTACAAAAAATTATTTTATGTTGATAAAGACGAAACCAAATATAATTCTAAAGGAATAAGGATGGCAGAAGGATAAATTTAGAGTGAGAGGCAAAATGCACTGAAATCCAACAACGATAAGAGTGGGTAAAGCAATGATCCCCATTGCTTTGCCAAAAATGGAGCTTGTGACACATTGTCATGTCATAGCAAAAAGACAAATGAGATGTATGTATGTATAAAGAAATTTGAGAGAAATTCAACCCAGAAAAGACGGAGTAACTTCGACTAGCTAACTAGTTTATCAAGGCATTAAAAAACATCAATGCAATACTGTCTTTTATTATATCACTTCATTAAATTTTTCGTAGGTGAAACACGATGAAACATTGTGGTAGCTAAATTCTAGCCTCCAATTACTTGCAATATTTTGTTCACCAACTTGTCCAAATTCAAGGAAGATGAGCCACTCGGACCGGTTGCTTCTTCTGCCAATTTCTTAAGCTTCACAGCCTTCTCCTTCTTTTTCTTCCCCTTCTCTCCTCTCATCAACTCTCTTACAAGTTTCTTTACTTCATCTCTCTTCACATCATTATCAATCTCCATTCCAACCTCCCACTCATTGCAAATATACCTACAGTTTGTTTGTTGATCACCAATAAACGGCCAACAAATCATAGGTATTCCTGAAGACAAACTCTCAACAATAGAATTCCATCCGCCGTGCGTTAAGAACCCTCCAACTGATGGGTGGTTCAAGACTTCCTCTTGTGGACACCAACTTATTATTAGGCCTCTTTCTTTAGTTTCTTCCACAAATTCAGGAGTCAGAATTGCAGATTCACCCATCACCAAATCAGGTCTAACTATCCACAAGAAGTGATAGTTGCTATTAGCAAGTCCCCATGCAAACTCCATAAGTTGTTGCTCCGTCACCATCGTGATGCTGCCAAAATTCACGTAGATCACAGAATGTGGTTCCTTAGATTTAAGCCATTCAAGACATTCTGATTCTTTCCATAGATTGTATCCAATAGCCTTTGACAATATTTTATCTTCTAATATCTGATCCAGAAGTAATTGGAGAGGTCCAATGGCATAGACAAATGGTAACATAGATGAGAGAATGTCCAATAGGTCCTGCTCCAAGGCATCAAATGTTTGAAGAATATTTGCTAAAGCTTTGGGAGCTTTGGAGGTTGCTTCCACACAGAAGTTGAAAAATAAATCATCAGGGTCCGTAGTTCGGACAAAACTTGGCAGATCTTTTAGCCGGATTCCTTTCATTCCTGGAATCCAGTCTATAATGGTGTCTAGGTACCCATTTGTTAGATAATTGTCATCTGCAATTGCATGATTAATATTAGCTAACTTGGAACCAATGCTATGCAATTTTTTGAATATGCCTAAATTTATACCCATTAAAATATTTTTGCAAGAGTAATGTGATACTATTAGAATATTTGTGCTCTTTTCTTTTTGTTTTTATTTCCCAAATTATTCTAGTTGCACTTTTCTATAAAATTTTGTTATGTGAACATTTGCTTCTCCCATGAAAATTTATCAAGAAAAAAAAATTGTTGGAATGATGTAGAGACTCATAAGTCTATCACTTGAAAAAGAAATACTCATTAAGATACCCTTTGATTGTAAAATTACCAATTCACACTTATTTTGATAAATTCTTACAACAAAATAGTATTGTTCTTTTGTTTTTGCTCTTTTCTTCAGTGGTGTAAGATTAAGAGTAATGTTGCGATAAACTAGCTATTAATAAGAGATTAGATGAGTTACCATCCAAATACGATGAAACACTCATATCTCACATTTTTTTGAAAATGTTGAAATGAATTATCACATATGTAATATTTAATACTTCTCAAGTACACACTTCTACAAAAATGCATAAATATCACAGCTTTTAGGCGTAATATTTCACTTTCTATCCTAGTCACAAAAGTGTGATTGATCCAGGTGAGATTGTAAGTCACTTCTTTTCGATCACAGTTTACAATCATCATAAAAAACTTATAACAATCACACACTAAAAGTGTGATCTTTTATGGTAAAAACTAAGATGAAAAGAAATCTCGTATGATCTTTTATGAATTTCGATCTCACATTTTTTTAAAAATTGTGATTAAATATAAAAAAATAATCACGCTGAAAAAATGAATTAATTTTAAAAATAATAAAAATCCACATGGCAACCTCCTATCATGCCATCATAGTACTATTTGGCACCTTCTGTTGAGAATTGAACTCGTGCCATTCCTCTGAGAATTAGTGTAATTGACTGCTAGTCCAAGTTATCATTTACATATATATTTTACATATAACTATATAAAAACCAAATTTTATCTCTTTTGGGGTTAGTAAACAAAGTAATAAAATTATATTATTTTAATTTAATTATTTTAAGTTTTTTTATAATAATTTATTATGACTTTTGTCAACTAATTAGTAGCTAAAAGTTACAATTTTCCTGATCAATTGGTCGGGAAAAATGATAAAAAAAAATTTACTTTTATCTAATTATTTTAACTTTTTGCAATCATTTGAAATCATAACCAATATATAGTACCATGCAAATACTTAATAAATAATTTTTAAATATCTATCATATTTAATTAAAAATGATTTTAATTTTTTTTTAATTTTTCTTTAATATTTGTTTATAGCATATATTTAATCATGACTCACTATTTATAATATATTTTTCTTCATTCTGTATTATATTTTTAAAAGTAATTAGATCGCGTTTATTTTAGTTGTAGAAAACTATTGTTCAAAACAAAATTTTTGAAAATTATTTTAAAAAATGATTTGTAATACAAAAAATATTTTCAATGACTAGATTCAAAAATTAGTTCTAAAAAAAAATAAAAATTTTTATTATTTTTATTTCTAAATTGTTATCACTTCCAACAAAATATAAAATAATGTCACTTTTAATATAATTAATATTAACGATACACTAAATTTTTATTAGATATTAAGTATTTAATATTCACCTTATTATAAGTCATACAAATTATGAAGACTACTCCCATACATTTACTAAAAAAATAATTATTATACATTTAGCGTTATTTAAATTTGATTTGGTAAATTTAGTTTTAACATTAATTTAAAAATATTTTTGTTTATTGATCCATGATTGTAGTTTTTATAGCATATTTAATTAATTAAAATTAATAAATAAATATTACAATAAAATTTATGAAATCTAATTTAAATCATATAAAGTGATAAATAAAATTATTTGAGAGAAATATAGAGAAAAAAATAATAATATTGTCTCTTTTTTTAATTATCTCACTTTTTTTAAGATATAATTTTTCTCACTTTTTGATCTAAGTTTTTTTTTAGAGATGTTTCCATTAATCTTTTATCTCGGTTTTTTTCTAGAGATAGTTCTACTGATTTTTTATTTCAGTTTTTTCTAGAAATGGTTTTCACTGATCTTTTATCTCATCTTAAATACAATCACAGTTTCAACAAAAGTGAGATAAAAAGTATAAAAATAATTTTTTATCCCAATTTTTTAATTAGACTGAGATAAAAAATTTTAACTCACAAACCTTTATCACGTTTTTTTTTTTTAAACTGTGATTTTTATGAATTTCTCAGTATGATCTTTATCAATTATTGTAGTAGTGACAACGCGTTTTAAAGTCTTGAAAATAATAAATACTGTTAAACTTTAGAATTAAATATGTTTTGTAAATAATGGTACAAAAATGCATGATTCTTTTAAAATTAAACTCTCGCACTATATCTAACCTATCTCAAAGCGACAAAAAATGTGACCCCATTCGATTTAAAATTAAAACCCATCAACTTCACTTTTATTTACAAATTTGTTGGATATCATTTTACTTTGTGTGTGTGTGTGTGTGTGTACCTTTTAGAGGTGTAAGACCTTTTTGCCGTAGAGCGCGGAGCTGATAAACGCCCATAAAAGAGCAGGCACCGATACTCCAGAAGAGTACGACTGGGATTCCAAGGTGTTCAGCAGCTGTGACGGTGAATGACATGAACCCATCCGAGACAATACAAGTAACTGGCGGATCAGAAGCAACAGTGCTGCCGTCGCTGAGATGGGAGAGTAGGTTGAGAAATGGAGCTAACAAGTCGGTGGAAACAGATTGACAAAGAGCGATTAAGTCTTGGGTTGCGTTTGCATCATCCGAGGAGGGCAAACTATCTGGGATTGCTTTGAACTGGAAATCAGGCAATCCATCAAGAGAATTAGGTCCTCTGGCTTTGATGAAGCGCTTGTGGTTGTACTCTGTGTTGACAAAGGTTATGTGAAAGCCCTTGTGGTGGAGAAGCTTTGCTAGTTTCAACATCGCTTTGATGTGGCTTTGAGCTGGGTATGGTACGCAAACGAGGTGAGGCTTGCGAGTCACTTCCATGGTTGGTACCTCTCTTGTTGAGCGGCTACAATATGCAAGCTGATCCTCCCTTTGGCTGCAGTGGCAAAGGTTTAAATAAGAGCAATGCAAACTATGATAATTTGTAGCAAGACATTTGTTATAAAAATGAGGTGTATGTTTTCAACGTGTCATTTCGAGAAAGGATAAGTGTGTAAAGCCCTAAAATATATTTTGTGAATTTTTTTTCACTGAAAATTGATCTTAGGACAAAAATGAATTGAGTTTCATGCATGCTATTCTTCAAGTTAAACCAAAAGGCTGCTAATTAGGAATTCTAGAATTCACCAATGACAAGTAAACAATTATAAAAGTAATTAATAATTTTATAATAAAAACTTTCGTCATATGTAAAGAGCAATACTAATAATTTCGTAAGAAACAATCCAATCAACAAGGAATTAAAAACAATATCTCCAAGTTGGGCATATCTAACGTGGGGCAAGAGAGAAATCCAATATGGTTTGTGATTACTTTAACTAATAGGCCCTCGTGGTTTTTGAACATACATCCCTACTCTTCTTGTATATGTTACAGACAAGTGAAGAGAATCAGGATGGTATCTCCCTCATACAGGTGCACGTTACAGACAAGTGAAGATAGAGGAATTCACGTCAAATGGACTTAATTAATCCCCTGAAGTTTGTCTAGTTGTTTCAATTATTAGGTCTCCGGACGCATCAACACGTATAATACAGACAAATGAAGAAATAGGATTTACATTAACATCGTGCTTGAGAGTCAAAAGTTCTACAGTGTTGATACAAAATTATGTTTGAGAATTTTTAAATGATGGACTCTAAAGTATTCACATAAGTTTGTTGAATAAGTTTGTTGAATGCATCATGACTTATGAGTTGATATTTTATTTTAATTTTTTAAGTATGTTAATTTAGAGAGTTCTGAAATTTTGATTAAATTCATAAAATTTTAAACAATAATACTCTCGTGATAATATTAAAATTCAAATTTTATCTTTTTTAACAAAATTAACCATATTACTCATATTCCTCATTTCAAGTTGCTTTAGCCTGAAGATTTTTTTTCTTCTTTTGTTTTTTTTAAGTGATTTGGATTTGAATTATTTCAAAGTTTTATTGTTAATTTTATTTTACTTCAATATATACAGAGGGCGTTTGGCAGTTCAAAAAAAAAGAAAAAAAAACCTCAATTTTTGGTATTTTTTGTTTTTTGTTTTTTTTGCATTTTTTTGTGTTTGATTGAACAAAGTGTATTTTTTAACATTTTTTGTAACTTTTAGGTGTTTGGTAAATTTTTAATTGTAACAAATTAAAAAAGTTGTAACCTTTTGTGTATTTGGTATATTTTTTACTGTAGCAAATTAGAAAAAGTGACAATATTTTGTTTTACTTTTTATTATAGCAAATAAAAAAAGTGAGAAAATTTATGGTTTTACCAAACGCACCAAAAGTCAGAAAATGTAACTTTTGGTATTTTTTTTACTAGTTTTTAAGTTGCCAAACAAGCTCATAATATATTATTTTATATGTACGTATGCAAACACCAACATCGACCGCAATGTTTACTACATAACAAATAAACAAGAATACATGCATCATTATATACATTAATAAATACTTTAGAACTCATTAATAAATAAACTGTCTCATATAAGTTTATTATTTTTAAACTCATACTCATAAACATCTTAAAAATTAAATCATCTAAACATTTATGAACTTGTACCTTAAAAACGCCTTAAATCCCATACTTCGAACTCCCAAATATAAAATGTCAAATTAATGGCTTCAGTGCTCACAATTAGTTTGAGCCAATCCCATTTACTTTCTTTTTTTTTTTTTGTTTTTTGGTAGGTACATTTAGTTTCACATAAAATATATTTTTTGAATAACACATTTATTTACATTTTTTAAGATTATTTTTCTCAAACATAAACAAAATATTTTTCAAAAATAATCTTAGTGTTTTCCTTTATAATTATCTCTCTAAGAATACATTCCGAGCTCAGATTTTGATCTGGATGCTGTTATTGGTTAGGAATTGGATTTCCTATCAATTCTTAATTTGCAGTGAACCATACACCGGCTAAAATTAGTTTTAGAATATTTTGAAAAAAAAATAAATTTTGACTATTATCTATTATATATTGATGATTAAACCTCAATTCCGAACTCAGTTTTTCCAGATTTTTTTTTTTAATTTTTGAAGTTCAAAAACACGCATATATATCAATTAATTATTGATTTTTATATCAAGTATTGAATAATATTAAATTAATTTTGTCAAATATTTATATCGTGGTTATTTTAGTTTAGAAAAATATTTGAATAATTCATTCTAATATAATATGATGTAACAAAAATGGATAAAGTGTTAAAATTGACAAAATGTTTATAAAACAAAAAAATGAGAATGAAAACATAATTTTTTTTTGTTTAAATTTTTGTAATAAAAATAAAAACAAATTTATTAAACACGTTTTTATTATTAAATTTTAAAAATTTATAAATATAAATAAAAATAATAGTAAATATAAATGTTATCAAACGATATCAGCCTTTAAATGAAAATAGAAGACTAAAATTTACAAAAATAAAAAAAGGAGAAACCAAAAAAAAAAAGCAAGAAAGCCAGATCCCTATGTGTTCTCTCTCACTCCAACGGGGGGCTATGATTTCTAAATTAGGTGGACATGTTTTCAACAAGTTTCTTGATGAGCTTGGCGTTGAAGTGAATCAGCTTAGTGCTTGAAAATGGAAAGATTTGTTGGTTAAATAATAATTGTCCAAGTTCAGTGACTCAATTTCTTCTTAAAAATTTTCATAAAAATCCTTTTATTTGTCAAATCTGTAAACTCACGGAAGAGTAATGTCATCTTCTCTTTTCCTTTTTTAATTAATATTTGTACGTATTAGATATTGACCTAAAAGTCATAATATGCTTGTAACGTGTGAATATATGATTTACCCTGTATTTGATTTGTTGAAAATTAAAAAAAAATATTTAAAAATTTATTATTTTTTATTTCATTACACGAATTACGAATTTACAATTTATTTCACTTTATCTCACTTTAAACGCTACTTTTTTTTTTTTAAATTTTTGGATCTCCAAATCAAAATCTTTGAATGAGTGTCTTAAATTTAATTATACCAAAATATTATAACTTTATGTCAAAGAAACTAGGGTAAAACCAATTTCTATATCAAGCAAGTGCAAGTGTTTCAATATTATTACTCAATATTTTTACTTTAAAATTAACAAGTTTTAAAGTTTTATATATTCTCTAGAAATTATTTTACTCATATAATTTGTGGTATCGGTCTAAATGTGCAATTGAGGTTGCATTAGATGCAATTAATCTTTCTATCAAATGCATAATTTTAAATAATATTATGGTTGAAAATTATATTAATTTATTTTTCATTCGGACTTCTGCCGGAGACCACACGGAAAATTAAAAAAGGGATGGAGCTATCATTTTAAACTAAAGAACAAGGCAAGTAGCCACCAATAATTCACTAAGAGTGTGTGATTGGGATGATAAAAAATAAGATAAAATAAAATAATTTATGAGTTTGTAATCGGTGTAATGAAATAAAAAGTAAATAATTTTTTAAAATTTTTAAATATTCTAATATTTTTTACACGTCAAACGTACCTTAAATATAGTTAATGCAAGCAGTGACGCAATTACATTTATTATAAACATTTCAATTGCCATGAAGAGAGAGAGAGAGAGAGAAAGCTAGCATTTTAAACTAAAGAACGAGGCAAGAAGTCACCAATAATGCACAAAGGGTGTGATTGGGATTATAAAAAAAAATGATAAAATGAGACATCTTATAATTTTGTAGTTAGTGTAATGAAATAAAAAATAAATAATTTTTATCAACGATTAGGACTTTTGAGAAGATAATTAAGTAAGAAAAAATTTACAAGAGTGAATGTTTAATAGTGATTCGGAGTCTTTAGTGGTGTTTAAAAAATAAATATTAAAAGTTATCAAAAATTACAAAAACAGTTATTAAATTTTTTTAATTAAATTTCACCGCAAATTATTTTTATATTAATTTTTTATATTTTTATTACACTTTTTATCATCTAAATACTCCCTTAATTGAAAGTTAAAGTTCCTTAATTAAAATTTAATTTAAAGATGGGCTTGAAGCTTAAAAAATAATAATAAAATTTCATAAACTAATTTTTCTTAATTTTTTATATTTGTATCAATTTTAAAACAGTAATTTATAGAGTTGTATGGCGCTTTTTTCTTCAAATGCTCTCTCAATTTGTAATTTTTTTTTTTAGTTTCAAAAATTGTATTTATGAAAATAGATTTATCTTACCAAAAATTCATTTTCTGTAATTTTTCCTAAAAAAGAAACCGTCATACCAAAACGTTTTCGTATAAATGGTTTTTATATTTTTATTTTTTTAAAGATTAATTGAAAAAATAAAAAAGAAAAAGATTTGAAAATATGGTCATCAAACAACCCCTAACAAAATACTCATATTTTTTTTTCAGTGCAGTCTTGGCGATTTGACAGACCCCATCCGTCCATCATCATCTCCTGATGAAGATGATGATGCTAACGACCACGGTGTTCCCTACCACATGGTCATTTCCTCTCTGCCGCCGTCTCAAACCAAACCCTTCCGTCATCTCTTCATCGTCGTCGTTAAATCCGACTGCTAAGAACTACTCGGGTCGAGTCAAATTCATAACGATAGCAAGAAGATGGAGGAGTAGGAGGTTGACTGTTGGGTCGTCAGACGATCAGACGGCGGTGATTACAACCCCAACGACAATCTCATCGCCACCGGATGATGAATCTGCGTCAGATATTGTAAGGAATTTCTATAGTGGGATCAACGGCCGGGATCTCACCTCGGTCGAGGGCCTTATCGCCGACAACTGCGTCTACGAGGACCTTATCTTTTCCCGACCTTTCGTCGGTCGAAAGGTAACCCTCTCGGACTTTTCTCTCCTCCTGCTCATTGGGTTTGGGCTGCACAGGGCTGGCCCAAATGTTTCCATTGTTTAATTTTGCACGTACCCGTTTTGTCCAATTAATTTATATATGGAAAAATTACACTCCTACCCTTAAAATTCGAATAATTACATTTAATACCCACAATATTTAAAAATTTTATTTATTTCCTTTATTTTGAAATACTATTAATATTGACATTTCTTGATAAAATTAACAATTAAAATTTAACAAAAGATAGTAAAATAACTAAAATTGTAGGGTTTTTTCTCCTATTTTATCCCTCACTTTTTCAAATTTTCGTTAGTTTTTTTTACAAAAAATTTCAAAAATAAATAAATAATAAGTAAAAACAAAATGTTTTGGAGAATTTTTTTAAAAGAAACTGACAGGAAGATGTGAGAGATGAAAAGATAAAATAAGAAAAATATTTAAAATTTTAGTTGGATTAATATTTTACATTAAGTTTTAATGTTTGATTTTATCGAAATGAGGTCTATAAAACAAGTATAACTTTTAAATATTGTAAGTAATTAATATAATTCTTTAAATGTTAAGAGAATGTAAGTGTATATATTGGCATAGACCGGTATCTAAGAGAAAAAATATAAATTTATTAAATTTATATTTTGAGTAAAAATTTGGTAAGGGGAAAGAAAGATAAAAAGAAAATAAATAAAAACAGACGTAAGAAAATAAATATATATATATATATATAATCTCAAATATATCTTTGTTTGAATGAATTTAAAAATATGATAAAATAAAAAACATTTATCAATATATTAATTTATTAATTTATTTTATTTTAATAAAAAAAACTCTCTCGTTACTCTATGCGTAACGGATTTTTTTTTTTTTTTTTTTTTTCGTGGCTGTTGATAGTTCTATTTTGCTGGTTACGCTTATTCCAAAATCAAAGCCGAAGGAACTTTCCACAGATTTCAGTTCAATTTGCAAATGTTTCTAAATCAGGGATAGATAAATTGATTGTGGATATTGATGGCACAAGTTTGTAGGGATAGAGAGATTGCCGTGCATTTACACATTAATAGCTAAAGTGTGAGATATTAGCCGTTAGATTTTTTTTCAAATGATCAGCCATAAAATTTTATTTTAACCAAGTTAATCAAAACTATTAGATTATTTAGAGAAAAAAATTTAACGGTTGATGTTTCACACTTCAACTCAAGTATAAATGCAGCCTCCCTCTAACCCAATTTTGTAGAGGGGTCAGTTCATGCTAGGACCAGAATTTGTGCCATTGTTTTATGTTTTTCCGCCTCAGTAGTTGGTTTGAGCTTTAAATTATTGTGCAGGCAATCATGGAGTTCTTCCAGAAGTTTTTTGATTCAATCAGCGAGGATCTGCAGTTTGTCATTGATGACATATCTGGTGAGGATACCTCAGCTGTTGGGGTTACATGGCACTTGGGTAATGAGTAATATTTCTTTGTCTAATTTCCTTTTCCTCTCTTCTTAAGAATATCAATAGTAATCGGAAAAAATCAGCTGATAATGGAAATAATGACAGAATGGAAGGGAAAACCTTTTCCTTTTAGCAAAGGGTGCAGCTTTTACCGGCTGGATGTGTTAAACAGCAAGAGACAGATAATGTAAGTGAATTTTCATTCATAGAAATAATGTCTCAGTCCTCAATTTTTAAAAAATTAACGTATGTAACTATTTTAAGCCTTTATCTTATGAAAGACTTTGTTTCCCTTACAACGTTTATAACCCCATTTAATTCAATCTTCTGCTATTTTTATTTCCGTCTCTCCCTCGGGAGGGATCACAAGAGAAGTGCCTGATGAACAACATTTTAAGCGTATTCCCATCAATACCATGTTGTCAAGAGTCTTCTAAAGTTATAGATTATTAATGGGGGACTAATTATTAACTTTAAACGCAGTTATGGTCGAGACTCTGTGGAGCCTGCTGTCAAGCCTGGAGAGGTGGCTTTGGTATGTGCCTTTGTGTTGATATATTATATCGAGTGCTGTATACATTTTTGTCTGCTCTGTATCCTTTTAATGCCTGGAATGAACTTTTTTTTATTCTTCAAGGAATAATTATCCTTGTGGTCATCGTGGTTATCAGACACATTCTGAAGTCTGCTAACTCTGTAAAATTAACTCTCCTAAACAAAGTCATAGTTCTAAATTGACTATAGTTGCGGTTGACTAGCATTTGTTAACTCTATTCGAGGGCCGTGACTAAAAGTGTGGGGTCTTAGATGGAATTTTTAGAAGGGCTAACTTGTGTAAGAATTGCACAAATATTATTTTTATTTTTATTTCTTTTCTTTTTATTCTTAATCCGATCTCAACTCAGCTTTATCTTAAAGAAATATTCTCAACTCAGTTATATCCTGAAGAAATATTAGATTTGAAGTATCATACATCTCAATTCAACTATGTTTTAAAGAAATATTAGATTTAGAATATAGAGCAAATAAAGATAATGTCAAGTATATGGTGAAATATTACATATGAAGATAAGAACTATATTTGAATTTGGACTATTAGTTAAATGAGTTAATTAAATAAATAAGATAATAATTATCTATTTAAGAAGATAGTTATATTAGTGTCTAAGGAATAAAAATATAATTAATAAGATAATAATTATCTAAACGTGGTTATGATAGTGTCTGAGGAATATAGGTATAGATAAGTTCAAAAGTCAAAATAAAACTTTAAATAAAATTAAAAAATAATAATTAATATATTAATTAAATTTTGATTGGTTTAAATATTATTTAATTCTTTATTATTAATAAAAATTAAAAAAAATACAGGGCTTATTTATTTGTGGGGGTTTAGGCAACCGCCTCTTTTGCTTAGGGGTAGCGACGCCCTGCTCTGTTCTTGGAACTTATGAAACTTTCAAGCTAGGCTGAGGTTGGTTCCTTGTTTTGGTACATGGTGAATACCGTATGTTTGGCTCAGCTCAATCTGATCGTGTTCTCATTTGTTATCATGTGCACTTTAGTGAGATATGTATATATCGAGTCCTTAATTTGAACACAATTTTACTTCTTTCTCTTTTTTCTTTTTTTGACAAAAGAAATTCTTCCACTTTGGTTGGTTCACAAAATTTAAAATCTCCTGTTATAGGTTGCTATCAGAGGAGTGACATGGTTGCTGCAACAGTTTCCACGGCTTGCGGACCAGTTATGAGAGAATCATGTGTTCTTAACGTTGTTGACGTTGAATGATATTATAATTTATATTATCAATATTTTGTACTCTCAATTTATAGTATTTTTCAATATTTGTCGGTATAATTTTACATGTATGTGTGTGTATAGATGTATATAAGAAGTTTAAAATGGAGTGTATCGTCGAACATTATGATTGTTGTAACATTATCGTCACCTATATATGAAAATACTGTGATTCATTTATTGGTTACGAACTCTTAATTATTTTACGGATTCTCGATTTAATAAAACCTTATGTCAGATTCTCTTAATTATTCTTTATAATAATTTTCATACACAAAAGTCAAAAATTATACGCATAAAAATCAAAAGGGTGGGTCATTGACACTTAGAAATGCTACATCTTATTCCAATTTGGAGTAACACTCTTCATTCTTCATAGCAACAGCATTAGTTACGCCAAATTTATACAACACACCAGTTAACAAAATCAGATCAAAGAAGTACTAAAAAAATGTCAACTTCAATCGGTAAATAGAGTTGAGAGCATCTGGTGTAGATGGTTTAAATGGTTGATTTATCAACTTGTGGTACTCTACTGTTGCCTGCTTTTGCCATCTCCAGTTCATATCCAATATCAATTCAGATCAAGTAGAGGACCTTCTATTCTCTTGTAGCGTGTTGATCATCACATCACATCAATGTACTCAAGTGTCCCCTGGAATAAAACTCAAAATTTCAGAAAGCTTTTTAAGCAAGTAAAAGTCTCCAGGTGAATTGAGGAGAAAGATAAAACCATCGTGGCTCATACTAAACAGACCTAATGTGGAGACACAAGTTAGTCCCTTTTTCCCACTCTGCATGGTACAATTGAATTCTAAAGAATATTTATCTTTTCCTTGCATCCAGCTTCCCCAAGATCTCTTCTAAGAGGCTTTGTGCCACCTTTTTTCCCTCCGGAACCAGACCCTGTATGGGACCAAAATGCACAGGATGATGTTCCAACTATACACTGTTAAATGCCTAGCTCAAACATGAACTTGGAAATTAGCTGAAAACTTCTGGTTGGATTTGCAGTAAGGCATGCATAAGCATTATTAGTGCATGTTAGGCACACAATAGCAAACCCCATGTCCATCTCGAAGCCAGATTTCCTTCTTTGCATCTTACCATGCACACTGCTCTTCTTACAATGCTCCAAAACATGGGATTTATCCCCAAAATGCAAACACCATCAAGTGGTCCAGACCACAATAGCAGCTATCAGTGCTCGTAGATCCTAACATGCAAGCTCCAAAGCACTTGTAGTTGAATTATGGGCAAATGCAGATCCCAATGCAAGCAAAAACACAAGGGAAAAAACCCATCTTCGAAGGGCAGTAGGAGTTGCAACGGTTCTAAGGAACCAATTCCAAACACAATGTCAGAGGTTATGCTGGTGAGACGGAAAGCAAAAGCAACAAGAACCATTGCACCAAGTACTGGCGCCCATGACTTAAAGTTAGGGAAACAAAGAAGCCAGGGACATCCTCTGAACTGTAATGTAAAGAAATTGAAATCTAGTTAGTATGAAACCACCATTACTAGAATGATAACCTGTGCAATATCTAGATAGCATACTAACTATAAGACACAAGGTTAGTAAGTAAGCTGGCCACAGTGGTAAAGCAGCAAGCTACTCCTATTGACAGTAAGATCATGATATACCTATTAAAAAAATGGAAAAAAAATTAGCTGGCAATAGAGTTTTAAAGCTATCTCAAGTGTCCAGGTATGCATCATACATCTCTGTTACTTTCTGAGAGAGACCATAAAAGATATAGAGTTGATTGGGTTTGTTTATTGAATCCATTGAGCCAAAATTCGAGGCAACGTGCCCGCATGTACATAGAATATCCCCCAACATCAAAGAAAACATAATGGTGCGTTGAAAGATATATCATCCATGCCTATTGAATGTGGGGACAAAATATGATAGCGAAGTATACACTTCCAGCAAGAATAGAACAAGTAATTTTCACCATGTGACTTGTCTGTATACCTTTAAGGTTAAAAGGAAAGTTTTATAAGATAGCAATTAGACTTGCTATGCTATATGTTCAAAGTGTTGGGCAACCAAAAAAACAAGTTAGTAAAATAAGTCTAGTCAAGAGGAGAATAAATATAGTAAAAAAACATGCAAGACTATTACCATGTGGAGCAAGATCATTTCAGAACTCTCCCGAGGACAAATCACATGAAGCATGCCATAAACTATTTTTCTAACAAATGTTCTGGTGCTGATTACACTCCTCAAATTCATTGTCTAAATCAAAATCCTCCGTAACAACGTAGCCAGCATCTTTTATCTGCCCAGTCAATCCCCCCAACAAAGGGTAAATCTCATGTGCTTGAGAGTTTGATGTGTCTCCCGCCAAAAAAGGGGAAAATTCTGCACCCGCATCGACCCAAGCACAGCCAGGAGCCTTTCTCACCCTCAAGTCCCTCATGAAAATCCGCACCCTTGCTAGCTTGTTCCAACATCCAGCTGCAGCATACATATTGGCAATCAGAACGTAATATCCTGAATTTTCAGGCCTCATTTCCAACAATTTCTCAGCTGCCCATTCCCCTATCTCAGTATTTTCATGGATGCGACATGCTGCAATAAGAGTAGCCCACATTGCAGGGGTTGGCCGATAAGGCATCCCCATAATAATCTCTTTTGCTTTCTTCAGTAAACCAGCCCTGCCAAAGAGATCAACCACACAAGCATAATGCTCCAGCTGAGGAGTTATACCATAGACGCTTAACATTTTTTCAAATAGAGTTTGGCCTTGAGTTACAAGCCTGGAATGGCTACAAGCTGATAAAATAGCAATCATGGTTACATGATCTGGTTTTAACTGAGACCTGATCATCTCTTCAAATAGTTCTATTGCAGCTTGTCCCTCTCCTTGCATCCCATACCCAGCTATTAATGAAGTGTATGTCACTTCATCCTTCCTGCTTAACATATCAAATAGCCTTTTTGCTAGTAAAACTTTCCCTGATCTTGCATACATATCCACAAGAGCATTCCATAGCAGTAAATAATCTTTAAATCCCACATGCCTTGTGATATAGCAGTGAAACTCTTTACCATGTTGCAGATTTGCCACTCGGGCACAGAGGGGAAGAATACTTGCTATTGTGACATAAATAGGTTCAACCCCAGAAAACAACATTTTCCTAAAAGGGAAGGAAACTTCCTCAGAGCAGTCCCAGTGTGAGTAGCCAGAAATAATGGAATTCCAAGTAATCACACTTTTAGCTTCTACTGATTGGAACAAAATATATGCATGACTAAGGTCTTTGCACCTAGCATACATTGTGATTAATGCATTCTTTACATTGTCAAATTTGTCAAAATGCCTGCGAGTGGCTGCACAGTAAATCTCTTTCCCCAATTTTAACATACCAATATGGGAACATGCACCCAAACCAATAAGCAGTGCGACAGAATCCAGATGAAAGCCACAAGTTCCCATCTGAGAAAGCACTTCAAGAGCCCCCGCAAAGTTTCCTACTTTCAAGCACCATCCGGCAATGGTGTTCCAAGTTATAACGTTCAATTCTATTCCCTCCATTCTCATGCTTTCAAAAAGGTTAAAGGCTTCCCCCTACATACCCCTGGAGGCATAACTAGAGATCATGGAGCTCCAAGAAACAGCATCCTTCTCAGGTATTTTGTCAAACAGCTTACGAGCAACATCCACTTCCCCACACCTCCCGTACATGGACACCAAAGCATTTTGCACAAACAAGCACCAACCAAAGGAGCTACGATTAATAGACTTATGAACCTCCCTCCCAAAATCCAGATTTAGTTCTTCACCACAAGCTTTGAGAATGGATGGGTAAGTGAAGTTGTCAGGTCTAATCCCCATTTCCACCATTTGCCTGTAGGCAAGTAGAGCCTCACCACAACACCCATTTCTCACGTAAGAAGAGATAAGAAAATTCCAGGGCAAGGGGTGCAATATTTTTGAAGTTTTGGTTATAATATGGGCATCCGCAAGGAGATTAAAGGCTGAGTAAAAGGTTATTAGCCTGGGAACCAAAATGGGATGTTTTGCACGACCCAATGAGATAATGTAGCTATGGAGTTGTCTACCCGGCGAAAGTGACTTAACGTTGGTGCAAGATAATAAAAGAGAAGCAATGGAAGGCAAAATAAGATCACCAGAAGCACAGGATGAAGAATGGCATTGGATGAGAGAGAAAGTCCTGAAGGCTTTGGACAAATGGCCTCTAGTTGCAAACTCCTTCAGAGATGTAAGAAGAGAATCAACCATAGAATCATAATCTTCACTGGCTGGGGATCTTTCTGGCAATGGTTCTCCGTGATCACGTAAGTTGGATGGGTGCTTGTTTAGAAATTCTGATGGTTGGACAATGTGTTTCCACTTCCTAGGGATGAATTTCTGGATTTGGTATACAAAATGGTCTCTCGGTAGTAGATAACCTGGAGAAGACGGCATAAACCATATATGCTAGTTGTGTGTAATAATGCAGCATACCGCATAACTAGAACCACATTTGACACTCACTAGGACAATCAATTACTTTTTCTTCTTGAGTATAGGGATCTGCTTATTGAATTAGAAAACATATTCTGCCAATTGTAAAGCTCTGCATTATTTGATGCCCCCTGCAAACATCTGTAACTACTGTTTTTTGTGTATCAACTGTTGTCCAGTTTTGACATCCTCTGAAAGGGAGGCTGCTAAACAGAAGAGGGGATTCGAACAGACGAGTTTCGTGGAGTCCAGGCGGTTCGAACCAGATGAATGTTTCACTCTGTAACAAGCATCAAACCGGTGGGGGGCATTGCAAAGGGAGGGGCTTCATCTCCTGCTTACGACATTGGAGCCGAAAAATATCATACGATTGGGTCAGCTAAGTCTTCTCTTTTTTTTTTTTTTTTTCTTCGAACAGCAGTTGGAAAAAGATTGGTTGCTCTGTTCTTCCCCTTCCTCTTAATTTGTTTATTTTAAATCGTAACACTTTATTGTAATATTTAATATAAATCTGTATATGAATTTAGGAATATCAAATTACACAATTATTAATGCGGAAGCATACCTGTTTGTTCCATTATTCTTGAAAGCGAGTGGAAGAGATCTTCAAGTTCAAAATAAAACTTCAGCGGCTATGGATCTTCCTTTCTATGCCTTAGGTCTGTACGACAGATTTTCTATGGGGCGTATTCTGTCTGTCTAGGGTAAAGAGGGGACCTAGCCATATATTTATAAGGAAAACCCTATCCTCACTAGACCCTCCCATAAAGGGCTTACAGTGGGCTTCTTACGCCCACACTATTAACCGTCTAACCACATAATTAATATATCTAAAAAGTGCACAGAACCCCAGTCCATATAAATCACTTCTTTATTGGGCCTTTCTTGTGTGTCTTGACTTTAAACTTGAACTCAACCCATTTTATTAAAAACAAAATTCAATTAATGTGCATGCTCTATTAAAGAAAATACTAACATTCTCCCACTTGAGCAAACATTAATTGAAGTTATAATTTAAAAAAAATATTTTAACAAAATGACTATGGGGTTGAAACTATAAAATCCGTATGTGGCCACATTTTAAAAAAAAAAAAGTAAAGTCAAGAGACAACACCTAAAACAATCCTGTTTAACAAGGCAACCAATATTGAACCATGACTGTTATTACATTATCAATCAATGTAAGACCACTCATGATCACAAATATCAATTTTCTCATCAACATGGATCATATGTGATAGTGTGGTGGGAAATAGCACTCATTAGGTGATGTGGTAGTGTGGTGGGAAATAGCACTCATTCGGTGATCTCATAAATGTACTACTCCTCTATTAGTCCTCAAATTCTCTTTAACTATATGCTTATTCATTAAGCAAGAGAATTTCAATAGTTTCCAAGGAAACTAATATGTCTTGCATGTATAATTCAAGAAAACTTTATGGTGCAAAACAAAACATATTCCCGAATGCTCAAGTACACCAAACTTGAGACTTTTCTTTACATCTGTATCATGAATATATATGCATCCATATATGACATATAAAATATAAAAAAAAAACATATATATCCATGCATAAATGGCATCAAAAATAAAATAATCGATAACCATTTATAAAATTTAATGACCATGAACAAACTGAAAAGTATCACCTATAATAACAATTACATAATGTAAAGAAAACAACTCCCACTAACCAAGTATATCAAAAGACTTAATAACTTCCATGTTTGAAACATGATTATTAAAAATAACTGGTTGAAGTCCTTTGGTTAATGGATCTGCCATCATCTGTTCTGTATCAATGTGCTCAATAATGATGTCACCGTTCTTTACTAATTCTCTAACTGACAGATACTTTATCTCAATATGCTTAGAACTACTAGATATTTTGTTGTTCTTGGAGAAAAACACAGCTGCACTATTGTCACAAAAAATCCTTAGTGGTCTAACAATGGAACCAATCACCTTAATTTCCGAGATAAAGTTCCGTAGCCAAACAGCCTGAGTAGCAGCCCCAAAACAAGCTACGAACTCGGCATGCATAGTGGAAGAAGCTGTAACAGTCTGCTTGACACTTTTCCAAGAAATGGCTCCTCCAGCAAGCATAAAGACATATCCTGAGGTAGATTTCATGTCATCTGTCCATCCAGTAAAATCTGAATCTGAATAGGGAACTACTTCAAGATTTTCAACTTTTCTATAAACGAGCATGTAATCTTTCGTCCTCTGGAGATACCTAATTACTTTCTTTGCAGCTACCCAATGGTCCATGTCGGGATTTGATAAGTACCTTCCAAGAACACTCACAATGAAAGCTATATTTGGCCTAGTACATACCTGTGCATACATGAGACTGCCAACTGCACTAGCATATGGTATGTTTTGCATGGATTTTGCTTCTATGTCATTCTTAAGACTCTGATTTCTACTAAATTTGTCACCCTTGGTTACAGGAACATCCCCAGGTCTACAATTCTGCATATTAAATCTCTCAAGTACACGATTGATGTATCATTTCTGAGATAGTCGCAACATACCACGAGATCTATCACGAATAATCTCAATGCCTAAAACAAAAGAGGCCTCTCCAAGATCTTTCATATCAAAAGTATTGGACAAGAGCATCTTAGTCTCATGTAAGAGACCTAAATTACTGCTTGCAAGTAGGATATCATCAACATAAAGCACAAGGAAAATGAAATTCCTCCCACTGACCTTGAGATATATGCATTGATCAATCTTAATTTCCACAAAACCCAAGGAAGTGACAACCTCATCAAACTTTAAGTACCATTGACGCGATGCCTGCTTCAACCCATAAATGGACTTTTGCATTTTACACACCATGTGTTCCTTTTCTTTTTCCACAAAACCTTCAGGTTGCACCATATAAATCTTCTCATTAAGATCACCGTTCAGAAAAGCAGTCTTCACATCCATTTGATGAAGCTTTAAGTCATAATGAGCCACTAGAGCCATAATAATTCTTAATGAGTCCTTAGATGAAACAGGGGAAAAAGTTTCCTTATAATCAACACCTTCCTTTTGAGTGAATCATTTAGCAACCAATCTAGCTTTGAAACGGTCAACTTGCCCCTTAAAGTCCTTCTTGGTTTTATATACCCATTTGCAACCAATGGGCTTGCAACCAGATGGAAGATCAACAAACTCCCACACTTAATTATGCGCCATAGATCGCATCTCATCTATCATAGCATCCACCCACATACTGGACTGGGGACTCGAAATAGCACTAGCATAGGTCATTGGATCAACCATATGCCCTACATCATAATCACTCTCACCAAGATATACTATGAACTCGCCTGAAATAGTAGGTATTCTCTATCTCGAAGATCTCCTTATTGGTACTGCTGGAACGATCTCAACAGGATCAGAAGCTGGAACATGCTCAGCAGCTTCAAGAACATTAGGAATGACTGCATCAATCCCCAACTGTTCATGATCCACAACTTCCATGGGCATAGGTGCAACGTTGTGTTGGATACCTAGCAAGGGAATAGGCATGACCCCGCTAGTCCTATCCTCATCAACGTGTGGTAACATCTCTGAATCAGCCGTATCAAGCTCCAAGAACTTAGCTGTCTGAGATTCAACAATTCTTGCACCTGGTGTAGGACAGTAGAACATGTATCCTTTAGAATGATCTGGATACCCAATGAAAAAATAACGAGTAGTTCTAGGACCGGTTTTCCTTTTAGAAGAGTTATAAATTCTAACCTCTGCTGGGCAACCCCAAACGCAGAAATGATTAAGGCTAAGCTTCCTACCGGTCCACAATTCAAAAGGGGTTTTAGGAACAGATTTGCTAGGAACCCTACTGAGAATGTACAAGGCAGTCTTAATGGCATCACCCCAAAGAGACATAGGTAAGTTACTATGACTCATCATACTCCTCATCATATCTTTAAGTGTGCGATTACGCCTTTCGGTCACACCATTCTGTTCAGGACTACTAGGCATGGTATATTAGGCAATAATTTCACAGTCTTGTAAGTATTTGGCAAATGGTCCTATATGCTGTCCAGTGACATCATGTCTGCCATAATACTCACTCCCACGGTCAGATTTAACAGTCTTAATTCTTTTGGACAATTGATTTTCTACTTCTGTTTTAAAAATTTTTAACTTTTCAAGTGTATCAGATTTTTCTTTAATTAAATACACATAACCATAACGAGAAAAATCACCAATGAAGGTCAAAAAATATTTATTTCCATAGAAAGTAGATGAATAAGGTCCATTGATATCAGTGTGAATGGCCTCTAAAAGGCCACTACTCTGTGTTGCACTTTTCTTCTTGGTCTTAGTCAATTTTCCACGAATATAATCAACACAAGTATCTAGGTCTCCAAAATCAAGTGGAATAAGAATGTCTTCTTTAATTAGCCTTTGAATTCTATCTTTAGAAATGTGACCTAGATGCTTATGCCATAATATGAAGGATCGGTCTTTTATTCTAGCTCTTTTGGACATACCACTTTCAACATGGAAGGAGGCATACTCATTATTTGGAGTCAATTTCAATCTATACAAACCATCAGACAAATAACCATGGCCAACAATTTTGGAATTATAAAATAAATCAACCATATTATTTTGAAAATGAAAACCATAACCCAATTTGTCCAAACAAGAAACAGAAATCAAATTCCGTCTAAAAGACGGTACAAAAGCAGTGTTTTCTAAAGTAAGTGAAAATCCAGACTCTAAATTCAAAACAACTTCTCCTATAGACTCCACCTTAACTTCTGCATCGTCCCCTACTTTGAATCTTGCCTTGTTCTCACTTGGCTTCCGTTTGCTTTTGAACCCCTGGAAAGAAATAGCAACATGAACAGTTGCACCACTGTCAAACCATCAAGAATTTGATGGAACAACAACTAAATTGGATTCAAAGCAAACTAAAACAAGTGAGTTACCTCCTCCCCGTTTTTTGTTTTGCCCAACCTTATACTTAGTGCAATCCCTCTTCATGTGGCCCTCTTTATAACAAAAGTAACACTTAAAAATCTTTTTAATATCAGCATTTGGACCTAAAGCACTGTTAGTCTGACCCTCTCTTTTACCTTGCCCTTTATCATCCTGATTTTTATGAGTAGTGTAAGTCGTAGGTTTCTTATGGTTCCTCTTCCAATCTTTCTTACCCTGCCTAGGATTGGTCTTATGATGGGATATAAACAAGGCAACCTCTGACTTTTCCCTCTTAAGTTTCTCCTCCTCTAGGACACATTTGGAAATAAGGTCATTTATGGTCCAAGATTTATTTTGGGTATTATAGGTAGTTTTAATTTGACTAAAATCTGGTGGTAGGACATTTAAAGCACAGTGGACTATAAAGTCATCAGGAATGGCAACATTTAGGCTCTTAAGTTTGGATTGGACAAAAACAAGTTTAAGGATATATTCCCTTACCCCAATTTGGTTGTCATATCTTAGACTTGTAAGCTTGTTCATAAGAGATCTAGCCTCAGCCTTATTAGATACATGGTATCTTTATCCTATGGCATCGAAAAGCTCCTTTGCATAGCTGGTTTCAGGCGAGCCACTCAAGAGGTGCTCAGAAACAGACCTCTTTATGGCAATCAAACTTAGTCGATTAGATCTCTCCCACTTGGCGTAGAACTCTTTCTCAGTGGCAGTACTAGAGGCAGTGAGTGCAGCTAGTGCGGCCTCTCTCAAGGCTAAATCCACATTCACTATTCCCAAAGCAAACTCAATATCCTGCTTCCACTTCTTATAGTTTGACCTATTTAACAAAACAACCGTAGTAGTATTATTATTAACTGCAAAAGAAACTATACATGCGAACACAAAAGGCAACAAATTAGCTGAATTTAGGCAACAAACAATCCTTATATGCTTTAAATTAATCAAGCATAAAAAAAATTGAGGTAACCCGATGCATCATTGCCGTCTCCCCTTTGGACAGAGAGTGCAATATGCTATGAGATTCTTCACGGTTAACTATAATGAAAATATTTAAATATTTAAAAAATTAGTCCCCTTTGGGCAGACCAACCTTTTAAAAAATAAATATTTTCAAGTCAGTCACCAAAAATTATCCGTGTCATTAAAAAATGCAATAACCTCCTTTGGGCAGGTGATTACATGTAATAATACAATAGATAATGCCATATTTTAGATATCAATAGATATACTTCTTTGGGCAGTAACACCTATATCAATCCACAAATCCTTAGTATGACATTCTTTTATTTAAATTGCCCTTTGTTATTTCCAGTATTTTTTTTTTGTATAAAAAATATATTCACAATCACATTTTTATGGTTATTTAAATATCTAATTATACGCAGTGGGAGAGTACACTATTTTAGAATATCCATAAAATTTAAAATATGTTATTCATAAAAAATTAAAAAAAAAAAACTGCACAACTTTAAAGAATTTACAAAAATTACCGCGGAGTGTAGGCTGCCTGCACTCAGCACTTCCCGCGATCACTGGTCCTTACCAGTGCCCAATTTTTTTTTAATTCCGTATATATATATATATATATATGTATAATATATACATAATATATATAATAGTAGAAAAGGACAAAATCGTGTGATATATGCACGCACGTCCAGAAATCCAAAAAACGTGGGCAGATTACTATGAATGATTCATTCAACTTTTCAATTTTTTTATTTTTTTATGCTCTATTCATATATATATATATATACAATATATATACATAACCCAAAAAGACAAAACTTGGGAAAACCTACAGGGTTCCAAATACACATGCAAGGCTGCGGGATTTATGGACAAAACGACTAGTCAATTAAATTTTTTTTTAATATTTTACAAATGCCCACAGATCCAATCCGTATGAACTCAGATGTGTATAAGGTGCAGCAAATCCGGGTGTTCTGAGGAAAACCAAGAGGGAAAGGCGTAGCATATATGTATACACGCACAATTATCAAACACCTGTTTTTAATTCACAAACGACAATTTCTAACAAAAAAAATCGACAAACATTGAAACGCAATCAACCGAGAAGGAATTTTTTTTTTTATTGTTTTCTGATATCAAATCATTCAAGATCTTAGATTTTAATTTGAAAATCAAGAACATAAATAAATTGATGATTTTGAGTTTCTAATTCATATACAGTGGCTCTGATACCACATGTAATATTTAATATAAATCTGTATATGAATTTAGGAACATCAAATTACACAATTATTAATGCGGAAGCATACCTGTTTGTTCCATTATTCTTGAAAGCGAGTGGAAGAGATCTTTAAGTTCAAAATAAAACTTCAGCGGTTATGGATCTTCCTCTCTATGTCCTAGATTTGTATGACAGATTTTCTATGGGGCGTATTCTGTCTATTTAGGGTAGAGAGGGGATCTATCCATATATTTATAGGAAAAACCCTATCCTCACTGGGCCCTCCCATAAAAAGCTTACAGTAGGCTCCTTACGCCCACACTATTAACCGTCTAACCACATAATTAATATATCTGAAAAATACACAGAACCCCAGTCCATATAAATCACTTCTTTATTGGGGTTTTTCTATGTGTCTTGACTTTAAACTAGAACTCAACCCGTTTTATTAAAAACAAAATTTAATTAATGTGTGTGCTCAATTAAAGAAAATACTAACATTTATCCCTTTCGTTAGTTGTTATTAAAGAAAGTGACTAAAAATACTACATATCTATTACATAGAATAGACACGTAACATCTTTAGTTAATAATTTTGATAAATAGTTCAAAATACAGGGATATATTACGATTTAAAATACAGAAAACAAAAGAAGATTGAGGGTAAAATATAGGGATGATTAGTTTAATTTACCATATGTAATAGTGGAAAAAAAAAATTTGACACTGATGCTAGATAATTATATGACCTCCACAGCCGTAGCTGGACAAGGTTGAAAGCGCGACCTGACTCCGGGCACATGCAACTTTGCTACTTCAACATTGGCGGAGCAGGAAGAAGCAGAAGAAGGAGAAGACTGGTTGATGAGTAGCTGCGACGCTGACCATTTTTTCTGCATGAAGCTCGTCTTCCTCCAGGGTCCCATGTGAATTCTCTCCTCCGCCACCGACCTCTTGGCCGCGTCGCAAACCAAGCGAACGACGGCGTTTAGGTGGTCTGGTTTTCCAATGAACATCTCCGGGACTAATTGGTTTATCAGTTTCTGGTACTCCTTACATGCTTTTCCCATCTTGAACTCGTCCCGGAAGTTGAGTTCGGTCACGAAGGGGACTTGCCTCTTTCTCGATTGGGTGCTCGCCATCAGTTCAATGTACTCGTGAGTCCCTGCAGGAGGGGAAGAAACACTGAAATCAATTCATGTTCACGTCGACTTCATCCCAGATGGATTATTTGGGAAAGAAGAGAAGTTCTAATATTATTTTTCGATTGATATCTTTAAATTTATGAGGATTCAATCAAAACAATGAAGAGATTTGTTATAAACCTGGCCTTGCGACCAAATCCCACCATCTTTGTTTTTGAATTTTCCAAATCATTCCCCAGAAAATCGGAACTCATTATTTTTTTTTTATTCTTCAATAAAAAACTTTCATTCTCTTAATCGGAACTCATTAGTTTTTTTTTTTTTTTTTTTATTCTTCAATAAAAAAATTCATTCTCTTAATAAAAAATAGGAGATGGAGCCAATAAAAAAAAATTTTTTTGATTCATCTCTGGAGTTGAATACCTTGTTCACAGGAATTATTTTTTATTCAATCCGTAGAAATACACCAAAATATATACACATATATTCCATCCCAGATTCCATATATTCAAAAAAGCTAAAAATGGATATTCCATTAATTTAGATACATATATCATTTTTGCCTATACATATATATCTTTTATATATGTATATATAACAAGTGATAAGAACAAATTCAAGAATTTATAAGTTGAGCTACTATTATAAAAATCTTCTAATTGATTAGTATTAAGATGCCAAAATCTTGTGACATATTTGATTGATTGAGGAATTTTACCTCCTGGAAATTTTCTAGTCTGCCTCCACTGAGATGTACAGAGGGTGGCATTGAAACCATTGCTGCAGAGAAGACTCACAACTCTTTGGCGCAAACACTTGCAACAACCATCGGATTTAGGGTTGAGGCATCTGCAGAAATTTGTCTCCCTCGCCATCTCAATGACTCTGGTAATCCCTTGCCGCAACTTTGAACCAGTTGAGCTGTGGTGATCTAGAATTTCCTTGGAAAAGAGAAAATGAAAACTATATTAGTTGGAAAAAAAAAATCTTGGAAAAGTTTGAGAATAGTGAGTCTATTTGCACTTTATAAATAAATTTTTTTACAATCCACTCTACTTTTTTATTAAATAAACTTATACAATTAACCTCATTCTTGTAAAAGGATATTTTTTACATTAAAAGTATACAATATATCTTATTAGAAAGATGTGTAAAATTGTGTAATTTTATTTAATAAAAAAATGAAGTGAAGAACAAAAATTTATTTGTAGAGTGCAAATAGACCTACACTTTGAGAATTCGTACTAGTCTATTATACATGTTTGCTGTAACATCTTCAATTATGTTTTTCAAAGTTTATTCTAAAATTTCTAGGATCCGGTCAAACTCATGTTATAAAATGATTGTTTTATTTTTAGGGCGTATAAATTTATGTTCTTAACATCCTAAAAAGGTTTAAAAATTTATTAGCAAATTTCATATCATTTTATAAAATTCTGAAATCATCTAATCTCACGTAATAAAATAATCGTTTTACCCCCAAGTTTTTTTTTTTGGATAAGTGCTCCTAAGGTTTGTTGTGGCCTCAATTTGCATTTTTAACTTCCTAATAGGTTAAGAAAGTATTTATCAATTACATTCATATCAACCGAACAAAATTTTAAAATAATATTAACCACGATATAAAATGACTGTTTCAATTCTAAACACGTTTTTGTTCAGGTTTATATTATAGGCTTTTTAAAAGGTTAAAATTATTCATTGACATGTCTATTAATATTAAACTAAATTTTTTCATAGTTCATTTTACCACTGAACTTATTTTTTATCCATGTTTATATTATGAGTTTTCCATAATATTTCTTTACTTAATTTTTATCAACTAAGTAAACTTTGAACTAATTCAAATCCGAACCAAAAAAAAAAAAAAACTGAAACTGTGATCACACGCCTCAGTTTTTGTATCTGCTCTTGATAACAAATTTGGAATCCAATTTAAAATCAAATCCACAAAATTTGAACTCACAAAGGAACTTAAAAAACTTGAGAACAGAATATTATTAAACCACACGAATATTCTCGTGGTACAATTTTCCAAAAATATCTTAAAAGTAGGTGGGTCCCATCATTATTGAGAGTCAAGAATCCAGATCAGGACAAGGCACCATAACCATTCATATGAAAGAAAACCAAAAGTCACAATAAAAGCTGGTCCAAACAAAAAACAGCCCCTATTTCAGATATTTTTCCACCAGATGATGATTATTCACCACACATTCCATTTTCTTAAAGTAGCAAAGCTTAATTTTAGTATATGACCAATATATATATATATATATATATATATATATATATAATATGAAATCTTTTTTAAAATAAAGTAAATTATACTCTTTACTCATGTCAAAGACCATCTCGGGTTGATCGGAATCTTTGGGAGTAAGACTGTCTGCAAAGACAAAAAGTGAAATTCTAAATTCAGAACGAGCAGGTAAACATTATCCTCAAAATAAAAATATAAACTCATTTCATTTACGTTCGGCTTCCAAAGCCTCTTTGGTGGAATAGGGACCGAGCAAGTAGAAAGCGAGATTCTCTACTGTGATCAAGAAGTGAGAAACTCAAATAGGGTATTTCTTTGCCTGACCGATCAACTCCTTCTGTTCCCGAGTGATCGAAGGTTGTTTTCGTGCTAGTTAAATATAGAAAGGGGTTAGAATCCGAGACCCTAGACTTGTCAGAGTAATTTTGACAAAAAATCAGGGAAAATAAAAAAAAAAAGGAACCTAAGTGTATCCTTTAGAGTGGGTTGACCCAATCGGCAAGGTACTTGGTTTTTTATATCTTCATCAGACTTTCACGGCTGGAACTCCCAAGTGCTTCCCCAGATGAAGAAGAACCTCTCTTTCTATCCTTTGTGGGAGCTTGGTATGCCCGTGACAAAGTTAAACTCGCGTCTTCTTGCGGATAAGTACCACCAGCCCGAACCCCTTTTCTGTAACTTTGTTAAAGTAAAGGAAGAGATCGACCATGAGGTCTTCTCAGGTGGCGGTCTTCCAGTAGATCGTACACTCGAACAGGATCCTCCAACTGTTGAAGGAAATCTAACCTGGGGCTAAGCTTAGTCGAGATAAAATTTCCCGAACAAGCCTTGGCAGTGGGAAACACAATCCCCAAACCAAGGCACCCTCATACACAGTAATTTCTCCTGATCTCGAAGAACATGCTGCATTTTCATTTTTCGATTGTCTAAGGGTCATATCGGAGGGAAATTGAAATTGTGAAACTATCTTTGACATCCTCTTGGTCGAGATAGTGGATCTTATCTCTTCTGTCTCGTACCTAACCCTTTTTTCCTCATCACTAACAATTCGAGCCCTCTTAACCTCTACACCGGGCTCGAATGCATTAACTATACGGTCGTTCCCTTCATTTCTGCTCACGCTAACAACGGTAGGATTTCGTTGATAGTGAAAAACGAGCCCGTTGCTGTCGGAGCTACTAGAGCTTGATAAACTAACCCTTTCGACGTTTTTCATTTCTAAAAATAAAGATAATCAGTATAAATGAATTGAATATCATAAAAAGATCAGACCGCTCACAACAACTCTGAGATACCTAGGGTTCTCTACGAATCTTATAAGGTTTGGAAGCCTACGATTTTCTGCATAAAAAAAGCACTCCTAACTAGTACCCACCACATCACAATAAAGACGAAAGAAACGGCTAACCAAAGTTGCATAGAAAGTTCATTACTTGAAACAAGCTTGAAAGCTTCCCGAAAAGATAAACGGCGGTGACAAGGAGGCGGTCGGAAACGACATTAAAGACAAACAGAGAGCGGTAAGGACACTTCAAAAACGCGTAAAAGGGAAATCAGTATTGGGTGCCCCTATATATAGTGCTACAAAAATATATTTTGGATTTTAATTTTTGAAAATCAACGGCCTAGATCGAAGGTGGAAAAAATAGATCCAACGGCTCTCCAGTATCGATGCTACACATTTTGACAGTGCCCAACGTGGCAATGACGCGTGGAGGGCAAGTGAAACAGCTGTGGCCTTTCGCCATACCTCTATAATTAATGCACCGCGTGAGTAATAAAGGCGCGTCCCATCCACTCCATAGAGCCTTTTCGGGATTAGGAGCACTTGATCCCAAAAAAAAAATCACCCGACTGATCACGTTCATTGTAGATTCCTTTCGACCTTCTTCGTTGACCGAAGGAATCAGGGGAATCTGATAGTGAAGTGATTACACTTGAAAAGTATAATTACAAACTCCACATTTTGATACTCATTGATACATTTAAGTAGTTAATTTCAGAGTTTTATCATTATTTTATTATTTATAGTATTTATTCTCTTAATTGTAGGTAAAAGGGTAAAATAAGTGAGATTAGTAGTGTTGAAAGTGGTTTCCGAGGAAGAAAAAATGGTCCAAAGTTCAAGATAGTTGAAGTGGTATGCAGCTGAAGTTCTAGCTTGACACCATATCAGTATTTTAATCATAACTTTTCACTCACAACTCAGATTGACCTGATTCTTTTTGGGTTGGAAAGAAGACTCAAAGGGTTACAACTTTTGTGTTTTAGCCAAAGCCTGAATCGATCATTTTCTAGATCAAAATCGCATTGGAATTTGAGGACAGAAACCTGTCACAAGCAGCAAACGAGAAGCAGAACTTGAAGAACAAAGTTTCTGTGGTCTGGACCCCCTGCCAGATGGTCCGGACCACAGTGTGTTATGTGCGCGCGACTTAACTCCGTCTTTTAGGGTTTTCTTTGCAACTTCTTTATAACATCTGCTACATGGCCGACCAAAAGGAGAGCCCTAGTTTTAGTTTTACATACTTTAGGAGAATTTTTTCATACTTTTCAAATACTTTTGAGAGTTTTAGAATAGTTTTTAGGGAGTTTTTAATATTTTGCTTCGTTTATGGAGATTTTGGAAGTTTGTTTGTTCTTTGCTGCACTACTCTTTCATTACGTAGTTTCAGAGTTACTTTCCATGTAAGTTGATTTTCCTTTCATTAATTTAATATATGATTTATTGTTCTCAAGTGGTAGATCGAATGTTTATGCTTACGTTTATTGCTTTCATTTTGTTTAAAATCATGTTAAAATAAAACCCTAGTTCTTGGTTCAACGAATCAAGAATGGGTAGTTCACAAAAAATCTTGAGATGTTCGTAGACCCTTCACATGGGTTGTGAGAGCTCATGCGTAACCATGTTAAAATCTATTTTAACTTGTTTCGAAAATATTCGAAACCGAAAATCTTTAACCATACTCATTTGAAGTCACTGGTATGGGTTTTCGAATATAACCGTTTATATACTTTTGAACAAGATTAAAAATAGGTTTCGAATTCATTTTTAGTTTCGTTTGTTTGAAAAACTTTCGGAAACAAAAGTTTTTAACCATGTTCGTTTGAAATCACTAGTACTAACTTTTAATTAAAATATTCTTAACACTTTTCGAACTAAACCCTAATCTAGATTTGAATCTAAACATCCCAAGATGAAGTAGTGAACTACTCGGACTTGAAGTTGAATCAAGAACCTAGTTCGTATTAAATTTGCAATTCGATTTAATTTTCATCATACTTACTTTACCCTAAAATTTAAAGTAGTGTTTTTAAATTTAGTTGAATTTCTTGAGATATTGCTTAATTCATTAAAAACCTTGAATTCTTGAGTTTATTAGTTTAATTGCTTTAAAATAGTATTCCAAACCTTGCTTGAAATTAAATTTAGAATTTCATGAGTTGCTGAAAAATTAGTTTAAATTAATTTAGGTTCATCTACTAACTAAGAGAACAAGTCTAGAGCTTTTAACAAAGTCCTCCCTGTGGAGATGACCTTGGTACTCACCGAGTTTAAAACTATGACTATCCTCTTGCACTTGAGAGGTAGAACCCAAACACAATTTAGGGTCAGCCATGAAGGATTGGTCCGGAGGAATTTGACCAACCTTATCGATTGGTCAGGTATTGGGTGATCGAGCTTTCCGTCTGATCAATCCAGTTAGGCTAATTGCTCACGCCATAATCATGTAACTGCCCTCTGACATGTTCCGTGATATCCGCTTACAAATACGTTGCCTGCTCAATAACGGTTTGGGTAACTAATTATGGAATATCTGCATGGGAATTTGTGAATACACGTGGCACGATTTGATTCGATGAGAACATGAATTCGGTATAACTCACACGTATGGAGTCCATGCAGGTTCATTTTCCCTCTATATATATTTACCTCCAGTGCAGGAAACAAGTACACTCTAACACCTATATTAAGCTCTGGCGTTACTCTACCAAAATACTTTCTCAAGCCTTTTGTTTGCTAACTTAAGCATTGGAAGTTTCTTGACAGGCATCACACCGATGTCAAGACAAGATTCTAAGCACGGGTTGGACCATCCATAGTACTTCCAGTGAGCTGCACCATCAGCTTACATTCTAATCATTTATGATTACTTTAGTAGGCCCTCGTATTTTGCCACCACTTGGTCTGGCCTTTTCGTCACTTGGCGCTTAATAGTGTTAGCAAACTTTATTTGTTATCAGGCCGATAGCAAAAAAATGTTCGCATCAAACAAATGTACGTAACAAACTGCACGAGCTAAGTTTGATTTGTAAGTTTAATTTTTAATAATTTTTTATTTTTTTAAAGTTGATAGTCAAAATTTTTGATGTATTTGGTAAGGTAAATAATAATTTTTAATAATTTTTAACAAATTTTGGTAATTGTTGGTGTTTGATAAAATTTTTAATAATTTTTTATAACTTTTGATAACTTTTTTTATGTTTTACAAAAATTTTGATAAATATTAAATTGACAAGTTACTGTACCTAAGTAGAATAGTGATAAAAATTAATATTTTGTAAAATAAAAAATAATTATTTTATACTCAAAATTTATCCACCAAACACAACCTTATCAGCCACTCCCATTTTTTCCGTGCTGGTGGTCTATGCACTGCAGCTTTAAATATTTCACTCATCACTCTGTTTGCGCCAGTGGACTATATTTTCGTGCCGGTGGTCCTATCCGTAACCATCACTTATCATCTAATTAATCCTTAACTGTTTTCACTCTGGAATTGATTTTATTTTAAAATAAAGAATTGCTTTGATTTGGTAAATAAAATTTTATGTTTGGAGCATATTTTAAATCTAAGAATTGAATTGATTTGGTTTAAGTGAAATATTAAGTTTAACCATGTGAATAGGAAGTAAAAAAATATGGTAAATATGATATAAAAGGATAAATTTATCTACTTATTTAGATTATTTAAAAAAATAATAAATTCTCATCAAATCTTATTATTTTCGATTAGATTTTAAATTCTATACAAACCCTAAAATTTAAGTTATGAAATAGAACCAAATTCAACTCATAAAATTTTATTTTAGTTTCAAACATAAGAACTGATGAGAATTTTCATCAAAATGTAACAAAATCCTATCAAATCTATTATTCTAAACGAAGTATTTGTGTTTTTCATGCTTAGAATATTAAATCCTCCCTCCCGAATCCACCATTAAGGGATTGGAGGTGAGCTTTCTAGTTACCATTTGATTGTGGATTAACGGACGCCCAACCTGTATTTGATATATGGTCCAACTTCGCGCTGTTAAAACCCCTTCGATTTTAAAATTTTGAGCTTAATTCTATTGCAAACAATTTTGAGCCAACCAAACTCCCTTTAATTGTCATTTGAACAGTTTAAGACATACTAGAATTAGAGAGAAAAAGTGAGAGATAGAGCCTTGAAGCAAATTAAACATAAATTTATACATACGTACCTTTTAGTGGAGTAAAAAGCCATTTTCTAGCATAGCAAAAAACTGATAAAAACTCATGAAACCGCTGGCAGAGGCAGTCCAGAAGAGTGTGACAGGAATTCCAAGTTGTTCAGCCGCCGTGACGGTGAACATCATAGATGCATCTGAGACAATAGGAGTAACCGGAGGTATGTTTGATTAATTAGTGGCACTGCTATTGAGCTTTTCAACTAGGCTCAAAAAGGGCAATTATGTCTTGGGAAGCGTCAGCATCCGAAGGAGGCAGGCCATGTGGGATTGTTTGGAACTGGAAATCAGGCAATCCATCAAGAGAATTAGGTCCTCTAGCCTTGGTGAAGCGCTGGTGGTTGTACGCTTTTGACAAAAGTTATGTGAAAGCCCATGTGGCCAGGGGCGATCCCCAGGCGACGAGTGGGGCCGCGGCCTCTTACGTTTTGAAACATTTTTAATATTTCTTTAAATTTTAAGATTTTTTTTATATAATATAATGTTTGACATCTTTTCAGTTTTACAAATTCTTTAATATTTTTATAGATTAAATTTTTTTTATATAATATAGTATTTAACCTCTAAAATTTATAAAATTTTACTTTATTCTCTACTTAAAACAAAATCTTTTATAATAACCCTTTTTACCCAAAATACTGAATCCGGGACCACTTGTGACGGGAGAGTTTTGCTAGTTTCGACGTTGCTTTGATGTGGCTTTGAAACGAGGATGGTATACCGAAAAGGTGAAGCTTGTTAGTCTGTGCCATCTCACAGTTAAGAGAGAAAGAAAGAGAGAGAGAGAGAGATCTTTCTGCAAAAATAATTATAATAAGTACCCATAAAGTTGCTTGTTTACAACTGTAGGTGCAAAAATAATTGAGAATACGTGGTATTATCCCGAGCACAAGTACATTTTGTAGGAATGTGCTCAGCTTCATGTTTAACAATCTGTTGACTATCACAAAGCTTCATCACTAAATAAAATGAGTTGATATGATCTTAATCATAAATGAAAAATGGTAATAAATAAATTAAATTTGTTATTTCATAATTAGCTCAGTTAGTTTCTTACTTTACAAGTATCAGACGGATGTGACATTTTGATATTTCTCAAGATTATATTTCACCAATGATACTCATTTCTCCCACGCATATTTAATGCTGAGTAGGAAACATTAAATGTTGAATAAAAAGCATTAAATATAAAGTAAATTGTTATGTATTTTGGTATATATATACAATATATAAAATCATGACTAATTAATTATTTTGACATTTATTTATTCATTCTATCTTACTATAAATACGACACTTAACACTAAAATTCAAATATACTCACTACTGTTAATTAAACATTTATTTTATCATTACTTTACATTCAAACCTTTCCTAACTAAAATTCAAGTATGCACACTACTATTAATTGAACATTTATTTTGTCATTACTTTATACTCAAACCTTTCCTAATTTTATTATCAAAGAATTTTTGGTCGAAAACCTTCTTTGGCTATTTTCTCTAACTTTTCTTATTCTGCAAGTTTGATTTCAGTTAGTCCAATTGAGATGGTGACAACACGCAATAGTATTTTTTATTGTTGCACATTAACTTTTCAATCAACATCAATCATAAAATAAGAGACTCGGGATTGAAGTACTGAGAAATGTCTTTCCCTCAATTATGGATATCATGTCATGAGTGTTTAGAGTTATAAAAATTAATATAAAATTATAAAAGTTACACTTTCGTAATTTGCAAAGTTGTAAAAATTAGTATACATCTATAAAAATTACAGTTTTGTGATTTATATAGCAAATGAAAATTTTAAATTCTATAAAACTCCAAATAAGCCCCACATTTGATTTAACCGGTAAATCTTTGGGATGATAGAAAAACATCATTCAAAGAGAGTAGGTAATAAAATCTCCTAATTATTAACACTCTGTTTGCTTTCGACTTTATTTGTTGCAACCTGTAATATTTTGAAGAAAATCCATTTATTTATATTATTTTTTTGAAAAATTCTTTTTGTAATATGAGTAAATATTTTCTTGAAAAAAATTATATTGAAGGTTTCGTTGTTTCAATATAAAATATATATTTTTTTAAAATAAGGGCAAAAAAATGTTTTAGAAAAAAATATTTTATATTGAAATAGACGAAGCTAAGTGTAAAGAAAATGTATATATCGAAAAAATATTTATATAATTCTCAAGAAATCACCAAACATGAGGATGGCAAGAAGGATAAATTTAGAGTGAGAGGCCAAAAGCACTAGAATCCAATAGCAATAACAGTGGGTAATGCAATGATCACAATTGCCTTCGCCAAAAATGCAGCTTGTGACATGTTATTGGTAGGCATGTTTGATTTATTAAATTTTACTAAAAATTATAAAAATAATCAATTTCTTCTAATTAAATTTCACTTTATATTAGTTTTATATCCATTTTTTTTTTAACTTTTCTTATTTTTTTTCTACCCAAACAACCCTTGTCATGTAGCAAAAAGACAAATGAGATATATGTATGTATAAAGAAATTTGAGAGAAATTCAACCCAAAAAAGATGAAGGAAAAAAACATTGAGTAAAAGCACTAACTTGCACTAGTTTATCAAGGCACTAAAGAAACGTCAACGCGATACTATCTTTTATTTTATCTCTTTATTACATTCAATAGGCGAGACAAGATGAAACATTGTGGCAGATTCAAATTCTAGCCTCCAATTGATTGCAATATTTTGTTCACCAATTTGTCCAAATTCAAGGAAGATGAGCCACTCGGACCGCTTGCCTCTTCCGCCAATTTCTTAAGCTTCACAGCCTTCTCCTTCATTTTCTTCCCCTTCTCTCCTCTCATCAACTCTCTTACAAGTTTCTCCACTCCATCTCTCTTCACATCATTATTAATCTCCACTCCAACCTCCCACTCATTGCACATATACCAACAGTTTGTTTGCTGATCGGAAATAAACGGCCAACAAATCATTGGTACTCCCGAAGATAAACTCTCAATAATTGAATTCCATCCGCCGTGCGTTAAGAATCCTCCAATTGATGGGTGGTTCAGGACTTCCTCCTGTGGACACCAACTTGCTATTAGACCTCTTTCTTTAATTTCTTCCACAAATTCAAGAGGCAGAATTGCGGAGTCACCCATCACCAAATCAGGCCTAACTATCCACAGGAAGTAATAGTTGCTATTAGCAAGTCCCCACGCAAACTCCAACAATTGTTGTTTTGTCACGACTGTGATGCTGCCAAAATTTACATAAATCACAGAGTTGGATTCTTTGGACTCTAGCCATTCAAGACACTCTGATTCTTCTTTCCATAAATTGTATCCAATAGCTTTTGACAATATTTTGTCTTCTGATATCTGATCCAAAAGTAATTGGAGAGGTCCAATGGCATTGACAAATGGTAGCATGGATGAGAGAATGTCCAATAGATCTTGCTCCAAGGCATCAAATGTTTGAAGAATATTTGCGAAAGCTTTGGTAGCTTTGGAGGTTGCTTCCACGCAGAAGTTGAAAAATACATCATCGGGGTCTGTGGTTCGAACAAAACTTGGCAGATCTTTTAGCCGAATTCCTTTCATTCCAGGAATCCAATTTATAATGGTGTCTAGGTACCCATTTGTTAGATAACTTTTATCTGCAATTGCACAAATAACATCAGCTTGGAACCAATGCCATTCAATAATTGGAATTAATATATCTAAATTTATACCCATTAAAATATTGTTGCAAGAGTAATGTGATACTATCAAAATATTTGTGATGTTTATATGAAAAAAGAAACAACCAAAATGATAAAGCAAAATAGTAAAATTGTAGTCCAGTTAATTTAAAACTAAATCTCATGAAGCTCAATTTTAATTTCAAGAATATTATTACCTAAATAATTTATCAAAAAAATTATCAGAATAATATGAAAAATTATAAACTTATCGTTTTAACTTTTAGGTAAAAACGCTTTCTAAGATATACTTTATTTGTAAAACTATCAATTCACAGTATTTTGATAAATTCTTATAACAAAGTAGCATTGCCTTTTTCTTTCTACTCTTAATCCCTTTCAAAGGTGTAGGATTGATAGTATAATGGATGCAATTGAAATTTTAGAGACAATCGTATTTGGACAAAAATAATATCAAAATGGGTGATTTTCTAAAAAATTCTGGTCCTATACCCAACTTAACCCAACCCAAAGTGAGCGGAAGTGTAGTCCATTTTTTCTTAAAATTAAAATCCATCAACTTCCCTTTCATTTGCAAAATTGTTACGGTTGATCGTTTTAGTTATTACACTTTCAAGTAAATTTTGTATGGTAGGACATCATTTTACTTGTGTGTGTGTGTGTGTGTGTGTGTGTGTGTGTGTACCTTTTAGAGGTGTAAGACCTTTTTCCCGCAGAGCGCGTAATTGATAAACGCCCATGAAACCACAGGCAGAGATACTCCAGAAAAGTATGACAGGTATTCCAAGTTGTTCACCAGCTGTGACGGTGAATGGCATGAACCCATCCGAGACAATACAGGTAACTGGCGGATCAGAGGCAACAGTGCTGCCGCTGTCATTGAGATGGGAGAGGAGGTCGAGAAACGGAGCTAACAAGCCGGTTGAAACAGATTGACAAAGAGAGACTATGTCTTGGGTTGCGTTTGCATCATCCGACGAGGGCAAACCATCAGGGATTGTTTTGAATTGGAAATCAGGCAATCCATCGAGAGAATTAGGTCCTCTGGCTTTGATGAAGCGCTTGTGGTTGTACTCTGTGTTCACAAAAGTTATGTGAAAGCCCTTGTGGTGGAGGAGCTTTGCTAGTTTCAACATCGCTTTGATGTGGCTTTGAGCTGGGTGTGGTACGCAAACAAGGTGAGGCTTGCGAGTCACTTCCATGGTTGTGGAGTGGCTACAATGTGCAAGCTGATCCTCTCTTTGACTGCAATGGCAAACATTTACATAAGAACAATGCAAACTATGACCATTTATAGGAAGACATTTGTTATAAAAATGGCGTCGGCATTTTTGAACTGTCAATTTTACCATTCTCCCATCTTTTTTGAAAGTTCCAGTCCACTACTATTTACCTCTAAAAAATCGCACGAAAGTTCTTTTCACCCAATAAATTTTGTTAGAAATAAATGTATAAGAGTATTAATCCCAGAAAATATATTTTGTGAATTTTTTCATTTAAAATTTGACGTAGTACAAAAATGAATCGTTTCGTGTGGATTTCCAAGTTAGACCAAATGGCTGCTAATTAGGAATTTTGAAATTCAACAAAGACAAGCAGTAATTCACGAAAAGTTAGTAGACAATTCTAAAAATAATTAATAATTGTGTTTAATAAAAAGACGAATCTGCCCCAACAACTATAATGTATATACATAAAAAAAAAATGACCTAGCCATAAGAAATGACTGATATGTCTAAAATTTATCATAATACATAAATATGGAATAATTGCAGAATTATAAAGAAATAAAAATAAATCAATACAGGATTGACAATCAATTTGAACTTCTACCTTAACAGCATTTGTTAATTTAAAAATTTATAGAGAAAATAGTAAAAACTTCAATTTATGGCTCTAAATGACAGCATTTAACCACTAGAAAACCTATATTGCAATCATAAGTTGTAAAAATTATTTTTCTTTGAAAATATATCTAAAATTCACATATCATTCATTTGAATCAAATACATGTGTACAAATTATCAAAAGCACCCTAAGCTTCATGATATAGTATAAAATTATATATTTTTGATAAATTAACAGTAGTCGGTAGATAAATGCTGACATCTAATACATTATTCTAATAAAAGATTTTAGTCACATGTAAGGAAATAATACGAGTAATTTCGTAAAGACACAATCCAATTGATAAGGAATTAAAAATAGAGTCTCCAAGTTGGGCATATCTAATTTGAGAGAAGAAAGAAATCCAAAACGCTGTTATCGTCAGTAGAGGAGAGATTAATATTACTTGTGGTGTTAGTCTCGTAACTTTAATCTTGTAAGCTATTAGATTAAAATCAAATAGTTTATAATAAAAGTAAATTAAAATTTTTTAAACTTACTTTTATTATGAATTGTTCAATTTTAATCACACAACTCACAAGGCAATGTCAAGAGTTGTAACCCCCAGTCGTTTGTGATTACTTTAATAGGCTCTCTTATTATTTTAAATAATATTACATCCATCGCTATTTTCTCTTACACCATTCACCGCTCAATTTTACACCATTAATTTTCAAATTAAGAATAACATCTTACGACTGTGATAATTTTAAACAAAATATACTAATCATTACTTGCAGCCACTAATACAAAATAAGTCAGAAGTGACTAATGTTAAATAAAAGTGCGGTGAGGGTAGAAATTTCTTTTTTTTTTTAACTCAAGCCAATCAACCGGTTCGGCCTTTTTGTCACTTAGCGCTTAGCAACGTCAGCAAACCTTTGTTTATTATTGGGCCGGCACCAAAAAAAAAAAAAAAAAATTGTTCCCATAAAACAAATGTGCGTAACAATCAACCGGTTCGGCCTTTTTGTCACTTAGCGCTAAGCAGCGTCAGCAAACCTTTGTTTATTATTGGGCCGGCATCCAAAAAAAAAAAAAAAAAAAATTGTTCCCATAAAACAAATGTACGTAACAATCAACCGGTTCGGCCTTTTTGTCACTTAGCGCTATGCAGCGTCAGCAAACCTTTGTTTATTATTGGGCCGGCACCCAAAAAAAAAAAATTTTTTTTCCCATGAAACAAATGTACGTAACAATCAACCGGTTCGGCCTTTTTGTCACTTAGCGCTATGCAGCGTCAGCAAACCTTTGTTTATTATTGGGCCGGCACCCAAAAAAATAAAAAAATTGTTCCCATAAAACAAATGTACGTAACAAACTGCATGAGGCCTTATATACTAATTAGCCACTCCCATCCCCTTTTTCATTCTCCTACACCTACTACTTTGTTAAATAATTGAAAAAGTCTTCAATTATTAAAAAAAAAATTACAAAGTATCTTCCTCTTTTGGAGTTGATGTATTTATAAAAAATAATACCACATAATAAAACAGTATCGCATAAAAAACAGTACCGCATAAGAAACAGTACCCCATAATAAAATAGTACCGCATAATAAAACAGTACCACAAAAAAAAATAGTACCACATAACAAAACAGTACCGCATAAGAAACAGTATCACATAATAAAATAGTACTGCATAAAAAATAGTATCGCATAAAAAACAGTACCAATACCACATAATAAAACACTACCGCATAAAAAATAATACCGTATAATAAAACAGTACTGCATAAAAAACAGCACCGCATAATAAAACAGTACCGCATAAAAAATAATACCTCATTAAAACAACACCATTCTTTGTATGTGGTACTTCTTTTTATGTTTAATGATGGTATTTGAATACTAGATACATTTGGTACTCTGTTTATACGATAATACATCTTACTAGAAACAGTACCACATAATAAAATAGTACCGCATAAAAAATAGTACCACATAATAAAAACAGTACCGCATAAAAAATAGCACCTCATTAAAACAACACTATTCTTTGTATGTGGTACTTCTTTTTGTGTTTAATGGTGGTCTTTGAATACTAGATACATTTGGTACTATGTTTATACAATAATACATCTTACTAGAAACAGTATCACATAGAACAGTACTACATAATAAAACAGTACCACATAAAAACAGTACCATATGTATGTGGTACTTCTTGCTAAAATTCAACAAAAAAATTATGAACATTAACATACCATTATTCGTATCCTTGCCAATAACTATTTATGACCTTTTAACAGACTTTTATCTCACTACATGCTTGTTCAAATAAAAAATATACCATATATCTTCACGCGATTTCTAAGGAATGAAACAAAAACGGAAAAACGTGATTCGCGGTTACCACAATTTCCGGCAACTTCCGTCTCAGTTAATTATAGAAACAAAGGGCATTTTAGTCATATTATAAATTATATTTAAAACAAAGTCGTGGGACCCACTCAAAAGTGTGACTTAAAAATAAAACCTTCTTCATTAATGTGACTTAAAAGTAATAATTTTTTTACTGTGACTAATAATCTTAAAAGATTACAAAGTCTGACTTAAATATAATTTTCCGTAATATCTTTGTTGGACTCCCAGATGCATGAACATTGAGCCCTTATATATAAAAATATTTTTACTGAAAATTACAGTATGATGACCAGAAAATTTAGAAAAGGTGCTTGCTTGGTTGACCCGTTTAGAATTAAGCCAAGGTGCTTGCTTGGTTGACAAGCGCCGTGCGCACGTTTTGGTGTAATTAGGGATAACGGTAACATTCAATGTAACAAAGGAAGATGATCATAATCCGCCAACCCACCATTCTTGAGCTCTGATTGGCTTTGGCAGCGGGGGAGCCACATGGAGGCCGGGGAGCGTCCCCTCAATTTTCTCAATGTAAAATTATTAAAATACTTTTTTATTATTTTAGTTTTGTTAAAAAATTATATTAAATAAAAATTAAGATATTTTGATTTTATTAAAAATTTAAAATTAACTCAAAATTTTTTAACATAAAAGAAGTTTACAAGATTCAAACTTGGTATTTTTTGTGAAATAAAGTGTATCATTTCAATACACTATTGCATACTTTTGTTCATACTATCAGTAAATTTAGTATATAACACAATAAATTTTATAGACAATAAAATTTAATAATAATTATATATATAATTTTTATAGCGAGAGATATCTCTAATAAATTTCAGGTGCTTGAATTATTAACCATGATAAATATATTCATTGATTAATACTCAAGAATAATTTATTTTTTCTCTAAAAATAACATCGTTTTTCTCATTTTCTTAATCTAAAAATAACTCGATCGTTGTTCTTTTTTTAGATGCTCGTTGCCCTCTCAGTAAAAATTTTGGCTCCGCCCCTGGGCTTTGGGCTTACAAAATGGAAAAGAGAAGTGACGGAGGAGTGAAAATGAGAAAATTTGTGTGAAAAAAAATTTAATACTATCTTTGTCTTGTTTCGTAATAATAGTGAAGAAAGAAATGAGGAAAAAAGTTCCTTTTGTTTGATCATAGAAAGAAAAAAAAAAGGGATAAGTTAAGAAATTAACATGATAAACAAACAAAAAATATAGACCAAACGAGAAGAAAATAGGAAGAAAAGTCAAATTTGTCTTTATTTTTTTCTCTATTTTTTTTCTTCTACTAAAGATGTGTTTGGCGAAGTGAAAAATGATAAAAAACTCTAAAAACCTCTAAAACTCGCTAACATAATTTGTACTCATTATACTTCGTGAATTTTTTTATGAATTTATATATATATATATTTCAATAAATTTTTACAAATCACAATAATTTTTATAATCCCCAATAACAATTTCACAAATTATAATAACTATTCTATAAATCTCAAAAATTTTTCAACAACTTTCTAAAAATATGACTAAAATCTGTCAGAACAGATCTCTAAAATCTATCGAAATGGTTTTTCCCTCCAACATTCTGATGCAAATGTTAAAAAGTTCAACAACTTTCAAAAAACTTTTGACATAAATTCGTCGGAACGGAGGCAAAAAACCAACCGAATGGTTTTTCTCTCTAATATTTTAATACAAAAGTCAAAAAATTATATTATACATTTCTAAAAAAACATAATTTGGTGGTTGGATAAATATTACTCAAATCATATTTTTTATTATTTTTCAACGCTTCAAATGCACCCTAAATTATCAAACCATTCAAAGAGAAGAAAAATTTTTTAAATTTTCTAGATCTCTCTTTCACTTTTGTTCTACCCTAACCAAATAGAATATGAAAAATGATGGCTAACAATAATCCACCCTAACCAAATAGAATATGAAAAATGATGGCTAACAATAATTGGATTAGAGATGGCCTGCTATTATGAGAAAGTTAGATTACGAGATTTATGTTAAACCTAGAAAAAAAATTAATATACTAATCTTGTAATAACAACCATTATCTTCTTTGGACTTCTAAGAATTGAATGCTCCATCATTTTATATCACCATAGTCACAGTTGTTTGTGAAAATTAGATTACTAATTGATTTAATAATTGTTACTATTAAATATGATCAAATACATATTTTATTCTAATTTTATTTCATTCTTGGTTGAATATGGAAAATTATAATTTTATTTTATTATCAAAGAATTTTTCTTTATATCTATTAAGCTTTTATTTTCCCTTTTTTTTGCAATTTTTAATCATTTAAAAAATTTTGTTGATTTGTTTTTTTTTAACGTGAATAATATGCTTAAACAATACAAGCACATAATAATAATAATAATAATAATAATAATACAAGTTTTTTGTGACAAAAGAACAAAAGACTATCAAAATTATTAGCTAAAAAGCTAAAGACTCTTGTTGCTAAAAAAAAAAGCATATATAAACTTTTTGATGGTTTTTATAGAGAGAGATGATGATCCATAGAGAGCAAACTTCAATCGTGTAATATCTATAGCATTTATAGGTGTAATGGGGGAGATTTTCAAGAGAGAGAGAGAGTATGTTTTGATAATGTAATGAGCAAACTTAAATTGTGTAAATGTCTTTTACATTTACGTGTAAAATTACTAATGTATTAGGTCACATTTGATTTATTTTTTATTTTTATTTTTATTTTATGTGTTAAAAATCTTAAAACGAAAAAATAAAAAATACTCTATTTTTCTTATTTTAAAAATCTCTTTATTTCTTGTTAAAAACTTTCAAAATAACTTTTTGTTATTTTTTTATTTCATGTGTAAACTCATTTTTTGTTCTCAAAAAAAATTTTTGAAAACAACGGTAACTAAATGAATTCTGAACTATTTTTTATTTTTAAAAATATAAAATAAAAAATGAGTTCAAAATAAAAAATATAAAATAAAAAATAAAAAAAAAGACTAAATTGTGACATGTGAAAGATATACATCCAATGACAGTTACACATCCAATGACAGTTATACATCCAGGTGGTAATAAGTAAACAGTTACACATCCAATGACAGTTAGTGGGACATGTAATTGTGACATGTGACCCAAAAATTGATAAAAGAAGTGATCATTACGCTAATTACCTTGCCTAAAGTTGTACTTTAGGGTACTCAAATATGGATTTGGGTCTTGAAGTTAGTTTCAAGATTTAGGCCCGTAATATTGAATCACACTCGTTCAATAATTATGAAGTTGATTTGATGGTTTAATTAAAAAAATAATAATTTTTTTTGGTTTCAAGGGTAAATTAATAAATAACTCATAGATAAAAAAAAAAAAAAAAAAAGAGGGCTATCCATGTTCAAATACAGTATGCCGTCCCCTGCGCCGGAAAGAGAAAACGCAACAACAAAAAAAGACTGCCGTAGTCGCCGGTGCTAAAAAGAGAGAACCCAAAAAAAAAAAAGGCACTGCTCGTGGTCGCACCGTTGTCCTCTTCGTCTGAAATGATTGTCCACGCTGAAGAAGGAAAGGCATTCATATGCATTCTAACCAATTATTCACATTACTAAAACAGACTAGAAAAGAGTGAAACTCTAAAGGTCAGCAGATTTCTTTCATTTTTCATGTAAAACTCCTTGTCCAAATAGAGATGCAACCTTCCAAAATCAGAATCAAAACCATTCAAAGTAACCCCTATTCTGGTCAGATTATATCTGCAAGTAAACCTACGTGGTTAAACATTATTACCAAAACCATTTCCATCTCATCTCTGTGAGTTCGGAAGAGCGGAGAAGAAAAAGTAAAAAAAAACAACGAGGATGAGGAGGAAGAGGAAAAACTTAAGTACTGACTTACCCTTGAAACCCTAAAAATTATTATTTTTAAATTGAACCGTCAAATAAATTTTAAAATTATTAAATGAATGAGATTTAACTTTACAAGTTTGAATTTTAAAACTAACGTCAGGCTCGTAAATCTCCTCAAATATACCCATCAAGTGACTACCTAATTGTATGTTTCTAAATTAATTGAAATAAATTTTCTTCCTAATTGAAAACTCCCTTTAGCAACTATGATTGGGATAATTATTTTGTAACAAAATATTTTATCCCAATTAGATTTTGAATACTTATAATTATTATTGTGTCATGTGACAATAGTGATTTTTTTTTTTTATAACGTTTAACATACATAAATTATATTTTATGAACCCTAAGAAGCACAAATTGATGGAAAGCAGTTAGAAATGTAAACGGATAGGGTACTCGTCTAATTAGTCAATTCCATTATTAAATCCATTTATTTTTTGTTTATCATTACTATTCCAAACTCGTTTATTTTTTTAATTGGAATCCCAAACTTGTCCTATTCCAAACTTGCGAAACCCGTCCTAGACTCATAAAATCCGTTTATATTTAATTGATCAAATTATCGATTAAATACCCGTTAAATATCTGATTTAAGATAAAAATAAAAAAATTAGTGAGTGACAAAATTGTTAAATTTATTAAATTGAACAAGTTCATTGGTCAAAAGACCATCAATTTTTTTTAAATGTAAAACAAATATAATATAAAGAGTAGAAATCTATGTAAAAAACACATCTTTTGATTTGACATTTGTTCTAATCATTACTAAAAGATTTTAAATTAATATTTTAAAAAATGTAACAATATTTGTAATAAATAATAAAATTTTATATCTAGTCTCTTTTGATTAATGATTTTTATTTTTATATGTTAATTTTACACTTTTTTTACGTAAGTTTGCTTTATAAAGTTAAATTTAAATTATTTACACGCTAAATTATATTTTTGTACCTTCAAACATAAGCAATTGCTAGTAAATATATAAAATACACAGGAGCATATCTTGGAACAATATAATAGCAATCACAGTCTATAAAGGACTTTCAAACCCAATATAAAACAATCCATGACATATGAAAATAATATACAACAAACCATAAATTAAATAAATCCAAATGAACTATTCCAACAAAATTAAGAGTAGTCGCCAACGAAGCATCAAAGATCCAAACTATTAGTCCGAGTAAGATACCAATTGGTCTTGGCTTAAGAATTTCAAAAATTTTACTTTAGGGATAAAATTGTAAATATATATATATATATATATATTTCATTTTATTAAACGGGTACTCTACATATATCGGGTATCGGATATTCTATAAGTATAAACGAATATTGGGTATCAGATACCCTATAGACAAATCTCAAACCTGTCCTAAACCCACACGGGTATTAAATTTCAATCCTAAACCCGTCCCACTCTCATTAAAGTAATTCTTAATGAGTTTTTGTTGAATTTGATCGAATCAAGCACACTTATATACTCGTCTCATTGACACCCTTAAAGACAATCCCAGTATTAGGGGTGCAGATGCTGTCATTCGATATATCAAAACCGAATCCGAAATGTAAATCATCGGTTTCAACAGTTTTGATGCTGGAATTATCATATCGTTCAACTAATGAAAATGGACAAAATCTAATTACTAATTTTGATTTATTTTAATTTAATTTAACATCATTCAAAATTTTATTTTAAATTTAACTAAAAAGTTTCAATTAAAATTTGATTATAAATGCGTAAATTAACTGTTACAAGTAAAAATAGAGAAATCGAAATAAGATTTAATATACAATTTAAGCATTTTAGCGTAATTTATTCGGAAATAATAAAAAATACGACACCTTCCATATGGACTTATACGAAAGGGCCTCAACTTGTAACATATTAAAGAATTAATTGCAAAGTGAGATAATTGAGAGAAATCAGAAACACATTCTAACTAAGTTGGCTTTTGGAGTTCTAAAAATGTTGAAAAAGAAAAAGTCAAAAATTAATGTAAAAAGTAATACGTAACGAAATTTGATTGGAAAGAGATTGAGAATTTTAAAAATTTTTAAAAAAAATTAGACTAATAAAGTTATCTTAATAATAGAAAATAGGTAGAAATATTAATTAACCTGGATTATGTTTTTAAGGGATTAACAACAAATAATAAAAAGTAGACAGAAAATGAAAATCATAGAAGCATATCCAATCAAATTGAACTGAAAATTTTCAGTGTTATTTATTTTGTTTATTTTTTTCTGTTTTTATTTTTTATTTTCTGTTTTAAGTACATTTTTCATTTTTGTTCTTTTGAAAATAAGTAAAACAGTTCAATACTTAGTTGGTTACTTGTCTTTTCAAAATTTATTTTTGAAAATAGAAAATGAGTTTACACATGAAATGAAAAATGACAAAAAGTCATTTTGAAAGTTTAAAAAAAAGAGAGAAATTTCAAAATAATAAAAATAGAGCATTTTCTATTTTCTCGTTTTAAGATTTTTAACATATAAAACAAAAATAGAAAATAAGAAAATAAACCAAATACCACCTTAATTTTATCATCATCTAATTAATCGTCAACTATGTCACTCCATTTGAAAATATTTCACTATTAGAATTAATTTCATTTTAAAATAAAGAATTAATTTGATTTGATTTGATTTGATTTGGTAAATAAAATTTTGTGTTTGGAACACATTTTGAATTTTTAAGAATTGAATTGACTTGGTTTAAGTGAAATACTAAGTTTGATCATTTGAATAGCAAGTAAAAAATATGGTAAATATGATATAAGGGGATAAATTTATCCACTTACTTAGATTGCTTAAGAAAATAATGAATTTTCATCAAATCTTATTATTTTGGATTACATTTCAAATTCTATACAAACCCAAAAATTTAAGTTACGAAATAAAATCAAATTCAACTCATAAAATTTTATTTTAGTTCTAAATATGAGAATTGGTGAGAATTCTTATCAAATGAAATTAAATCCTATCAAACTCATTATTCTAAACGAAGTGTTTGTGTTTTTCATGCTTTTAATTTAAATACTCCCTGTCCAATCGACCATTAAGAAATTGGAGGTGAGCTTTTTAATTACTATTTGATTGTGGACCAACGGACGCCCAACATGTACTTGATATATGCTCCAACTTCGCTCTGTTAAAACCCCCTCCAATTTTAAAACTTTGAGTTCAATTCTATTGCAAACAATTTCGAACCAACCAAACTCCCTTTAATTGTCATTTGAATAGTTTAAGACATACTAGAATTAGAGAGAGAGTGAGCGAGTGAGAGATAGTGCCTTGAAGCAAATTAAACATAAATTTATATATACGGACCTTTTAGTGGTGTAGAAAGCCTTTTTTCCAGCAAAGCAGAAAATTGATAAAAACCCATGAAACCGCAGGCAAAGACAGTCCAGAAGGGTGTGACGGGAATTCCAAGTTGTTCAGCAGCCGTGGCGGTGAACATCATAAACGCATCTGACAATAGGAGTAACCGGAGGTATGTTTGATGAATTAGTGGCACTGCTATTGAGCTTTTTGCCAAAAATGCAGCTCGTGACATGTTGTTGGTGGGCGTGTTTGGTCTATTAAATTTTATCAAAAATTATAAAAATAATCAATTTTCTCTAATCAAATTTCGTCTTATATCTTTTTTACATCTATTTTTTTATACTTTTTTTAATATATATTTTTTTACCACCCAAACACCCTTGTCATGCAGAAAAAGACAAATGAGATATAAGTATGTATGAAGTAATTTAAGAGAAATTCAAACCAGAAAAGATGATGGGAAAAAACAATGAGTAAAAGCACTAACTTGGACTAGTTCATCAAGGCATTAAAGGAACGTCAACGCGATACTATCTTTTATTTTATGTTTTTATTACATTCATAGGTGAAACAAGAAGAAACATTGTGGTAGATTCAAATTCTAGCCTCCAATCCTCCTATTGATTGCAATATTTTGTTCACCAACTTGTCCAAATTCAAGGAAGATGAGCCACTCGGACCGCTTGCTTCTTCCGCCAATTTCTTAAGCTTCACAGCCTTCTCCTTCATTTTCTTCCCTCTCTCTCCTCTCATCAACTCTCTTACAAGTTTCTCTACTTCATCTCTCTTCACATCATTATTAATCTCCACTCCAACCTTCCACTCATTGTACATATACCTACAGTTTGTTTGCTAATCGGCAATGAACGGCCAACAAATCATTGGTACTCCCGAAGACAAACTCTCAATAATCGAATTCCATCCGTCGTGCTAAGAATCCTCCAATTGATGGGTGCTTCAAGACTTCCTCTTGTGGACACCAACTTACTATTAGGCCTCTTTCTTTAATTTCTTCCACAAATGCAGGAGGCAAAATTGCAGAGTCACCCATCACTAGATCAGGCCTAACTATCCACAGGAAGTAATAGTTGCTATTAGCAAGTCCCCACAAAAACTCCAACAATTGTTGTTTCGTCACGACTGTGATGCTACCAAAATTCACGTAAAGCATAGAGTTGGGTTCTTTGGACTCTAACCATTCAAGACATTCTGATTTTTCTTTCTATAAATTGTACCCAATAGCTTTTGACAATATTTTATCTTCTGATATCTGATCCAAAAGTAATTGGAGAGGTCCAATTGCATAGACAAATGGTAGCATGGATGAGAGAACGTCCAATAGATCTTACTCCAAGGCATCAAATGTTCGAAGAATATTTGCAAAAGATTTGGCAGCTTTGGAGGATGCTTCCACGCAGAAGTTGAAAGATAAATCATCGGGGTCTGTGGTTCAGGCAGAACTTGGAAGATCTTTTAGTCGAATTTCTTTCATTCCTGGAATCCAGTCTATAATAGTGTCTAAGTACCCATTTGTTAGATAACTTTCATCTGCAATTGTACAAATAACATCAACTTGAAACTAATGCCATTCAATTATTGGCATTAATATACGTAAATTTATACCCATTAAAATACTTTCGCAATTGTAATGTGATATTATCATAATATTTGTTCTTTTTTTATGAAAAAAGAAACAACCAAAATGATAAAGTGAAACAGTAAAATTGTAATCCAGTTATTTTAAAACTAAATCTCATGAAGCCAAATTTTAATTTCAAGAAAATTATTACCTAGATAATTTGTCAAAAAAATTATCAGAATAATACGAGGAATTATAAATTTATGTATCATTTTAGACAAAAATAGGGGTTGCAAAATGGGCGGGTTGGGTGGGTTAGTGATGGGTTTAAATGGGTTGGAGGTTAAATGTGTGCAACCCAAACCCACCCATTTAAAAGGCAGGTTAGATATGGACATGTTAAATACGGGTTATTACAAACCCATGAACTCATATTACAACCCATTTACTTATGACCTAATTTACTTTTTAAAAAAAATAAATTAAAAATTTAATTCAATTAATGTGTATATATATAACTACATCAATATTTATTTTAATTAATATAATATTATACATACTATATAATATTATATTTTATATTTACAATTTTAAGTTAATTTCGAATTTGTACGAATTGATTTATTTTTTATTCAATTTTAAACCAACAACTCTCTTTCTCTCTGTAAGTGTGTGCGCGCATGCACGTGCGCTTGTGTGTATGTGTGCCTGAGCGCCTGTGCGCGAGTGTGTGGGTGTGTGCGCATGCGCACGTGTGTGGGTGCGTGTGTGCGGGTGTGCGCACAAGTGTGTATGTGTGCGTGTGTGTGCGTGTTCACGCGCACGCGCGTGTGTGCGCACACACATGTGTAGGTGTGTGCGCAGGTGTGTGTGCGCGTACGCATGCGTGTGTGCGCGATTGGGTGTGTGTGCACGTGTGTATGTGTGTGTGTGGGTATGTTTGTATGTGTGTGTGCATGTGGGTGTGTTTGTAGTGTGTGCGTGCGTGCGTGCACGTGTGTGTGTGCGCTCATGTGTGTGTGTGTGTGCGCGTGCGCGCTCATGTACGTGTGTGCGTGTGTGTGCGCACGCGTGTGTGTGTGTGCATGCGTGTGGGTATGTGTGCGCGCACGCGTGGGTGTGTTTGCGTCTGCGTGTGTGTGTGCACACGCGTAAGTGTGTGTGCGCGCGTGTGAGTGCAGGCGCGATTGTGTGTGGGTGTGTATGTGGGTGCATGCATGTGGGGGTGCACGCATGTGCATGTGTGTGTGCGTGTGTGCACGCACGCGTGCGTGCTTATGTGTGTGTGTGCTCTTTCTCTTTGGAGAGAGAGAGATGTGAGAGAGAGAGCAGTGTAAAGAGAGGGATTAAGCTAATTTTTTTAATTTAAATGGGTGTTTTAACGGGTCTCGTTTCACAATCCAATTAGTAAAATAATAGGACCCAAACCTATTTATTATCGGTTTAATTGGGCAGGTTGATGGGTTTGGGTCGATTTTGCCACTCCTAGACAAAAACAGCCGCTAAGATACACTTTAATTGTAAAACTATCAATTCACACGTATTTTAATAAATTCTTGTAACTTTGTAACATTGCTTTTTTGTTTCTACTCTTAATCCCTTTCAAAGGTGTAAGATTGATAGTATAATGGATGCAATTGGAACTTTCAGAGATAATCGTATTTGGACAAGAATAATATCAAAATGGGTGATTTTCTGAAAGATTCTGGCCCTATACCTGACCAAACTTGAACCAAGCCGAGCAAAAGTGCGGTCCATTTTTTTTTTTTTTAAATTAAAATCCATCAACTTCCCTTTTATCTGCAAAATTGTTACGGTTCATCATTTTAGTTATTACACTTTCAAGTATAATTTGTACGGTAGGACATCATTTTACTTTATATTTGTGTGTGCGTGTATATATGTATACCTTTTAGAGGTGTAAGACCTTTTTCCCGCAGAGCACGTAATTGATAAACGCCCATGAAAGCGCAGGCCGAGATACTCCAGAAAAGTATGACAGGTATTCCAAGTTGTTCACCAGCTGTGACGGTGAATGGCATGAACCCATCCGAGACAATACAGGTAACTGGCGGATCAGAGGCAACGGTGCTGCTGCTGTCGTTGAGATGGGAGAGTAGGTTGAGAAACGAAGCTAACAAGCCGGTTAAAACAGATTGACAAAGAGAGACTATGTGTTGGGTTGCGTTTGCATCTTCGATGGGGGCAAACCATCTGGGATTGTTTTGAATTGAAAATCAGGCAATCCATCGAGAGAATTAGGTCCTCTGGCTTTGATGAAGCGTGTGTGGTTGTACTCATTGTTCACAAAAGTTATGTGAAAGCCCTTGGAGTGGAGGAGCTTCGCTAGTTTCAACATCGCCTTGATGTGGCTTTGAGCTGGGTATGGTACGCAAACGAGGTGAGGCTTGTGAGTCACTTCCATGGTTGTGGAGTGGCTACAATGTGCAAGCTGATCCTCTCTTTGACTGCAATGGCAAACGTTTACGTAAGAACAATGCAAACTATGACCATTTATTGGAAGACATTTGTTATAAAAATGGCGCTGGCATTTTTGAACAGTCACTTCGACGAAATAAAATTATATATACAAATCAACTTTAGCTACAATTTTACTGTTCTCCCATCATTTTTGTTTCACTTTTTTTTTTGGTAAATGTTTCAGTGGCATTTTCCTCTAAAAAAACGCATGAAAATTCTTTTCACCCAAAAAATTTTGTTGGAAATAAATGTATAAGGGTGTTAATCCCTGAAAATATATTTTGTGAATCCCTAAAATTTGAGGTAGAAAGAAAATGAATCGTTTCGTGTGGTTTTCAAGTTAGACCAAAAGGCTGCTAATTAGGAATCTTGAAATTCAACGAAGACAAGCAGACAATTCTAAAAATAATTAATAATAGTATTCGGTAAAAAGAAAAATCTGCCCCACCAACGACAATGTGTATAAAAAAAAAAAAATTGATCTGGCCATAAGAAACGACAAATATGTCTAAAATTTATCATAATTCATAAATAAGAAATAATTGCAAAAGTATAAAGAAAGAAAATAAATCAATACAAAATTAACAATCAATTTGGACTTCTACCTTAAGGGCAACACGCGTAATTTCGTAAAGAAACAATCCAATTGACGAGGAATTAAAAAGAGTCTCCAAGTTGGCATATCTAATTTGAGAGAGGAAAGAAATTCAAAATGCTCGGGTCGTCGAAAGAGGGGAGATCATTATCACTTGTGATGTTAATTTCGTATTCTCAATCTTGTGAATCATTAGATTAAAATTAAACGGTTCACAATAAAAATAAATTTAAAAATTTTTATTTAAAATTTTTAAACTTACTTTTGTTATGATCTGTTCAATTTTTATCACACAACTCACAAGACAATGTCAATTTTATCACACAACTCACAAGACAATGTCAAGAGCTGTAAACCCCCTAATCATATGTGATTATTTTAATAGGCTCTCTTATTTATTTTTTTTAGTAGAGCTACACCCGCTGTTGTTTTTTCTCACACCATTTACCACTCAGTTTATCGTTAATTTTCAAATAAAAAATAACATCTTACGATTGTAATGATTTTAGACAAAATACACAAATCATTACCTTTAGTCACTTATACAAAATAGGCGAGAAATAACTAATACGAGATACAAGAGTCGTAAGCCTAGAGTCTTCAATTTTATTTTTTTTTAATAACTCGAGCCAATCAACTGGTTCAGCCTTTTTGTCACTTAGCGCTAAGCAGCGTCAGCAAAGCTTTGTTTGTTATTAGGCCGGCAGCCGAAAAAAAAAAAAAAAAAAAAAGATTGTTCTCATAAAACAAATGTACGTAACAAACTGCATGAGGCCTTATTTACTTATTAGCCACTCCAATTTCCTTTGTCATTCTCCTAAACCTAATACTTTATTAAATAATTGAAAAGTCTTCAATTATTAAAAAAAATTACAAAGTATCTTCCTCTTTTGAGGGTGATGTATTTATTCTATCAAAAAAGTAAAAAATATTACAACAAAATTTGTCAAAATGTTGCGATTTTTATATATTCATTGAATTAAATATATTTTACTACCCTTACATTATTATTACATCCTTCTACACAAATTTTTTTGTAATTATTTTTCTATGAATTCGTATCTTTTCATTCTTTTTTTTTATTAAAATTACTTTTTTGTCCCATTCTTCCTTTGCGTTGAATACCAAGAGAGTGACGTGATCCAAGTCAAACCAAACACTCACCATTCGTAATTATAATAATCTCTGTTGGACTCCCACCTTGGAGCTCAAACAAATATGATGATCACCAACTGCTGCAAGTGGATGAAACAACCAACAGCACTACAAGAAAACCACCTTGAGTGCATGATTCAGTTAGTTAGTTATATTAGTTAGTTAGTTATACTGTCATTCAGTTGGTTAGTCATATTGTTAGCCTTATGTAAAGTCAGCTGGCAGTAATCACGTGAAGTTAGCTGCCAAAATTATTTGTATATATATATCCTTTGTAAGAACATCAGATGACAGACATCTACTCTTCAATTAATCCACTTTCCACTCTTTCTTTCTATCACCATTTTCTCTCCCAGCAATTCTTTTCAAATGCCAATCATAACTTCAGAATTTGTCATGGTATCAGAGCTTAAACTTCTGCTGTTGTGTCAATCGCATGCCATCTGAATTGTCTAAAGCATCAAGATTGTATCAGGTTTGATCTAATTCATTGATTTTAGGTGAGATCTGGATATTTTTATTTCCATTTTCTTAGCAATTCAGTGGATTTTTCTTTTCACTCGGAAAATCTGTACTTTTGAAACTTTTGTTGAAAATTCATCTTCCTATGCTGTGAATCCATCTTTGGATCCAACTTGTCCATATTTCATGAACGCAAATGACAACCCTGGGATTCCTATCTGCTCAGAAATTCTGACTGGAGATAACTATGTTTCTTGGAGTAGAACAATGTTAATGGCCCCTTAGTGTTAAGAACAAGGTAGCATTTGTAGATGGATCAATTTTACCTCCTCAAGATAACACTAGTATGCTGTATTTTTGCTGGTACCGCTGCAATAATCTTGTTCTTTCATGGCTATGGAATTCTATAAATAAAGATATTAAAACCAGCTTGATTTATGCTAATTCAGTTTATCAAGTTTGGAATGAATTGAAACACAGATATATGAGGAGTGATGGACCTAGAGTATTTCAATTGGAAAAATCTTTAAGCTCTAGTTCACAAGGAAATCCGTCCTTTACAGCATATTTTACAAAATTCAAGTCACTTTGGGATGAATACACAAGTTTTCGCCCATTTCCTGCTTGTTCTTGTGGAGCAATGAAGAATTGTACATGTGAAATTCTGAAGACTTCACATGACAGACAACAAAATGATTATGTGATCAAATTTTTAATTGGACTGAATGATTCATATTCTTCTATTAGAAGTCATCGACTTCTGTCAATTCCTTTACCTGTTATGAGTAGAATTTTTGCTCTGCTACTTCAAGAGGAAAGCCAAAGACAATTACACAATGATTCCATTGGGAACATAAACTCTATGGCCCTTGCAAGTAAGGCTAATTTCAAGATCCATATAAAAGGAAGGAAAAGACTAAAATGCTCTCACTGTGGTTACTCGGGGCATACAGTAGAAAGTTGCTATAAACTGATTGGATATCCACCTGGATATAAAGCAAAAAAATGGGAGAAGAATGCAGTTACTCAGTCATTAGCCAATGCAGTGAATTCAACTATTGATGTGCCAAACAATGCAATTAACGATAATTGTAATCAGAATTTTACTCCTGAACAGTATCAGAAATTGTTGGCTCTTATCCAATGTCAAGAATCAGTTAATGATCTTGGTATTGCTGATAAAGCCTTACCAACTGTTGCAACTGCACTATCTAGTATTGTTGATTCTCCTTCTTTTCATTAGCCTCACACAACAAATGCCTTATCAGCTTCTTCTAATTGATCTTTTGTTGCATTTCCTAAAACTAAACCCACCAAAACCTCTTGGATTATAAACATTGGACCTACAGATCATATGGTTTGTGATGTGTCATTTTTAGAAAATCCAGTTCCTCAAGTCAATGCTTCTGTTAAACTACCTAATGGACATTTAGCAGCAGTCACACACATTGGGAACATTTCCTTAAGCACCTCTTTAATGTTGACTAAAGTTTTGTGTGTTCCTTCTTTTGGCTTCAATCTTATAGCTGTAACTAAGCTCACTTCTTCTAATTCTTGTTGTCTTCTCTTTTTACCTACCTGTTGTTTTATACAGGACCTTGCTTTGTGGAAGATGATTGAGAAGGGTGAGGTTAAAAATGGACTCTATCATATGATTGACAGCACTTCCTTAAGTTCTTTTTGTAATAATTCCAGTCTTTGCAATAGGTCTGTGACAGAACATTATAAAAACATTGATCCGTGGCATTTTAGACTTGGGCATTTGTCTCCGGGTAGAATGTATCTTATTCAAAGACATAATTCCTATGTTACTTCTTATTTTAATCATGTTTGTGATGTTTGCCCTTTAGCAAAACAACACAAATTGCCTTTTTCTGTTAGTTTTTCCAAATCCAATAAAGCCTTTGAACTTGTTCATTGTGATATTTGGGGTCTTTTTGCTATAATGTCTGTTGAAGGTTATAAATACTTTCTCACCATTGTTGATGATTATACTAGAAGTACTTAGGTATATCTAATGAAATTCAAATCTGAAATGTCTACTATTTTGGTCTCTTTCTCCAATTTGATCAAGACACAATTTCAAACCTCTATCAAAGGCTTGCGGTTTGATAATGGAACTGAATTCTATCTTCCATTTTTTTACTCAAGTGAAGGGACTATTCATTATATTTCTTATGTTGAAACTCCTCAACAAAATGGAGTTGTTGAGAGGAAACATCAACATCTCCTCAATATGGCTAGAGCTCTTAGATTTCAATCTAATATTCCCATAGAATATTGGAGTGATTGCATTCTTACGGCCACTTACATTATAAATAGAATTCCTTCACCTTTTCTAGGGAACAGGTCTCCTTTTGAACTCTTATTTTCTTTTCCTCCTTATAAACATCTAAAAGTTTTTGGTTGCCTCTGTTATGCTTTCACTCTATCTACTCATAGAAATAAATTTGATCCTAGAGCTAGAAAGTGTGCATTCCTTGGTTATCCTTTTGGTACTAAGGGATATAAACTCCTTGATCTAAACACTTTACAGGTCTTTACCTCAAGAAATGTCATTTTTCATGAATCTATTTTTTCTTTTGCTAATGATTCAACTCAAAACACTCAGATCTAGGATGATTTTGTCATTTTTCCTCAATATCACTCTTGGAGCTCAAAATTAGACTCCAATTCCGGATATGCTCTTTTAATATTTCTACTCCTGTTGTTCATGCAATTGTTTATGGCTCTCATACTGATCATACACATTCTAGCTGTGATCATTCTAGCCCTGTTGGTTCTACTACTTTTACTTCTAATTCAAATCTTGATCGTTCTTTCGTAGTCAATGATTATTCTACTCCTGATCAGTCTAACGAGCCTAGAAAATCTTCAAGAGTTAAGCATCTTCCCAAGTACTTGCTTGATTATCAATGTAATCAAACAACATCTCTACCTCCCATCTCTCCATCTAACATGAATGCAGCAGCAGGTAGTTCTCACTATCCCATTTCTCATTATCTCTCATATAAGAATTTGTCTTCTTCACATCTTACTTTTACTGCTGCTATCTCTTTTATTTTTGAACCAAAGTCTTTTCATCAAGCTGTTAAAATTCCCCATTGGAGAGATGCTATGGTAGCAGAAATTAAGGCTTCAGAGGCTAACCATGCTTGGGAGGTTACTGATTTACCTTTTGATAAGAAAGCCATTGGTTGTAAATGGGTGTTTAAAGTCAAATATAATGCTGATGGTAGTGTGAAGAGATATAAAGCAATACTTGTTGCAAAAGGGTACACTCAACAGGAAGGTTTAGACTACTTGGATACATTCTCACCTATTGCTAAACTTACCTCGGTTAAGGTTTTGTTAGTAGTAATAGTGTCAAACAATGGCATTTACATCAATTAGATGTAAATAATGCTTTTCTTCATGGTGATTTGCATGAAGAGGTTTATATGAAAATTCCTACTGGTTTTCAACAACCAGGTAGTCACAAAGTTTGCAAATTGGTCAAGTCCTTATATGGCCTCAAACAAGCCCCCAAACAGTGGTTTGCAAAGTTGTCTTCTTCTCTGATTGATTATGGTTTTGCACAAGCTGTTTCAGATCCTATCACATTTACCAGAAGCACATCCACTTCTTTCATGGTTTTACTAATCTATGTGGATGACATTATACTTGCTAGTGATAACTTGTGTGAAGAGATATAAAGCAAGACTTGTTGCAAAAGGGTACACTCAACAGGAAGGTTTGGACTACTTGGATACATTCTCACTTGTTGCTAAGCTTACCTCGGTTAAGGTTTTGTTAGCAGTAATAGTGTCAAACAATGGCATTTACATCAATTAGATGTAAATAATGCTTTTCTTCATGGTGATTTGAATGAATAGGTTTATATGAAAATTCCTACTGGTTTTCAACAACCAGGAAGTTGCAAAGTTTGCAAATTGGTCAAGTCTTTATATGGCCTCAAACAAGCCTCCAAACATTGGTTTGCAAAGTTGTCTTCTTCTCTGATTGATTATGGTTTTGCACAAGCTGTTTTAGATCCTACCATGTTTACCAGAAGCACATCCACTTCTTTCATGGTTTTACTAATCTATGTGGATGACATTATACTTGCTAGTGATAACTTGTCTGAAATTCAAGCCCTTAAAAATTTCTTGCATCAGAAATTTACAATTAAAGACCTTGGGCAGCTTAAATATATTTTAGGTCTTGAAGTTGCTAGATCCCAAAAAGGCATCTCTGTTTGTCAAAGAAAATATGCCTTAGACATATTGAATGACACAGTTTTCCTGGGGTGTAAGCCTGTTTCAGTCCCTATGCAGTCCAATGTTAAATTTTTTGCTACTATTGATGGTCCATGTGCCTACAGAAGGCTGATTGGCAGGTTACTTTATCTTACTATCACTAGACCTGATATCTCATATTGTGTTCATATTCTTAGTCAATTTCTTTCCAAACCTGCTTTCATTCATCTTCAAGTCGCACAAAGAATTCTTAGATACATCAAAAGGACAGTTGGTTAAGGGCTGTTTTTCTCTGCTTCTTCTCCTTTACAGCTTAAAGGATATAGTGATAGTGATTGGGTAGGTTATATTGATACTAGGCAATCCATCACAGGTTATTGTATTTTTCTTGGTGATTCATTGATCTCTTGAAAGTCTAAAAAACAACCTATGGTCAGTCGATCATCTACAAAGGCAAAGTATAGAGCATTGGCTTATACAACTTGTGAAATCCAATGGTTATTGTTCTTGTTAAAGGATCTACACATTACTCATCCTTTGCCAGCCTTATTATTTACTGATAGAAAATCTACTTTGGCTCTTGCTTCAAATCTTGTTTAACATGAAAGGACGAAGCATGTGGAGATTGATTGTTATTTTGTTAGAGAGAAGCTGCATGCTGGGGTTATGAAGCTACTCTATGTTTCTTCTCATTTTCAACTTGCAGATGTTTTTACAAAGCCTCTATTCTTTGATTGCTTCTGTTTCATCATTGGCAAGCTTGGCATTTTGAGGGGGGTCTTGGAGCTCAAACAAATGTGATGATCACCAACTGCTGCAAGTGAATAAAACAACCAACAGCATTACAGGAAAACCACCTTAAGTGCCTGATTCAGTTAGTTAGTTATATCAGTTAGTTAGTTATACTATCATTCAGTTAGTTAGTCATATTGTTAGCCTTATATAAAGTCAGTTGGCAGCAATCAGGTGAAGTTAGCTGCCAAAATTGTTTGTATATATATATCCTTTGTAAGAACATCAAATGACAGACATCTACTCTTCAATTAATCCACTCTCGACTTTTTCTTTCTATTACCATTTTCTCTCCCAACAATTCTTTTCAAATGCCAATCATAACTTCAGAATTTGTCATCCCAGATGCATGAATATTGAGCCCTTATATATAAAAATATTTTTATTGAAAATTATGGTATGATGACAAGAAAATTCAAAAAAGGTGCTTGCTTGGTTGACCCCTTTAAAATTAAGCAAAGGTGCTTGCTTGGTTGACAAGCGCCGTGCGCACGTTTTGGTGTAATTAATTAAGGGATAACGGTACTACTCAATGTAAGAAAGGAAAAAGATCAGAATCCGCCAACCCACCATTCTTGAGCTACGATTGGCTTTAGGCTTAGAAAAATGGAAAAAAGAAGTGATAGAGCAATGAAAATGGGAAAATTTGTGTGAAAAAGAATTTAATATTATCTTTGTTTGGTTTCGTAATAATAGTGAAGAAAGAAATGAGGAAAAAAGTTCCTTTTGTTAGATCACAGAAAGAAAAAAAAGGATAAGTTAAGAAATTAATATGGTAAGCAAATAAAAAAATATAGACCAAACGAGAAGAAAATAGGAAGAAAAGTCAATTTTGTCTTCACTTTTTTTTCTATTTCTTTTTTTTTTTTCTTGTACTAAAGATGTGTTTGGGGTAGTGAAAAATGGTAAAAAAATTCTAAAAACCTCTAAAACTCGCTAACATATTTTGTACTTTTCGTATTTTGTGAAATTTTTATAAATTTATATATATATAGATATATATCTCAATAAATTTTTACAAATCACAACAATTTTTTACAATCCCCAATAATAATTTCACAAATCTCAATAACTTTTCCACAAATCTCAAAAAATTTTTAACAACTTTCCAAAAAAATGACTAAAATCTGTCAGAACAGATCTCTAAAATTCGTCGGAACAGTTTCTCTCTCGAACATTCTGACACAAAAGTCAAGAAGTTCAACAACTTTTAAAAGAGTTTTGATATAAATTCGTCGGAACAGAGCCAAAAAACTATCCGAATGGTTTCTCTCTAACATTCTAATGCAAAAGTCAAAAAGTTACACTATACATCTCTAAAAAATATGATTTGGTGATTGGACAAATATTACCCAAATTATATTTTTCATTATTTTTTAACGCTTCAAACACACCCTAAATTATCAAACCAAGCAAAGAGAAGAAAAATTTTTTTAATTTTCTAGATCTCTCTTCCGCTTTTGTTCTGGCCTAACCAAATAGAATATGAAAAAATGATGGCTAAAAATAATTGGATTAGAGATGGCCTGTTATCACGAGAAAGATAGATTATGGGATTCATGTTAAAACTAGAAAAAAAAATTAATATGCTAATCTTGTAATAACAACATTATCCTCTTTGGACTTCTAAGATTTGAATGCTCCATCATTTTATATCACCATAGCCACAGTTGATTGTGAAAATTAGGTTACCGATTGATTTAATAATTGTTACTATTAAATATGATCAAATAAATATTTTATTCTAATTTTATTTCATTCTCTGTTAACTATAGAAAATTATAATTTTATTTTATTATCGAAGAATGTTTCTTTATACCTATCAAGCTTTTTTTTTTTTTTTTTTCCTTTTTTGCAATTTTTAATCATTTTAAAAATTTTGTTGATTTGTTTTTTTAATGTGAATAATATGCTTAGACAATACAAGATAATAATAATAATAATAATAATAATAATAATAATAATAATAATAATAATACAAGTCTTTTGTGACAAAAAAACAAAAGATTACCATAAGTATTAGCTAAAAAGCTAAAGCCTCTTGTTGCTAAAAAAAAGCATATATAAACTTCTTGATGGTTTTTAGAGAGAGAGATGATGATCCATAGTGAGCAAACTTCAATCGTGTAATGTCTATAGCACCTATAGGTGTAATGGGGGAGAGTTTCCGGGGAGAGAGAGAGTGTTTTGATAATGTAACGAGCAAACTTGAATTGTGTAAATGTCTTTGACATTTATAGGTGTAAAATTACTAATGTATTAGGTGGCATTTAATTTATTTTATATTTTTGTTTTATGTATTAAAAATCTTAAAACGAAAAAATAGAAAATGTTTTATTTTTCTTGTTTTGAAAATTTCTTTATTTTTTTGTTAAAAACTCTTAAAATAACTTTTTGCTATTTTTCATTTTATGTGTAGACTTATTTTCTATTCTCTAAAATAAATTTTAAAAATACAAATAATTAAATTAGTTTTGAACTATTTTTCTTATTTTCAAAAGTATAAAATGAAAAATGAGTTCAAAATAAAAAATAAAAAAAATAAATTAAATGACACTTTATATTCTAATGTGTTAGGATATCATTTCCCTTTCCGTATGTCACAAGTACTCCAAGTGTTAATAAGTAAACAGTTACGCATCGAATGACAGTTTGTAGGACATTTAATTGTGACATGTGACCCGAAAATTGATAAAGAAGTGGTCATTAAGCTAACTACCTTTCCTAAAGTTGTACTTTAGGGTACTAAATGTGGATTTGGGGTCTTGAAGTCGGTTTTAAAATTTAGATCCCTAAAATTAAATTTCACTTGTTCAATAATTATGAAGTTGACCTGACGGTGTAATTAAAAAAATAATAATTTTTAGGGTTTCAAGGGTAAATCAATAAATAATTCATAGATAAAAAAAAAAAAAAAAAAAAAAACTATCCATGATCAAATATAGTATGCCGTCCCTTCTGCCGGAAAGAGAAAACGCAAAAACAAAAAAAGACTACCGTAGTCACCGGCGCCGAAAAGAGAGAACCAAAAAAAAAAAAAAAGGCACTGCTTGTAGAAAAGCCTGCTTGTAAGGTTTATCGAGTGATTCGAGCAAAAGTGACGAAAGGATTTGTGCGAGTGATTCATAGAGAGTCTGAGTAGAGTCTTGTAACCCGTTGATAGTGGGATTATAAATAGAGGTTTTTCTCCCAGTGATAGGGTTTCCTCGTTATTCTTTTGTGTGATTACTTTCACTGTGTGTGGGATTGTGTGGGTTTGAAATTTTCAAATAGTTTAAGGGGCAAATGGATATTTAAGCTGAAAGACTAATATAGCATTGGAACTAACTTTTCCAACCATCTATTGGATGGAAAATGTGATTTGTCCTTATTAAACGGAAAAATGATAGTTAAAGGGGGAAAAGAGTTCGATTGGTAGTTGAAGGGGAAGTAAAAAAAAAATTAATAGTTTAAGGGGCAAGTAAATATTTAACCCAAAAAGAAAATACTCTATTTTTCTTATTTTTGAAATTTCTCTTGCCTTTTGTTTAAACTTTCAAAATGACTTTTTGTCATTTTTCATTTCATATGTAAACTTATTTCTGTTTTCGAAAACAAAGTTTGAAAAAACAAGTAATCAAATGAGTATTAAGTTGTTTTTCTTATTTTTAAAAGTACAAAATGAAAAATGAACTCCATATAGAAAATAAGAAATAAAAATAGAAAAAAAAATCAAATGACACCTAAAATTTTTCAGTTCAATTTGATTGGATATGCTTCTACGATTTTCATTTTCTATCTGCGTTTTATTATTTGCTGTTAATCCCGTAAAAACATATTCCAAATTAATTAATATTTCTACTTATTTTCTACTATTGAGATAACTTTGATAGTCTAATTTTTTTTTGAAAAATTGTAAAATATTTCAAAATTCTCAATCTCCTTTCAATCAAATTTCGTCACGTGTTATTTTTTACATTGACTTTTGACTTTTTCTTCAACATTTTTAGAACTCTAAACGCTAACTTAGTTAGAATGTGTTTCTGACTTCTCTCACTTATCTCACTTTGCGATTAATTCTTCTGGTATGTGGAAGTCCGCAGCCGCAACTCCGTACTGGGGTGCGCACAGGGTGAAGCACGCTCCAGGACCCTAGCCGGCAAAGGCCCCTGGAGAGTTAACCAGCCTAGGCAAGCCCTGGCTGACCGGCACGACCAAGAGGAGGCCATTAGGCATCCGCCATTACAGCGGTAACCCACCCCTCGTGGGGGAGTCGAACCTGGAACCTCGAGAGGCTCAAGCTCTAAAGCGAGCCCGACTTCCACTCGGCCACCCCCGAAGGGGTCACTTTGCGATTAATTCTTTAATATGTTAGAAGTTGAGGCCTTTTGTATATGTCCATATGGAAGGTGTCTTATATTTTTTTTTTCGAATAAATTACACTCAATATCCTTAAATTGTATATTAATTTTATTTTGATTTTTCTATTTTTACTTGTAACATTTAATTTATGCATTTATAATCAAATTTTAATTGAACTTTTTTAGTTAAATTTAAAATAAAATTTTGAATGATGTTAAATTAAATTAAAATAAATCAAAATTAGTAATTAGATTTTGTCCATTTTCATTAATTGAACGACATGATAATTCCAGTATCAAAATCATTGAAACCGATGATTTACATTTCGGATTCGGTTTTGATATGTCGAATGACACCATCTGCATCCCTAATACTTGGATCGTCTTTAGGAATATCAATGAGTTGAGTATACGAGTGTAATTGATCCAATTAAATTTAATAAAAACTCGTTAGGAATTATCCTAACGGTATTGGAACAAGTTTAAGATTGAAATTTAATATCCCTACGGGTTTAGAACATGTTTGAGATTTGTCTATGATGTATCCAATATCCAATATTTGTTTATACTTATAGGGTATCTGATACTCGATACTTGTAGGATACCTGTTTAATAAAATAAAATATATATTTACGATTTTATCCCTAAAATTAAATTTTTGAAATTCTTAAACCAAGATCAATTGATATCTTGCTCGAACTAATGGTAAACAAAAAATAAACAGATTTGATTATAGAATTGACTAATTAAGCGTGTACTTTACCTGTTTATGTTCCTAACTGCCTTCTACCAATCTCTGCTTCTTGGTGTTCATAAAATATAATTTATGTATGTTAAACGTTAAAAAAAAAAATCACTATTGTCACGTGGCACAATAATAATTATAAGTAATCAAAATCTAATTGGGATAAAATATTTTGTTACAAAATAATTATCCCAATCATAGTTGCTAAAGGGAGTTTTCAATTAGAAAGAAAAATTATTTACCAGTTAATTTAGAAACATATAATTAGATAGTCACTTGATGGGTACATTTGAGGAGATTTAGGGTCTAATGTTAGTTTTAAAATTCAAGCTTCTAAAATTAAATCTCATTTATTTAATAATTTTGAAGTTGATCTAACGATTCAATTTAAAAATAATAACTTTTAAGATTTTAAGGGTAAACCAGTACATAAGTTCCTCTTCTGCCTCCTCCTCCTCGTTTTTTTTCTCCTTTCTTCTCCGCTCTTCCGCTCTCACAGAGATGAGAGGAAAATGGTTTTGGTAATAGTGTTTAATCACGTAGGTTTAGTTGAAGATATAATCTGACCAAAGTAGGGGTTACTTTGAATGTTTTTATTCTGATTTGGAAGGTTGCATCTCTATTTGAACAAGGAGTACTACATGAAAAATGAAAGAAATCTGCTGACCTTTAGAGTTTCACTCTTTTCTAGTCTGTTTTAGTGCGCGGGTGCGCTCCAGGCCCGCAGGCAGCCTGCAGGGGGCGTGCGGGTGCCCTAAGCTATTATGACACGTCCCAGAAATTCTAGTGAGGTCCACAGGCTGGAGGATGGGTGTACGCAGGTGCGAGCTGCGAATATTTTGTCCGGATTTAATTTTCTATTTTGCCAAATTAGAGTAACTTTGTGTAACCCTATATATGTGAAACTAACTCTGTTAATAAAGTGTGTGGAGAACATATTATAGGGATTTACAGAGAGAGTCTTTGATGATTAGAGCTTTCACGTTCTTTCTCTAAATTTTTCTTGTATTCTCTTTTCACTTTCTGTGTGATTTGATTGAAAGGAGATTGAGAATTTTGAAATATTTTGCAATTTTTCAAAAAAAAATTAGACTATCAAAGTTATCTCAATAGTAGAAAATAAGTAGAAATATTAATTAACTTGGAATATGTTTTTACGGGATTAACAGCAAATAATAAAACGCAGATAGAAAATGAAAATCGTAGAAGCATATCCAATCAAATTGAACTGAAAAATTTTAGGTGTCATTTGATTTTTTTTCTGTTTTTATTTCTTATTTTCTATATGGAGTTCATTTTTCATTTTGTACTTTTAAAAATAAGAAAAACAACTTAATACTCATTTGATTACTTGTTTTTTCAAACTTTGTTTTCGAAAACAGAAATAAGTTTACATATGAAATGAAAAATGACAAAAAGTCATTTTGAAAGTTTAAACAAAAGGCAAGAGAAATTTCAAAAATAAGAAAAATAGAGTATTTTCTTTTTGGGTTAAATATTTACTTGCCCTTTAAACTATTAAATTTTTTTACTTCCCCTTCAACTACCAATCGAACTCTTTTCCCCCTTTAACTATCATTTTTCCGTTTAATAAGGACAAATCACATTTTCCATCCAATAGATGGTTGGAAAAGTTAGTTCCAATGCTATATTAGTCTTTCAGCTTAAATATCCATTTGCCCCTTAAACTATTTGAAAATTTCAAACCCACACAATCCCACACACAGTGAAAGTAATCACACAAAAGAATAACGAGGAAACCCTATCACTGGGAGAAAAACCTCTATTTATAATCCCACTATCAACGGGTTACAAGACTCTACTCAGACTCTCTATGAATCACTCGCACGAATCCTTTCGTCACTCTTGCTCGAATCACTCGATAAACCCTACAAGCAGGCTTTCTGCCTCACACAGAAAGTGAAAAGAGAATACAAGAAAAATTTAGAGAAAGAACGTGAAAGCTCTAATCATCAAAGACTCTCTCTGTAAATCCCTATAATATGTTCTCCACACACTTTATTAACAGAGTTAGTTTTACATATATAGGGTTACACAAAGTTACTCTAATTTGGCAAAATAGAAAATTAAATCCGGACAAAATATTCGTAGCTCGCACCTGCGTACACCCATCCTCCAGCCTGTGGACCTCACCCCCTGCAGGCTGCCTGCGGGCCTGGAGCGCACCCGCGCACTCCCGCGCCGTGCCTACGAGGTACATTGGAATTTCATCCACATTCAAGAAAGCTGCGTCCGAGTCCAATTAGGTTTGTAATCCTTCACACCAATTAGAATTCTTCAAAATCTTGGTCAACTTGATTCACTTTATCTCCTTAATTGTTTAGAATTCTTCAAATCTTCAATTTGCATCACTTTAGGAAACTTTAATAACATTCCTAATTTAACTAAGATTTTGATTGGATTTGCCACAAGACTTTACACTATTACATTTTATTACTTCCCCCTTCATCTATCAATTGAACTAGAACGAGAGTATTTTGGGTTAAATATCTAATTGAACTAGAACGAAAACTTAATTGAACAACAATTTTAAGTTCAAACTCAAAATGTTTAACTTTCCTAAACTCATTCCAAAAAATAATTATTGACAAAATTCTCAATTATCATAACATAAAAAAAACTAAGAAACCAAAAAAATGGCAATAACTGTCTTGTCATAGTCATATTGTACGAAAAAAAAGAGATATCAATAGCCATCCATAGGTTCAGCCTTAGCTTTATTGAAGAAAACCCTTCAGATCCGCAATGAAGTTGAAAAACGATGACCGAACTAAAAAACCCCAATTGATTTAAAATAAAAAAGGTCCCCAACTTGCTAAACCAATTAGAAGGCTATAGGTTTGCTTTGACCGGCATAAGTTTGCTTTGCTAAACCAATTAGAAGATTATAAGTTTACTCTGCCAACCATCAAGATCCCACGATAGAGTTAACCAGCATAAGTTTGCTTTAAATCCCCTTGGAAATATTTGGTTTGACCGCAAAAGTTTGCTTTGATCGCAAAAGTTTGCTTTGATCAATAAATTAAAAACTCTTAGTTGTTTTAAGTATATGAAATGTCCATATTATCCCTTAACTTTTTTCATTAGTTAAAAAAAATAGTTAATGGTTTCCGTCACAAATTTTGGATCGAAAACATGATTTGTCCTTAGTAAAAAAGAAAATGATAGTTGAAAGGGGAAGAGAGTTCAATCGGTTGTTGAAGGGCTAAGTAAAAAAAAATTTAATAGTTTAAGGGGTAAGTAGATATTTAACCTTTTCTTTTTCCTTATTTTGAGATTTTTAGCACATAGAACAAAATTAGAAAAATAGAAAATAGAAAAATAATTAAAATACCACCTTAGTTTTGTCAAGTGATATTCATTTCCATGTAACAATCACACATGCATGGAATTGTTACATATGCTGGAAATTGATTTGTAACCATCAGATATCATACTTTAGGTAAATCATTATCTAATTAATCCTTAACTATTTCACTCCATTTGAAAATATTTTACTATTAGAATTGATTTCATTTTAAAATAAAGAATTAATTTGATTTGATTTGATAAATAAAATTTTGTATTTGAAACATATTTTAAATTTTTAAAAATTAAATTGATTTGGTTTAAATAAAATACTAAATTTGACCATGTTTATTCTCCACTTAAGATAAAATCTTTTATATTAACCCTTCTTACCCAAAATACTGAATCCGCGACTACTTGTGGCGGAAGAGTTTTGCTCGTTTCGGCGTTGCTTTGATGTGGCCTTGAAATGGGATGGTAGACTAAGAACGTGGAGCTTGTTAGTCTGTGCCATCTTATAGTTGGGAGAGAAAGAGAGAGAGAGAAATCTTTCTGCAGAAATAATTATAATAAGTGCCCATAAAGCTGCTTGTTTACAGCTGTAGGTCCAAAAATAATTAAAAATACGTGGTATCATCCTGAGCACAAATATATCTTGTAGGAATGTGCTCAGCATCATATTTAACAATCTATTGACTATCACAAACCCCATTACTAAATAAAATGAGTTGATATGATCCTAATCGTAAATGTAAAATGGTAATAAACGAACTAAATTTATTATTTCATAATTAGCTTAGTTAGTCCATTCTTTTACAAATGTCAGAGGGATGTGACATTTGGGCATTTCTCAATATTATATTTCACCAATAATACTCATTTTTCTTACGCGCATTTAATATTGAGTGGGAAACATTAAATGTTGAATGAAACCATTAGATATAAAGTAAATCATTATATATTTTGGTATATATATACAATATATAAAATCATGACTAATCAATTATTTTGACATTTATTTATTCATTCTATCTTACTATAAATATGAAACTTAACACTAAAATTCAAGTATGCTCACTACTGTTAATTAAACATTTATTTTATCATTACTTTACACTTAAACCTTTCATAACTAAACTTTAGGTATGCGCACTACTATTAATTGAACATTTATTTTGTCATTACTTTACACTCAAACTTTTCCTGACTTTATCATCAAAGGATTTTTGGTCGAAAATCTTCTCTGGCCATTTTCTCAGACTTCTCTTATTCTGCAAGCTTAATTTCAATTAGTTCAGTTGAGATGGTGACAACACGTAGTAGTATTTTTTATTGTTGTACGTTAACTTTTCAATCAACATCGATCGTAAAATAAGAGATTTGGGCTTGAAGTACTGAGACTGTAACTGTCTTTCCCTCAATTGTGGATATCATGTCATGAGTATTTAGAGTTATAAAAATTAGTATAAAATTATAAAAATTATACTTTCGTAATTCACAGAGTTGTAAAAATTAGTATACATTTTATAGAAATTACAGTTTCTTGATTCGTATAGTAGATGAAAATTTTAAATTTTATAAAACTCCAAAGAAGCCCCACATTTGATTTAATTGGTAAATCTTTGGGATGATAAGAAAAACATCATTCAAAGAGAGCAAGTAATAAAATCCCCTAATTATTAACACTCCGTTTGCTTTCGACTTTATTTGTTGCAGCGTATAATATTTTGAAGAAAATCTATTTATTTATATTATTTTTTTGGAAAATATTTTTTGCAATGTGAGTAAATATTTTTTTGAAAAAAATTATACTGAAGGTTTAGTTGTTTCAATATAAAATATTTTTTTTTAAATAAGAGCAAAAAAAATGTTTTATAAAAAAAATATTTTATATTGAAATAGACGAAACCTAAGTGTAAAGAAAATGTATATATCGAAAAAAAAAAGAATATAATTCTCAAGAAATCACCAAACATAAGGATGGCAAAAAGGATAAATTTAGAGTGAGAGGCAAAACGCACCAAAATCCAATAGCGATAAGAGTGGGTAATGCAATGATCACAATTGCCTTCGCCAAAAATGCAGCTTGTGACATGTTGTTGGTGGGAATGTTTGATTTATTAAATTTCATAAAAAATTATAAAAATAATCAATTCCCTCTAATTAAATTTCACCTTATATTACTTTTATATATTTTTTTTAACTTTTCTTATTTTTTTTCCACCCAAACAACCCCTGTCATGTAGCGAAAAAGAAAAATGAGATATATGTATGTATAAAGAAATTTGAGAGAAATTCAACCCAAAAAAAATGAAGGAAAAAAACAGTGAGCAAAAGCACTAACTTGGACTAGTTTATCAAGGCACTAAAGAAACGTCAACGCGATACTATCTTTTATTTTATCTCTTTATTATATTCAGTAGGCGAGACAAGATGAAAAATTGCAACAGATTCAAATTCTAGCCTCCAATTGATTGCAATATTTTGTTCACCAATTTGTCCAAATTCAAGGAAGATGAGCCACTTGGACCGCTTGCTTCTTCCGCCAATTTCTTAAGCTTCACAGCCTTCTCCTTCATTTTCTTCCCCTTCTCTCCTCTCATCAACTCTCTTACAAGTTTTTCTACTTCATCTCTTTTCACATCATTATTAATCTCCACTCCAACCTCCCACTCATTGCACATATACCTACAGTTCGTTTGCTGATCGCCAAAAAACGGCCAACAAATCATAGGCACTCCTGAAGTCAAACTTTCTACAATCGAATTCCATCCGCCATGCGTTAAGAATCCTCCAACTGATGAGTGGTTCAAGACTTCCTCTTGTGGACACCAACTTGCTATTAGGCCTCTTTCTTTAATTTCTTCCACAAATTCAGGAGGCAAAATTGCAGACTCACCCATCACCAGATCAGGCCTAACTATCCACAGGAAGTAATAGTTGCTGTTAGCAAGTCCCCACGCAAACTCCAACAATTGTTGTTTCGTCATGATTGTAATGCTGCCAAAATTTATGTAAATCACAGAGTTGGATTCTTTGGACTCTAACCATTCAAGACACTCTGATTCTTCTTTCCATAAATTGTATCCAATAGCTTTTGACAATATTTTATCTTTTGATATCTGATCCAAAAGTAATTGGAGAGGTCCAATGGCATAGACAAATGGTAGCATGGATGAGAGAACGTCCAATAGATCTTGCTCCAAGGCATCAAATGTTTGAAAAATATTTGCGAAAGCTTTGGTAGCGTTGGAGGTTGCTTCCATGCAAAAGTTGAAAAATACATCATCGGGGTCTGTGGTTCGGACAAAACTTGGCAAATCTTTTAGCCGAATTCCTTTCATTCCTGGAATCCAATCTATAACGGTGTCTAGGTACCCATTTGTTAGATAACTTTCATCTGCAATTGTACAAATAACATTAGCTTAGAACCAATGCCATTCAATTATTGGAATTAATATATCTAAATTTATACTCATTAAAATACTATTGCAAAAGTAATGTGACATTATCAGAATATTTGTACTGTTTATATGAAAAAAGAAACAACCAAAATGATAAAGCAAAACAATAAAATTATAGTCCAGTTAGTTTAAAACTAAATCTCATGAAGCTGCACTTTAATTTCAAGAATATTATTACCTAAATAATTTATCAAAAAAAATATCAAAATAATATGAAGAATTATAAACTTATCATTTTAGGTAAAAAGGCTCTCTAAGATATACTTTAATTGTAAAACTATCAATTCACAGTATTTTGATAAATTCTTATAACAAAGTAGCATTCCCTTTTTCTTTCTACTCTTCATCCTTTTCAAAGGTGTAAGATTGATAGTACAATGGATGCAATTGAAATTTTAGAGACAATCGTATTTGGACAAAGATAATATCAAAATGGGTGATTTTCTAAAAAATTCTGGTCCTATACCCAACCTAACCCAACCCAAAATGAGCGAAAGTGTGATTCATTTTTTTCTTAAAATTAAAATTCATCAACTTCCCTTTCATTTGCAAAATTGTTACGGTTCATCATTTTAGTTATTACACTTTCAAGTAAATTTTGTATGGTAGGATATCATTTTACTTGTGTGTGCGTATACATGTATATACCTTTTAGAGGTGTAAGACCTTTTTCCCGTAGAGCACGGAATTGATAACCGCCCATGAAAGCACAGGCAGAGACACTCCAGAAAAGTATGACAGGTACTCCAAGTTGTTCACCAGCTGTGACGGTGAATGGCATGAACCCATCCGAGACAATACAGGTAACTGGCGGATCAGAGGCAGCAGTGCCGCTGCTGTCATTGAGATGGGAGAGGAGGTTGAGAAACGGAGCTAAGAAGCCAGTTGAAACTGATTGACAAAGAGAGATTAAGTCTTGGGTTGCGTTGGCATGATCCGACGAGGGCAAACCATCTGGGATTGTTTTGAATTGGAAATCAGGCAATCCATCGAGAGAATTAGGTCCTCTGGCTTTGATGAAGCGCTTGTGGTTGTACTCTGTGTTCACAAAAGTTATGTGAAAGCCCTTGGAGTGGAGGAGCTTTGCTAGTTTCAGCATTGCTTTGATGTGGCTTTGAGCTGGGTATGCGACGCAGACGAGGTGAGGCTTGCGAGTCACTTCCATGGTTGTGGAGTGGCTACAATGTGCAAGCTGATCCTCTCTTTGACGGCAATGGCAAACGTTTATACAAGAACATTGCAAACTATGGCCATTTATAGGAAGACAGTTGTTATAAAAAAGGCGTCGGCATTTTTGAACTGTCACTTCGACAAAAAAAAATTGTATATACAAATCAACTTTAGTTACAAATTTAAAAGTATAAAAAGATGGATTGGAATTCACGCAAAACCAGTAGATAATTCTAAAAGTAATTAGTCGTTTTGAAATTCAACAAAGACAAGCTGACAATTCTAAAAATAATTAATATTTGTACTCAGTAAAAGGATGGATTGGAATTCAAGAAGAACTAGTAGACAATTATAAAAGTAATTAATAATTGTATACAATAAAAAGATAAATCTGCCCCAACAACTATAATGTATATACATAAAAAAAATGACCTAGTCATAAGAAACCGACAAATATGTCTAAAATTTATCATAATTCATAAATGTGGAATAATTGCAGAATTATAAAGAACTAAAAATAAATCAATATAGGATTGACAATTAATTTGAACTTCTATCTTAACAGCATTTGATAATTTAAAAATTTATGGAGAAAATGATAAAAACATCAATTTAAGACTATAAATGACAGCATTCAGTAGTTAGAAAACCTATATTGCAATCATGAGTCGTAAAAATTATTTTTCTTTCAAAATATATCCAAAATTCACATATTATGCGCTTGAATCAAATACATGTGTACAAATTATCAAAAACACCCCTGAGCCTCATGATATAGTATAAAATTGTATATTTTTGAAAAATTGAAATCAATCGGCGAATAAATGCTGACATCTAGTATATTATTCTAATAAAAGATTTTAGTCATATGTGAAGAACCAATATGAGTAATTTCGTAAAGAAACAATTGAATTGATAAGGAATTAAAAACAAAATCTCCAAGTCGGGCATATCAAATTTGAGAGATGAAAGAAATCCAAAACTCTCTCTTGTCGAAAGAGGGGGCTAATAGTATTTGTGATGTTAGTGTCCTACTTTAATCTTGTGAGTCATTAGATTAAAATTAGATGGCTCATAATAAAAATAAATTTGAAATTTTTTTAGTTAAAATTTTTAAACTTACCTTTTTTTTTTTTATCTATGAGCTGTTCAATTTTAACAACAGAACTCACAAGGCAACGTCAAGGGTTATAACCCCCATTCGTCTGTGGTTACTTTAATACTTTTTTTTATTTTAAGTAAAACTACGCTAATCGTTATTTTATCTCGTACTATTTACCGCTCAATTTGAGATATGCGCACCAAACATAAAAAAAAAAAAATTCAAATCATATTTTATTTTACTTTTTATCACTCTAAACATACCATTAACATGAATCCTGTAGTCCAGCTTTTTCACAGCAACAGATGCATCTCTAAACTAATTATTTCAAGCCACTATTTTCCCACCTTCTGTTTGATTAGGGCGGAACAGAAGCGGAAGAGAGATATTGAAAATTTAAAAGTTTTTTTTTTTTTTTTTTTTCGTTCTTCTTGGCTGGTTTGATAATTTAGTAGAGAAGCAAAAGAGAATGGAAAAAAAATAAGGAAATTTTTGACTTTTCTTTTTATGTTCTTCTCATTCTGGCTCTCTTTTATGTCTTTTTTTATTATATTAATTTCTTAACTTATCTTTCCTTTTCCTTTCAGCGATCAGACAAAAGGAATTTCTTTTTTTCTTATTTCATCTTCACTTTTATTACGAAACCAAACAAAATATAATATTAATTTTTTTCGAAATTTTTCTCATTTTCACATCTCCATCACTTTTCTTTTTCATTTTTCTAATCCCAAAGCTAATCACAGCCCAAGTCTTTGAATGCCAGGTCGACGGGTTGTGATCATTTTCCCTTTTTTTTAACGAAAAAAAAAAAAAAAAAGTGCACGATGCTTGTCAACCAAGCAGGCACCTTTGCTGAATTTTCTGGTCATCATGCCATAATTTTCACTAAAAATATTTTTATATATAAGGGCTCAACATTCATGCATCAAGGAGCCCAACGAAGATTATTTTAATTACAAGTGGTGAGCGTTTGGTTTGACTTGGACCACGTCACTCTTTTGCCATTCAAAACACAGGAAAGGAGGGGGGGAAGTAATTTTCAATAAAAAAAAATGAAAACATGCGAATTGAAAAAAATGTTTACAAAAACTTTATGTATAAGGATGCAACAATGATGAAAATTAAAAAAATATATTTAATTTAATGAATTTACAAAAATCACAACATTTTGATAATTTTTTTGTAATATTTTTTATTTTTTTAATAGGATAAATACATGCATCACCCCAAAAGAGGAAGATACTTTGCGATTTTTTTTTTTTTTTTTTTTGTAATAGTTGAAGACTTTTCAATTATTTAATAGAGTATCAGGTGTAGGAGGATGACAAAGGAGGTTATTTAGGGAGTGTTTGTTTGGTCGAAATTAATTAAAATTTATTAATTCTTACTAGTTTTTGTATATTTTTTAATTAGATATTATAATGTATCACCTTTACATTAAATTTTTATATTTTTACAATATTTTTTATCAAATTTTTATCAACTAAACTCCATTTTAAAGCTGCAACAATGCAAAGACCACAAGCACGAAAAAAAATGGGAGTGGCTAATAAGCAAATAAGCCTCACGCAGTTTGTTACGTACATTTGTTTTATGTGAACACCATTTTTTTTTTTTGGCTGCCGGCCTTTTAGGAAATAAAGTTTGCCGACGCTGCTTAGCACTAGATGACAAAAAGGCTGAACCGGTTAATTGGCTCGAGTTAAAAAAAAAATAAAAATTCTAGTCTCATTGCTCTTTTGTCCCGTACCAGTCACCGTTCGCTTATTTTGTACTAGTAACCAAAGGTAGTGACTATTGTATTTCATCCAAAATCATCACAGCCATAAAATATTGTATCAATCGTGATTTCTTTGCACTACAATCTATTGAAACGGTTTCTATAATCTGTTTAAACGGAAGTTGGCTGTACGAATCTGTCGAAACAATTTTTATAATCCATTGAAACGGTTTTTATGACTCTATAAAAATTAGTCAAAATGAGTGTCATTCGGTAGATTAAATGTCTATAATAAGAATGGCAAAAAAAAAATTATTATTTAATTAACCGAATTCTAGTTATTGACTTTCTTTTTGAAAGATACTGAATTTTTTTTAACTTTAAGAACGTAAGAATATATAAAAATATATAGAAATCTTTAAAGATTTTCAAATATTTTCAAATATTTTTCAGAGATTTTTGGTATACCAAATGTATCCTAAAACTAGAAAAAAAAATTAATATACTAATTCTGTAATAACAACCATTATCTCTGTTTGACTTTTGAGGTTTGTGTGCTCCATCATGATACGTCACCCAATTTTTTTTATCATATTGGATGATTGTGAAAATTAAATTACTAATTGATTTAATAATTTTTACTATTAAATGTGATTAAATTTATATTATTTTAATTTTATTTCATTCTTTGTAGGATATGGCAAACTATCATTTTATTTTATAATCGTATAAGTTTTCTTTATATATATCTTTCAAACTTTTCTTTCTTGGTCTTTTTTTTTTTTTTTTGGCAATTTTAAATGATTTTAAAAATTTTGTTAACTCGTTTTGTTTTTTTAACGTGAATAACATGCCTAAACAATACTAAACACATAATAATAATAATAATAATAATAATAATAATAAAAGTCATTCACGAACAGCAAAAAATAAATACAAAAAAAATTGGCCAAATAACCAAAGTCTCTTGCTGCCAAACGAAGCGTATATGAACTAATAGATGGTTTTTAAACTGTTTCTCATTTACTTTTTGGCATATATATCAAGATAAATTTCCTTCCTTGCGATCAGCAGCCATCAAGTCCACCCCTTCAGAATGATCTTTGCACACAAATAAAGAAGGAAAGTTGAAAGCCAACGCCCTGTGAGGGTACCGTCCAGAGCCCTGCTTGGTTTAAAAAAATTAGCAAAAAATATAATAAGAGTACAAAAAGTTAATATAATTAAAAATAATATGTGATAAAATTTAATTAAAAATAAAAAATTAGTTAAAATTAATATATTTTAATTGATTTGATGTGACAAACAGAGCCTATCTAACGAGTAAGTTAACTTTAGGATCTTCTCACACAAAGAGAGAGAGAGAATTGATGATCCGAGGCGTGCATAACTTAATTGCGTACATGTTTATATTTTTGTATTTACCAGTGCAAAATGACTGATATATACTAGGTAGAGTACCATTTTTTCTTCTGGAGTTGGGGAGAAACCCGCAGTCGCTACTTATGGGTGCGCACTGGGTGAAACCAGCCCTGTGGCCCTAGCCGGCAAAGAACCACGAGGAGGTAAACCAGCTTAGACAAGCCCTGGCTGACCGGCTCAGCCGAGAAAACTCTTAGATGACCCTCCACAATTAAAGGAAAGACTGCCCCCAAGAGGAGTCGAACCCGAGATCTATTGATCCCAAACTCTTCAGCCCGCCATCCGAACCAACTTGACTACCCTTTTCGGGGCGAGTATCATTTTTTCTTTCATATGTCACAAGTGGTTCGAGTGGTACTTGGCGGAACATTAAATACTGATTGTGACATATGACCATGAGTTAAGTTAAAAATTGATGTTTACACAAATTATGGTTTCTTATTTTGCGCCATGGTTACTCAAATGTATCCACCAAATAATAAATATCTAACTTTACGTCCCTAACTTAATCGATAAATAATTTTCTTTCTAACGGAGAACGATTATTTGAAGCAGTTATGGTTAAAATATTATTTTGTAACAAAATGCTATGTTTCAGTCACATTTTCATTGTTATGGTCGGACTATATTTGTAATTATTATTATTAGTACAAAAATAACCCTGAACACGTGGTATACTTTCGAATACAATGAAAAAGTGCTCGGCACATATTAAATAATTAGAAATTGGTTGAAGTTAGGTCCCACCTTGTTATAAAATTACAACACTCTGCAAGGTAGTATTCTGTATATTCGGACGCCCATTTCATTCACGCGCATTGAATGCAAAGTTAGCAGTATTAAATAAGAAGTGAAAGACATTTAAGAGAAAGTAAGATCATTGAGTACTTTATGGAATATATACAAGGTACAAAATGATTACATTTTCATTATTTACTTATTAATTTATTCATATTATCATACTATAAATATAACATTTAACTCCAAAATTTAGGTACACTCACTGTTATCAACCTATTACTTTACTTTACATCTTATAATTCTCTCAAGCCTTTAGTAACTTTATTTTCGGAGGATTTTTTAGTCGAGAATCTTCTTTCCGATCATAACCTCTATTTCTTTTATACTGAACAAATTTGTATTTGAATTTTCGATTGACGTGATAAACAGCTCGGACAGTAATTTTTATTGCCGAACAATTATTATGTCACATGAGAAGTGTAATTTTTTCCACGTTGAACATACATAAATTATATTTTATGTGCACCAAGATGAACAAATTGGTGGCTTCTAGTTTCCAATTACTGTTTTGGTGGTAAATTCTTTCATTGGGTTACAAGGCTATGGTGCAAAAATATAATTTAGGGGTTGAGGTGTATTAGATTAGATTACATTTTAATAAGATATGACATTTCACATTCTGTATTAATTAATTCCAATCAGCTTGTTTTTAACTTTTATTTTTATTTTGAAATCAAATTTAATTAAATTAAATTAGAACCATTTGATCATTTTAGAAACATAAAGTTTGTCTATCAATGCACTTTACCCGCTGAAGTACATTTTTTTTTTTTTTTTTTTGGGGCTAATGCACTTCAGCCCTCAGTCCTCCGCAACCATAAAGTCATTAACCTGGGGGAAAGGGTCGAATTAACGGAGGCAATGCCAGGGTAATGGGTGCAGACGTGGTGGTTTGATAACAAACCCGAATCCGATAAATAAACCATCCATTTCAAAGATTTTGGTATTGGAAGTATCATGTCGTTCAACTAATGAAAATCAACCAACTCATATTTCTAATTTTTATTTAACATTGTTTCCATCTATCTTAATAAAAAGGTCAAAGTAAAATTTGATAATGAACGCATAGGTTAAATGTTGCAATTAAAAAAACTGTAAAAATTAAAATTTAATGTCAGATGTAAGAATATTCAGTGATTTATTCAGAAAAATTTACACCTTTGATAAGGACACAACAGTTTTCAACAAGATGTCAGTGATGATTTGAGAGAGAGAGAGAGAGAGAGCGAGAGTTGATGGAGATGCCGGTTAATTTCCTCCGTTTACAACCAACTTGGATATTTTTGTTTACCAATTTATGGGTGGGAGAAATTCTAGAAAAAAAAAAAAAAAATTCTAGAATTTGTATTGATGTGGACGTGGACTTCCATGCTGGGAACCTATATAAGAGTTTAAGAGCAACAGGACAAGAAGCTATATATGTGTATATAAAGTGTGTTTAAAATTGTATAAAATTACATAAAATTATATAAAATTATAAAAGTTAATATTTCGTGATTTACATGGTAAATTAAGAATTTAAGTTTTATACTTTTGTAATTTATATTTATAAAAATTTATAAAATTTTGTATTTTTTTTATAATTCTAAACGTTAACTATATACACTCACCGTTTTCATGAAAGTATACGGAGGTGATAAAGGCTCCGTTTAAATTTCTACGAAATTTCACAAATTTCTACGAAATTTCACAAATTTCTATAAATTTTTATAAAACTTAAAGTGGCATTTGGTTTGCTTTTTTATTTTCGTTTTATGTATTAAAAATCTCAAAACGAGGAAATAAAAAATACTCTATTTTCATTATTTTGAGATTTTCATTTTTTTTTGTTAAAAACTCACAAAATGACTTTTTATCATTTTTCATTTCATGTGTAAACTCATTTTCAATTTTCGAAAATAAATTTTGAAAACGTAAGTAACAAAATGAATTTTGAACAGTTTTCCTTATTTCCAAAAGTACAAACTGAAAAATGAGCTCAAAATAGAAAATAGAAAATAAAAACAGAAAATAGAAAAATAAACCAAATAACCCCTAAATTTTTTACTTATCAAACGTATTATAGAACTATAATTTTATAAATTTATATTAATTTTACTACTACAAATACCTCTAAATTTTCCTTTTTAGAGATTTGTAACATTTCTAAGGTGTGTTTGGAATCACAAAAATTGATATAAAATGTAATTTGAGTTATTTTTTGGATTTAAAGTGTAAGCTATAAATCACAAAACATAAAAATAAATAGTTCTGGTCAAATGGATTTGTAGAGATAGTTTTTGACTTTCTATCATAACTTTTTGAAATTTGTAGAAATATTATTTGGATTTGTAGAAATTTTATTAGAATTTGTAGAAATTTGTTAGAATTTTTAAAGATACTAGCGAATAATACATGCCTACGGCAATCCCGAATTAAAATTAAATACGCATATATTTGAAATTGAAATATGTTAGTATATATTTTTTTTATTGTATTATTCTAAACAAATAAAATTTTTGTCTTTCTCAATACAACTTTTAATATTTTATCATTAAGCTCAACTTAATGGTCTATCAAAATATTAAGAGGTAAAAAGTTAGTCAGGAGTTTGAGGAGAAGTTTTAGTTTGTAAAAAATTTCAACCATCTGCTAAATAATAAAACTTAATCTCAATATTTAGATTTTTGTTTATAAAAGGATTATTTTTAAAATGTGTTATGTTTTATTATAGGGTAACCTATTTGCACTCTACAAATAGTTTCTTATACTTCACTTTACTTTTTCATTAATTAAAATTACACATTTGCCCACTTATCTTTTTAAATATGTTTTACATACTTATTGCTATAAAAACCTTATACAAAAACTCAATCCAAAATATAATTATAATGTTATAAATATTTTTATTTTATAATAAAAATTATTATTTTTTAAAATATACAAAATACAACTTGCTAATTTTTCTTAGATATTTTAATAAGTGAATGGACAATTACAGTATAATTTTTTTTGTTTTTGAAAAAATTCACTTATGCATGTGAATTACATTAGTATGATAAAAATTTCTAATTCTATAATTTAAAAACAAAGATCTTATTGTAAAAAACTAAAATTAAGTTTTCAAAATAAATATAGTTATAGTTTGCTTAATATATTTGTCTGTAAATTTAAAAGTTATTTTTTTTTTCAATTCATTGATTTTCCTAGTTATATATTTTTTTATTTTTTATATACATGAATGATGAGAAAAAAATGAAAATTCCATTTTGAATTAAGGATCAATGAAAAAAATTAGTAGGTGTAAAATATAATTACAAATTTAAATTTACAAGTAGTCTTATTTTTATGTTTGCGAGTTTTACGTAAAGAAAATTATTTTAAAAGACTAAAATAAAATTTATTTTCATTTATATTTTTATCGATTATATAAAACTAAATATTAATTTATTGTAAAACATAATTAAATAAGAAAATAACTTATTTTATTTAATTTATTTACAAACTTTTGTCATTTGCTTTGTCAACTTGATATTTATTTATTTATTTTTATAATTTTTTCATAAACTATTTATTTTAACATTTAATACACTTATATTTTATTTCATTACATTATTTTAAAAATGTATTACACGATTATGAAAATTGAAAGGATTATATAGAATCTTGTTAAGTGACCTAAGAATAATGGCAGGGGTTAAAATGACAAAAATATATAAACAAAATGAATGAAAGAAATTAATTTTTTTTATTTGATTGAATTATGAAATAAAATAAATAAAATTTATTTTTATATGATTGTTAAAAGCATAAATATAAATAAAAAATATTTTTGTTATCAAAAATAATTTTTTCTATTCTCTTATATACTTAAGGGTATTTGTTTAAATTTGTAAATATTTTCTTTTTCAAATTAGATGTAAGTATAATTAATCAAAAGATGAGAGTTTTGTAATTTCATTTAATGAAAATATTAAAGTGAAGTGTTAGAGGGTATTTGTAGAATGCAAATAGTCGTACCCTTTATTATATAGATATAATTTTATAGAGATTTTGGGTTGCCCGTAAGGTTGAATTGTCAAGATGGAGGGTCAGAATTTAATTAAAATTTATTAATTTTATAAATAATATTTATTAATTCAGTTAACAATATTTACTAATTTAGTCAAACTTATCTTCATTTAACCCTAACCATTCATATCTGCACTTCAATTCCTATAATAAATTTTGCATTACAACCTCTAAAAACCAAAATTTATAAAAATTTACGTAATTGAAGATAAAAAAATTTTATAAAAAAATTATAAAAATTTTTAATATTTTTCGACGCAGTTCAGTGTTACAAACGGACCTTAATTCTGCTTTGGTGGCCTTTTCCCTTGGGGAGCCCTGGGTCAAATCAGTAGTCAAGCGGCAATGAAAAACGGCAGGATGCAACATTTAGGTTAAGGGGAAAGTATCCCACCATCACCTTTATTCCCGCCCAAGATACTTCATTACACCGTCATTTGTATCACTTATTTAAACTCCGATGGGTTAGATGAGATGGTCTTGGACTGGGATTTAAAGGCTTACCCCCCCAAGGTCTCAAGTTCAAGTCTCCTCTCTAGCAAAACTTGGGGCCAGCCTCCCGGGTGCAAAGCGTAGTAAAGGTTGGTAGGACAGACCTCCTTGACTGGACGAACCGTATCCAGTTCTTGGGTGTAGGTCCGACTCCCCACCGCTACGCGAGTTCGCGATTTACTGCTATACATGTTGAGGGGCCTGTATGTGTGGCACAAACCAAAAGAGATTCACTCTCTAGGGGTTTGACCTAGGGAGTGAATCTCTCGAGGTTAAATCCTTTTTTTTTTTTTTTGTATCACTTATTTTATTTATTTATTTTTTAAGATGAAGAAAGACGGGTAAAATAGAAATTTACTTTAACAATCTGCACACTATTTTAAAAGATATTTACTGTGGTTTTTTCAAATTTAATGATAAAAAAATTATTCAATATAAGTGATGTGGGAATATTCATAAATCAAAATTTTGAAGTCACTTTAAATTTAAAAAGAATTAATTTGAACTATTCGTTAGCTAGTTTCATATTTTATGAATGTATTGAACTTGAACAAATTAAAAAAAAAATAGGTGACGCATTCACTTACGCAAACTCTGATTACAAATGGAAAAAGATTGGGCAAACGAAATAGCTCAATATAAGCGTATAGGAAGAATTCAAAGATAGTGCCCACAAATTTGATTTGACTTTTGTTGTGTTCTTTTGATTTTCAAACAGATATGCCCAGACAAGTTCAGCACACCGCATGCGCATGCGCTCGGCTCAACAAAACAAAAAAAAATTAATTTATAAAGTTAATATCAAAGTTGTAAATATATATATATATATTAGTGGTAACCATATTTTACCAGTTCAAGGTTTGCTCCAAAAACACGTAACTCTTTTAATTTAAAAATTAATATATAACTCTCTCATTACTTGATTAAAGCGTAAAATTTGATAAATTTCATTAAATTTAACTCAATTTTTGTCTTACGTGTCAAAATTTTATTTCCAAAAAAAAAATATCCGCACAAATATAACTATAAAATTACATGTTTATACATTTTATTGTTAAAATAAAATATTATTTTATCCAACGTGCTATTACTTGAAAAACATTAATTAGGTGGAACGACTAATTAATTTTTGTATCTTTCATAATACTTACCAAAGATAGAAAGTGCATCATTTGCAATATTTACCAAAAATTAAAAAAAATGCATTATTTACAAATAATAATGCTACACTTACACCATCTCTTTTACATCATTTTTACACTCCACTTGTTATGATGGGTCATAATCAATATAGTTTATTTGAAAATCATCAAAGGCGCACGTAGAAGGTGACATCTAACGACTGTGATGATTTTGAATAGAATGTACTGGTCATGACCCGTCATAACCAGTGAGGTGTAAGAAAAGTGTAAGAGAGAGACTGTAAGTGTAACATTAGTTTTCATAATAATGGCCCTTCGTATGCCTGCGTAAGCAACTATAATTATTTAATTTAATGAATATCTAACTCTTGTGGTAAGGCAACACCCATCAATAAATGTGTCTGGTGTAATAAATTGTTGAAAATGTTTTTTTATTAATTTAAAAAAAAATATTATTAAAATAATATAACAATGATTTTTTTTAATAAAAATAGGCATTGTCATGAGTTTTTTTATTATTTAAAACAAATAGACCTATAATCAACTAGAAGTACGCACACATAGATAATCCAACTGCTCATGCTTACACATGGCATGCTTGAGGTTGGGTCGGAGTTGAGGTGTTTGCGTCCGCGGCTTGAAATTGGGGCTATTAGGTACTTGTGTGCGGCTTGAAATCTCACTAGTTGATTCGGAAAAAAGAAATTATAAATATTTTTTTTACAATATTTTATATATGTTCATGCTTAAAACAATTTTGCGATTTTATAAGAGTTGGAAAATATTCTTGTGCGAGCATGCCAAAATCTCATGATTCAAATGTTTGTTTAGTGTGCAATAACTCAAGTAATTGTGGTATTTATTCAATATCCTTGACTAAAAAATAACTTTACAAATCCCAAAGGAAGCTTACTATAAAGACAAAGACAATTTTTTTTTTTTTTAAACCAACGAACAAATAGATGGTCAAACATTAAATATATGAATTTGCTTGTTCATTCTTCCATTAGCATGGAGGAGGGATTCAAGAATTACCAGAAAACAGAAGGAGGGAGGAGGACATTTTTAGATTGTATTTAGATTAAGAATTTGACAAATAAAAAAAGAAAGGGATAAGGGTTCAAAATTTCTCTTTTATTTATATTATGATGGAAAATGATAAGGTAAAAGTATGAAATTTAAAAAATTAATATTAATTAAATTAAAAAAACTAATGTACTTATGAATACTTTTTTTTTTATTATATTTTCTAAATTCACCCACAAAAGGTTTATGATTTGAAATGTTATGTTTTTTTTCCCCTCCCCTCTTATTTTCACTCATCAAATTCTCACTTTAAACGCAGCTTTAAAATAAAAAAAAAAAATTCAAACTTTGAAATTTAAACTACCCATAAACTATAGAATACAAAACTTTAAAACAAAGGGTGTGATAAGCAAACCGGATAAACTTGAATACTACTCTCGTAAGTACGGATGGATAGACATTGGGATTCACCCAGCCTGTAACTCGGGTAGTTTAGCCAAAAAAATTAGTTTAAAAAATATTTTTTTTAAATTTAGCCCACATTAAATTTTTTTTGGCCAGATCATTATATTTTTAAATTTTTTGTTAAACCTAAATTTTTGTAAGTCAGTTCATTTTATTTTTAAACTCTTTAATCAATTCAATCAAACTCCAAATTTTAGATTCACCCTTACTTGCAAGGGAGAGTTTAATTTGATTGAGAAAACCTTTCTGTTGTATTTTGCTTTCCTTTATAGGTAAGTGAAAAAAATCAAAATCACATTCCAATTACAAGTAGAAAAAAAGGTAGAAATATTAACTTGGAATATATTTTCAAGGAATAAACAGCAAATAATAAAAGGCAGAAAGAAATTTTTCATCATAGAAGCATATCCATTCAAAAATTGAAGTGAAAATTTTAGTTTTGTCAAGTGATATTCATTTCCTTGTAACCATCACACGTACATGGGAATTGTTATAGATGCGGGAAATTGATCTGCCTCTTTTAAGGGATGCCATGGTTGCATACAATAGCCTCATACTGAGTCCAACATTTTGTTAACAAAGCTGTCCAAATTCAGAGTGGGTGAGCCATGCGGACTGGTTGCCTTTTCTGCCAAATTTTTCCCGTCCATAGCCTTGTTCTTCATTTGCCTCCCCCCTCTCCCATTAACTCTCTTATAAGTTCCTCAATTCTATCCCTCTTTACATCATTATCAATCTCCATGCCAACTTCCCACTCATTGCAAACATATTTACAGTTTGTTTGTTGATCACCTGTCAAAAGCCAACAGATCATGGGCACGCTAGCAGACAAACTCTCAATAGTTGAATTCCATCCACAGTGCATCAAAAAGCCTCCCACTGATGGGTGGTTCAAGATCTCCTCTTGTGGGCACCAATTTGCTAGTAGACTTCTTTCTTTAGTTTCCACCATAAATTCATTTGGTAAAATTGCAGAGTCACTCATTACTAGATTAGGCTTAATTATCCACAAGAAGCAGTAGTTGCTATTAACCAATCCTCAAGCAAATTCTAACAGCTGTTACTTTGTCATGATGACAACGCTCCCAAAATTCACATAAATTATACACAAATTAAACGAATATCTTACCCGTTTACATCTATAGGCTTATTAACCACTCTTTCCCCACCCCCTTTCTTTGTTTCTGCTTCTGGTCTTTGCATTATTAGCTATTGTAGCTTTAAGTAACCTTCTCTGTCATTCCCCTACACCTAATACTTTAATAATTGAAAAGTCTTCAAATATTAAAAAAAAAAAAAAGTCACAAAATATCTTCCTCCTTTGGGTGATGTATTATTCTATCAAAAAAGTAAAAAATATTAAAAAATCATCAGAATGTTATGTAAATTTATTAAATTAAATATATTTTATTACACTCGTATCATTATTACATCCTTCTAGTATAAATTTTTGGTAAATATTTTTTTTATAGATTTAAAAAATAATGACACGACTGAAATCCGCCAAACCAAATGCTTAGCCCCGTTTGGCAATATTTTCATTTTTTATTTTTTGTTTTTAGAATTTTGAAAATTGATAACAGAAATATATTTGTTAAATTTGTTTATTTTTTATTTTTAAAAAATAAAAATTCAAACAGAAAGGAGTAAACAAAAAAAAACGTGTTTGCACTTTTTTTTTTGTTTCAAATATTTTGTCAATTTTTATATTTTTGTCCATTTCTGTTGCATCATATTAAAATGAATTAGCCTTGTGGACTAGCTCACTTAATAAGAATCTGAATTTACTCCCTAACAGTCACTAGTTCAAATTTCCTCAGGGTCAATAGAAGGTTTACTCAGTCATTAATTTCAAGATTTAGAGATTGGTTAAGGTGTGCACAAACTGACCCGAATATTCTAAGTTATCAAAAAAAAAGAAATTATTTCATTCAAATATTTAGTTAAACTAAATTTTTTTTAATAAATAATATAATTAAATTAAATTAAATTAAATATCTAAATTAATACGTAATATATTTTATTAATTATTTTTAATAAATAATTTAATTAAATTAATTAATATGAAATATATTTTACTGATTATTTTTAATAAATAATATAGTTACATTAATTTAATTTAATTTAATTATAAAAATTAATATGTAACTATTTAGTTAATTTATGTTTAGAAATAACTAAATTAAATTAATTAATTTAATTAATGTAATTAATATTCAATATATTTTATCAAATTATTTTTAATAAATATCATAATTAAATTATTCAAATTATTATAAAATATATTTAATTCACTTGTTCTTAATAAATAATATATTTTATATTCACTCAATTAATAATATAATAATTATATTTTTTAATTTTTTACTAAGTAATATAATTAAATTATAACTTGACATTTTTATATTTATTGAATTAAATGATTTTTATGAAATAATTAAACTAAATAAAACAAAATATATTTTATTAAATTCAATTGATTTTTTTAAAAACTAGTAAAATATAAAAAAATAATTATTATAAATAAAATTACATTTTTAAATGTATTTTCTATTTTCATTAAAAAAAACAAAAAAATAAAAACAAACACAAAAAAACCGACAGCATTATAAAACGACCGCTCACCATTCGTTACTAAAACCATATTTGCTGGACTCCCACACGCATGACTACTGATCCGCTATAAATAAAAATGTTTTTATTAAAAATTATTGTATGATGACCAGAAAATTCGGCAAAGGTACTTGATTGGCTGACCCGTTTAAAATTCAGCGAAGGTGCGCTTGCTTGGTTGACCCGTAAACTCGCCGTGCATGTTTCGGGGTAATTAATTTAAGAGTTAACGGTAGTATTCAAAGTAACAAAGGAAAATGGTCACAATCCACAAACCCACCATTGGAAGGCTTAGGGCTATGATTGGCTTTGGGAGTAGAACAATGAAAAAGAAAAGTGATAGAGGAGAGAAAATGAGAAATATTGTGAAAATAATAATAATAATAATATTATTATCTTTTGTTTGGTTTCGTGAAGAAATCAGAAAAAATTTTTTGTTTCGTATGAGCACGTAAAGGAAAAGGAAAGATAAGTTAAGAAATTAATGTAATAAAAAAATAGAGATCATATGAGAAGTAAATAAAAAAAAAGTTAAATTTGTCTTAATTTTTCTTTCCTATATCTTTTTCTTCTCTTCTAAATTATTAAACTAGTCAGAAGAGAAGGAAAAAAAGAACTTTTAAATTTTCTATCTCTCTCTTCCGCTTTTGATCCGCCCTAATCAAACAGAAGATGAGAACATGCTGCCTTGAAATAATTAGTTTAGATATGTACCTATTGTAATGAGAAAGTTAGATTACAGGATTTATATTAAAACTAGAGAAAAATTAATAAACTAACTAATAACAACAACCATTATATTTGTTGGACTTTTGAGATTTGAATGTTTTATCACGGTATGTCACCGAATTTTTTTATCACATTTACAGTTGTGAAAATTAAATTACGTAATAATTGATTTAATAATTTTAACTAATAAATGTGATTGAATTTATATTTATTCTAATTTTTTTTCATTCTTAGTAAGATATGGGAAACTATCATTTCATTTTATATATTATAGTAGAATTTTTCTTTATATATATATCAAGTTTTTCTTTCTTTCTTTCTTTTTTTTTTTTTTAACAAATTTTGATCATTTAAAAAAGCCTCCCACCGATGGATGGTTCAGGACCTCCTCTTGTGGGCACCAGTTTACTATTACACTTTTTTCTTTAATTTAGACCACAAATTCACTTGGTAGAATTGCAAAGTCACTCAGCACCAGATCAAGCCTAATTATTCACACAAAACGGTAGTTGCTATTAGTTAGTCCCCAAGCAAACTCCAACAACTGTTACTTTGTCACGACTATAATGCTCCCAAAATTCACATAAATCACAGATTCAGACTACTTTATATCTAGCCATTGCAGACATTCTGATTTTTCTTTCTATAAGTTATATACGATAGTTAGTGTCCTCTCATCTCTTGATATCTGATTCATAAGTAACTGTAGAAAGCCAATAGTATAGACAAATGTCAACATGGATGAGAGAATGTGGAGTGGATCTTGCTCTAAAGTACCAAACATTTGGATAATATTTGCTGACATTGAAGCTCTCTGTGTTGCTTCCATGCAGAAGCTAAACACTCTATCATTGGGATTTGTAATTCAGGCATAATTTGGGAGATCTTTCAAGTGGATATCTTTTATATCTGGAATTTAGTTTATAATGGTGCATATCTAGGTACCCATTTGTTAAATAGCTTACATTTGCGCATACATAATATCTATTAAGTCGCAAACATGCAAATTTTATATCTCACTTAGTAAATCATCATCTAATTAATTCTCAACTAATTAGAACCTAATGATCATTTTCAAAACCAAAGCACTTTGTGTGTTTTTTATGCTTTTAATGTTAAATTCTCTCACCCCCATCCACCGTTAATGGATGGAGGTGAGCTTTCTAATTACCATTGGATTGTGGATTAGTGGACGCCTAACAAGTGTTTGATATGTGGTCCAACCTCGTACTGTCAACATAAATTTAAATATTTGTAGCTTTTAGTGGTGTAAAGTCTTTTTCCAGCAAAGCATGAAACTGATAAAAATCCAAGAAACCGTCGGCAGAGATTATCCATAAGAGTGTGATAGGAATTCCAAGTTATTCAGCAGCCGCGATGGCGAACATCATAAAAAATCCAAGAAAAAAATACTAACTTTTGGTATTCTAAGTATTTGATAAAATGCCAAAAGTTATCAATGATTTTTCATTGTTGCTAACACACCAACTTTTGCTGAGTTGGCGATGAATATAATGGTTGCTTCACTTCAACCCAACTCTAAAGTTATCAAAATTTTTACAAAACAGACAAAAATTTGCGAAATGCTAGTGTAAGGTTTTATAATGGCAAATTCATACAAAATCTTAAATTAAATACGACAAGATTGGCATGTTTCCTAAATTGAAGAGAAGAGAAGATACGAATATTTCTTAAGTTGAATGGAACTCAAAACTTTTCGAAAGAATGAAGATACACTTGAGATAATAATGTCTAAATTAATAAAGAATCTTAAAGATATTGAAAAGGAAACAGAAGACTTAAAGCTGAAAAAAAAAAGGCGGTGCACCTTGCAATTAGGGCACAAGGAATGTGATCCTTCAACCTTTTGGCAATATACCCCGGAGGCAAGGCGCAGGGAAGCCAATGGTTCGAGCGATGTATTATTTGGAAGATTTTGTTTCCGTTTAGAAAATCTGTTTATGTATTTGAGTCATAGTTGGAATAAGAGCTTGTAAATCTATATATGCACCCAAGCTTAATGTACAATTTGGTGTGAGGGAAAAATTAAAGCAGAATAAAAGAAAATATTACAATAACACACAAATAAACGTGGTTCGGCACTCTTGGCCTACATCCACGGGCAGGAAACAATCCACTATATGATCACAATAGTAAATACAAAATAATTCTGCCTTTCCCCCTCTCTCTCTCTGGATTATCTGAACCAAAGTATCACCCAGCTCTTCTCTTGATTTTAAAGACAAACCTCCCCCCATTTTTATCAACAGTAGTCAAAGGGAGGTAGGTAAATATTAATGTGGTTCAGCTGATAACAATACATTCAATAAATAAGGTAAGACCATCTGGGGAAAATAATGGTAATGAATTGGTCAAAACGAAAATTAAATGGGTGAGGATCCCCAACAAATCTCCCCCTCCGAACCCATGGAGAGAGGAAATACTATCTGATCAGCATCATCTGGTACCCATGCCGACCCTGTCTCGACAAAATTCAAACTTCTCTCTGGTGACAACCTTGGTCAACATATCAGCAGGATTCTGATCTGTGTGAATCTTCTCAAGCTTTAAGAACTGCTTTTCCATAACCTCACGTATCCAGTGATAACGGATGTCAATGTGCTTTGTCCGGGAATGATACATGGCATTCTTGCTCAAATCCAGTGCACTCTGACTATCACAATAAACCACATACTAATTCTGTTCTTGACCCAGTTCTTGGAGAATTCTCTTTAACCAAAGCATTTCTTTACTTGCTTCTACCATTGCAATATATTCAGCCTCTGTAGTAGATAGAGCTATACATTTTTGCAACTTAGACTGCCATGAGACAGCTCCCCCTGCATAAGTAAACACAAAGCCTGAAGTACTCTTCCTATGATCAAGGTCTCCTGCCATATCTGCATCTGTGTAGCCTTCCAAAACTGGTTCTGAACCTCCAAAGCACAAGCATAACTTTGAAGTGCCCTTAAGATACCTCATCATCCATTTCACAGCTTCCCAATGTAGCTTTCCTGGATTTGAAAGAAACCTGCTAACAACACCAACAGCATTAGCAATGTCAGGTCGAGTGCAAACCATAGCATACATCAAACTTGCTACAGCTGAAGAATAGGGAATACGGTCCATCTTATCTCTGGTTTTCTGATCATTTGGACATGACTTTTTGCTCAATTTGAAATGGTCTGCAAGAGGAGTGCTTACAGGCTTAGCACCCTTCATGTTGAACCTATCAATCACCCGTTCAACATATTTTTCCTGTGACAATCAAATTTTCCTTTCTTTTCTATCACGGATTATCTGCATACCCAGAATCTACTGTGTAGGACTCAAATCTTTCATCTCAAAAAACTTTGACAATTCCAATTTTAACCTTTTAATCATCCCTGAACTCTGGCCAACTATGAGCATATCATCAACATATAGCAGCAAAATAACAAACTTGGCATCTGAAAATCTCTAGATGTAGACACATGGATCTGAATCTGTTCTTTTGAATCCATGACTCATCATAAAAGAGTCAAATTTCTTGTACCACTGCCTGGGTGCCCGTTTAAACCATACAGACTCTTTTTCAACTTGCAAACTAGATGTTCTTTACCTTTGACTTCAAAACCTTCTGGTTGCATCATATAAATTTCTTCCTCCAAGTCACCATGAAGGAAGGCAGTCTTAACATCCATCTGTTCGAGCTCAAGATCCATCCCAACAGCTAAAGCAAGCACCATTCTGACTGAAGTCATCTTCACAACTGGAGAAAATATCTCATCAAAGTCTATCCCTTTCTGTTGACTGAATCCCTTGACAACTAAGCGAGCTTTATATCTTGTCAGTTTCCCAGTTGCATCTTTCTTAAGCTTGTAAATCCATTTATTCTGTAAAGCTTTTCTTCTTGGAGGGAGTTTGACAACTCATACGTCTTATTCTGAAGCAATGAACTCATCTCTTCTTGCATGGCTTTCATCCAGTTATCTTTGTCATTGTGTGTTCTAGCTTCCTTATAGTTTTCAGGCTCCCCCTCATCAGTAAGCAAAACATACTTAGATTCTGGATATCGAACATTCGGCCTGCGTTCCCTGGCTGGTCTTTCAACTCTTGTTTCTGGTGGAGTAGAAGTCTCCCTCTGATCAACATTCTCAGTATCCTGCTCATCCACAGTATCATCAGAATCTGAAAACTGAGATTCTTGAACCTCTTCTACTGTTTCTTCCTCATTTGAACCCGAGGAAGAAGGATCTGACACTATATCTGGAACACTAAATGACTTTCGCTGTGGAGCCTTTTCAACAACTTGATTTTCATAGAAGATCACATCCCTACTCCTAATGACTTTCTTCTTCACTGGATCCCATAGGCTGTACCCAAACTGCTCATCTCCATAACCAATGAAGACACAAGGCTGAGATTTATCATCAAGTTTGGTTCTTTGGTCCTTAGGCACATGAACAAAGGCCTTGCAACCAAATACTTGCAGATGTGAGTATGACACATTCTTTCCTATCCACACTCTTTCTGGAATATCAAATCTAAGTGGTGCTGAAGGTGATTTGTTAATAACATAGCAAGCAGTACGAACAGCTTCCCCCCAAAATGACTTAGGTAGTGTAGACATCCTAAGCATACATCTAACTCTTTCCACAATGGTTCTGTTCATTCTTTCAGCTACGCCATTGTGTTGTGGGGTTCCTGGTACAGTAGTTTCATGCCGAATTCCATGTTTGGAGCAATACTCCTCAAACTCACGAGAAGTATACTCACTACCATTATCTGTTCGGAGACATTTCAACAGTTTACCGGTCTCCCTTTCAACCATAGTATGAAACAACCGAAAATAATGAAAAACTTCATCCTTAGACTTCAGAAAATACACCCAAACTTTCCTAGACCTATCATCAATGAAGGTCAGGAAATATTTATTGCCACCAATAGACTCAACCTTAATCGGACCACAAACATCCGAGTACACCATGTCTAACACATTAGACTTTCTTCTGGAAGAAGAACTGAAAGACACCCTATGTTGCTTACCAAACAAACAGTGCTCACAAGGACTTAGGCCTATAGAGATATCAAGAGGTATAAGAGACCTCTTGGCCAACATCTGCATCCCTTTCTCACTCATGTGAGCAAGCTTTCTATGCCATAAGTTAGGGGAAGACTCCCCCTCAGCGGCATTCAAACTATCTGGGCAAACTTTTACTTGGGTCTTATACAAATTTCCTGAAATCAGCCCTCGAGCAATAACCAAAGCTCCCTTAGTCAACTTCCATTTATCATCTCCAAAATGGCTAGTGAACCCCTGGCGATCCAAAGCAACTCCAGAAATTAGATTGAGGCGCAAGTCTGGAACATGCCTCACATCCTTCAGTAGTACTGAACAACCTACACTGGTGTGAACAAGAACATTCCCTATTCCAACAATCTTGGAATAGCTGGTGTTACCCTTTTTTACAACACCAAAGTCTCCATCTTTGTAAGAGATGAAGAAGTTCTTGTCAGAAGTTGCATGAAATGAAGCTACAGTGTCCACAATCCATTCAACTATTGAATCTGTCACCTGAAGGCATTGATCTTCTTCAAGTGATAATAAGACAATATCTTCAATTGTCACCGCAGTATTGTTGTCTTCTTTCTTCTCCATGTTGCCCCCTTGTCTTTGTTCACTTTTGAGTTTCCAACAATTTCTCTTCATGTGACCTTCTTTACCACAGTGGTAGCATCTATACCTGGGTCTGGACTGGCTGCGATTTCTGGACTGGCCACGTCTTCTGGACTTGCTCCGGTCAAAATTATTTCTGTGGTGTCTACTCTTACTCCTGCCTCGCCCTTGATTTCTATTTTCTGTGACAAGGGCTTGAGATGACTGAGAGCCCATCTCATTTCTTCTTGCCTCTTCATTCAATAAGGCATCCTGAACCATTTCTGTGGTCATTAATCCTCCAGGAGCTGAGTTACTGAGAGATACAACTAGAGTCTCCTAGCTATCAGGCAAAGTACCTATCAAAAGAAGAGCTTGCATTTCATCATCCAACACCTTATTCACAGAAGCAAGCTGATTCACAAGACTTTGAAAATTGCTCATATGTTCTGTCATAGATCTACCATCCCTGTACTTCTGATTAGTGAGCCTCCGCATTAACAGTGCTTTATTTCGGCTAGTTTTACGCTCATACATATTTTCAAGCTTTTTCCAAATTTCATAAGCATAAGTTTCTTTAGCCACATGATGAAAAATGCTTATATCAATTTGTTGTCTTATCATCCCCACTGCTTTTCTATTTATCTTAACCCATTCTTCATCTTTTCTGTCAGTCGGTTTAGCCCCTTTATTTTCAATTGGGTCAGCCAAATCCTTACAATAAAGTAAGTCCTCCATTAGTGGCTTCCAAATTGGGTAATTGGATGAGTTTAATTTAGGTATGCCACTATGTGAGTCCTCCATTTCACCAATTTAGGGTTGGAATTTATTGAAATGGACTTTACAAAAGTGTTTGGAAGGGCAAAAAACTTTAGGAGGGCCTAAATGACAAATTTCAAGAAAATAGGGGCAAATCTGTAATTTTTTAGGGGCGTTTTTAAAACTTTTCAAATTTTTCTGGGGCTTCCTGTAGTTTCAAAAACTTTTCTCCAGCAGAGGGATAAAATAGCCAAACACAATCAAATGGGGACACGTGTCAGCCAGTGATTGGCTGACTCAAAAAAAAATTGTGTTGGTGTGTATGCCACGTGTCCTTTTATTACTGGGTGATTACAACACTTTTGTCACGTGTCAAAATACAAATATCACAAATCTTACAAATACACAATCCCACGTGGCTATTTCTGATTGGGCCAAATTGTACAAATAGACCGAGGTGGCAGTGGGCCCCATATGCTGATGTGGTAGTCTGATCTGATGACGTGGTAGCTGATGTGGCAATCTGATCTGATGACGTGACTGCTGATGTGGCAGTCTAATCTGATGGTGTGGCAGATGATGTGGCTTCTGATTTGGCGTCAGATCTGGTGGCTGATGTGGCCCCTGGATTTCTTTTTCTCACAAAAGAATTTTGTAATGAAAGGGATTCGAACACCCAACCTCTTGGGTAGAACAAGGGGTGTAGAACCAACTGGACTGGAGACACCTTTTGATGGGCTTTCACCAAAAGAAAATAAATATAAGGTATTTATTGTATTACCTTCTCCACAACCCGCAGACTGTCTTCTCTGGCAACGGCGAAAAATTTTCGGCAAATTTCGACAAGTGATTGTGGGCACGTCTGGGCTCCGATTGAAACACCGTTTGAACCGTTGAATTCATCTCGATAAACTTTACAATGAAATAACCTCCAAACTTAGATTGGAACAAATTAATTTTTTTTTTTTGAAAAAAAAATCAGATTATTTTACGCCAAATAACCCCGATCCGGCTCTGATACCACTTGTGAGGGAAAAATTAAAGCAGAATAAAAGAAAATATTACAATAACACACACAAATTAACGTGGTTCAGCACTCTTGGCCTACATCCACGGGCAGGAAACAATCCACTATATGATCACAAAAGTAAATACAAAATAATTCTGCCTTTCCCTCTCTCTCTCTAGATTATCTGAATCAGAGTATCACCCAGCTCTTCTCTTGATTTTACAGACAAACCTCCCCCTATTTTTATCAACAGTAGTCAAAGGGAGGTAGGTAAATATTAATGTGGTTCAGCTGATAACAATACATTCAATAAATAAGGTAAGACCATCTGGGGAAAATAATGGTAATGAATGGGTCAAAACGAAAATTAAATGGGTGAGGATCCCCAACATTTGGAACTGAAGGGGCATATTATAGAGTCATGTGAAAGAGAGAATTTTTTTCCTTTGTGAGTATATAGATCTTTCTCTTATTTTTCTTTGTATTTTTTCTTTACTTTCTATGTGATACAGAAAGCCCGCTTATAATGTTAGTCGAGTGATTCGAGCAAGATTAGTGAAAGAATTTGTGTGAGTGATTCATAGAGAATTCAAATAGTGTCTTGTAACCCGTTAATAGTGGAATTTGAAATATAGGTTTTCTTCCTGTGAGGGAATTTTCTCATTATTCTCTGGTGTTATTATTCTTGCATTGTGTATGATTGCTTGATTTGGAGAATTTTTAGCAAGTAAAAAAATTTCTATTTGTTTTATCAAACACTTAAAAGTTGTCAAAAAATTAATAAAAATTTTTATTTATTTTACCAAACACATTAAAAGTTTTACCTACTAATTCTTGCCAAAAAAAATTATCAAAAATTGCCTGAAAATTGAACATCCAAACAAGCCCATATTTTATATTATCCCTTTATCACATTGAGTAGGTGAAACAAGATGAGACATTGTGGTAGCTACAAATTTTAGCCATCAATTAAGTGCAATATTTTGTTCACCAACCTGTCCAAATTCAAAGAAGAAGAACCACTAGGACCGGTTGCTTCTTTTGCCAGTTTCTTAAGCTTCACAGCCTTTTCTTTCATTTTCTTTCCCTTTTCCCCCCTCATCAACTCTTTTACAAGTTTCTCTACTTCATCTCTTTGCACATCATTATCAATCTCCATTCCAACCTCCCACTCGTTGCAAATATACCTACAGTTCGTTTGCTGATCGCCAAAAAATGGCCAACAAATCATAGGCACTCCTGAAGTCAAACTCTCTACGATCGAATTCCACCCGCTGTGCGTTAAGAACCCTCCAACTGATGGGTGGTTCAAGACTTCTTCTTGTGGACACCAACCTGCTATCAAGCCTCTTTCTTTAGTTTCTTCCACAAATTTAGGAGGCAAAATTGCAGAATCACCTATTACCAGATCAGGCCTAACTATCCACAGGAAGTGATAGTTGCTATTAGCAAGTCCCCACGCAAACTCTATAAGTTGTTGCTTCGTCACCACTGTGACGCTACCAAAATTCACGTAGATCACAGAATGGGGTTTCTTGGATTCGAGCCATTCAAGACACTCTGATTCTTCTTTCCATAAATTGTATCCAATAGTCTTTGACAATATTTTATCTTCTGATATCTGATCCAGAAGTAATTGGAGAGGTCCAATAGCATAGACAAATGGTAGTCTAGATGAGAGAACGTCCAATAGGTCCTGCTCCAAGGCATCAAATGTTTGAAGAATATTTGCTGAAGCTTTGGGAGCTCTGGAGGTTGCTTCCATGCAGAGCTTGAAAATTATATCATCGGGGTCCGTAGTTCGAACAAAACTTGGTAGATCTTTTAGTCGAATTCCTTTCATTCCTGGAATCCAATCTATAATGGTGTCTAGGTACCCATTTGTTAAATAACTTTCATCTGCAATTGCGCAAATAATATTAGCTCGGAACCAATTTCATGCAATTATTGGAATATGCCTAAATTTATACCCATTAAAATACCACTGCAAGAGTAATGAGATACTATCAGAATATTTGTGCTTTGTTTATTGGGAAAAAAAATCAACCTTACTCATGAAGCTATACATTTTAAAACTAATTCTCATGAAACTACATTTTAATTTCAAGAATATTATTGCATAAATAATTTATCAAAAAATTATCAAAATAATATGAAAACTTATAAACCTATCATTTTAAATAAGAACACTCACTAATATACACTCTAATTGTAAAACTACCAAGTCACACGTATTTTTATAAATTCTTATAACAAAATAGCATTGTGCTCCTAATTTCTTTAAGAGGTGTTAGATTAATGGTATAATGATGCTATTGAACTTAAGAGAAAAGTGTATTTGAATGAAACTAGTATCAAAATGGTGATTTCTTGAAAATTCTCGCATGATACCTAACCTAACCCAACCTAACCCAAAGTGAGCAAAAGTGTGATCCATTTTATTAAAATTAAAATCCATCAACTTCCCTTTTATTTGCAAAATTGTTAGCGTACACTATTTTGATTACACTTTCAAGTAAAATTTGTATGGTAGGATATCATTTTACTTTATATTTGTGTGTGTGTGTACCTTTTAGAGGTGTAAGTCCTTTTTCCCGTAGAGTACGGAATTGATAGAAGCCCATGAAAGCGCAAGCAGCGATACTCCAGAAGAGTACGACAGGGATTCCAAGTTGTTCACCAGCTGTGACGGTGAATGGCATGAAGCCATCAGAGACAATACAAGTAACTGGCGGATCATCAGAAGCAACAGTGCTGCTGCTGTCATTGAGATGGGTGAGGAGGTTGAGAAATGGGGCTAAGAAGTTGATTAAAATAGATTGACAAAGAGCCATTACGTCTTGGGTTACGTTTGCATCATCCGACGAAGGCAAACCATCTGGGATTGTTTTGAACTGGAAATCAGGCAACCCATCGAGAGAATTAGGTCCTCTGGCTTTGATGAAGCGCTTGTGGTTGTACTCTGTGTTCACAAAAGTTATGTGAAATCCCCTTTGGTGGAGGAGCTTTGCTAGTTTCAGCATCGCTTTGATGTGGCTTTGAGCTGGGTGTGGTATGCAAACGAGGTGGGGCTTGCGACTCACTTCCATGGTGCCTCTTGTTAACCGAGTGGCTACAATATGCAACCTTTATGCTATTGGACTGCAATGGCAAAGGTTTAAATAAGAACAATGCAAACTGCGAAAATTTATAGGAAGACATTTGTTATAAAAATGACATTTGTTATACAGTAGAAAAATGTATCACACGGGATGAAGTATAGGTATGAAATTAATTTAATTTACTTAAAATTAATTTTAAAATAAAAATAAAAATTAAAAGAAAACTGATTGGAATACTATTAATGCAGAATATAAAAAGTTTTAACTATTTTATTAAAATACAATCAAATCATGACCTTCCATACTGTTCTTTGACCTCTATAATGTATCCCTAAATCTGTCCGTTTCAAAAAAATAAAATTATACAAATCTACTTTAATTACAATTTTACTATTGTTGGATCATTTTTGTTTCACCTTTTTTGCTAAAGTTTTAGTCTACTAGTATTTTTCTCTAAAAATCCCATGCAAATTCTTTTCACCCAAAAGTTTTTCAAAAAATTTCGTTTGAAATTTCTAAAAATATATATTGTGAATTTTTTTCATCTAAAACAAACGTAGAACAAAAATGAATCGAGTTTAGTATGGTTCATCAAGTTAGACCAAAAGGCGGCTAACTAGAAATTTTTGAATTCAACAGAGACAAGCAGACAATTCTAAAAATAATTAATGATTGTTTTCAATAAAAAGATGAACTGAAACTCATCAAAGGCAAATAGATAATTCTAAAAGTAATTAATAATTGTATCCAACAAAGAGATGAATCTACCCTCACAGCTACAATGTATATACGAAAAATTGACTTAATCCTATGAAACGACAATATATTCAAAATTTATCATAATTTACATATATGGGATAATTGCAAAATCATAAAGAAAGAGAAAAATAAATCAATATAAAATTGACAATCAATTCAGAGTTTTATTTTAACGGCACTTGTTAATTCAAAATTTTATAGAGAAAATAATAAAAATATTAATTTAAGTCTCTAAATGATGGTGTTCCATTACTACAAATTTATATTGTACTCATAAGTCGTAAAAATTATTTTTCTTTTGAAAACGTTTCAAAAATTCACATATTTTGGATAAATATGTACAAATTATCAAAAACACCCTTGAATATCAATATTAAATTCTTCTACCATAATTTTTTCGTAAATGCTTTTTTATGAATTAGTATGTTTTCATTTTTTTTTAATTGAATATTATTTTTTTTCCTTCCCTGCGTACTGAATGCCAAAAGAGTGAACGTGATCCAAGTCAAACCAAACACTCACCATTCGTAATTAAAACCATCTTTGTTGGACTCCCAGATGGATGAATATTGAGCCCTTAAATATAAAATATTTTTATTGAAAATTATAGTACGATGACCAGAAAATTCAGCACAAAGGTGGTTGACCCGTTTAAAATTCAGCAAAGTTGCGTTCTAGTTGGTGTAGTTATTCAATGTAACAAAGCAAAACGATCACAATCCACCAGCCCACCATTCAAAGACTTGGGCTATGATTGGCTTGGGAGTAGAAAAATCAAAAAGAGAAGTGACAGAGGAAAGAAAATGAGAAAAATAGTGACAAAACAATAATGTTATATTTTGTTTGGTTTCGTCATAAAGGTCAAGAAGAATAAAAAAAGATTTTCCCTTTGTTTGAGCATGAGATATCATTAATCGAATCCCGAAATTTGCGCCTGTGATATAATAATTGCCGTCAATTTAAAATTACTAACAAATCGGATGTATACCAATCCGATATTTTTCTTATTTAAATAAAGAAATTGCAACAAATTAGAGAAGGTTACCAATTAGGCCCCATCCTTAAATCTACAAAATGTTCTTATAAATAAGAGATGAAATTACCCTTACAGGTATGTAATTTTTAACCTACTGTCAATCTGCAGAAGTGATTTCTAAAGTTAGTTATTGACTTAAGTATCAGAGAATTTTTGACAGACATTACACTGATGTTCACAATGAATAGATTTTCATAATTTCCAATGAATTGAGTTCTTGAAGGCTCGGATCGAGAACCATGAAATTTCATCATCATTAGCTTCTTTTCTATCCTAACTAAACAAAAAATGAAAAAAATAATGACTTAAAATAATTGGTTTAGAGATACATCTGTCACTGTGAGAAAGCTAGATTATAGGTTTCATGTTAAAACTAGAGAAAAATTAATATACTAATTTTATATTAACAACATTGTCTTTGTTGGACTTTTGAGGTTTGAGTGCTCTATCACTGCATGTCACCGAATTTTTTTACCATATTTACAATCGATTGTGAAAATTAAATTACTAATTGATTTAATCATTTTAACTACTAAAAGTGATTAAATTTATATTTATTTTAATTTTATTTAATTCTTAATAGGATATGGTGAACTATCATTTTATTTTATTATCGTAGAATTTTTCTTTATATCTATCAAGCTTTCCTTTCTTTTTTTTTTTTTTCAAATATTTAATCATTTTAAAAATTTTGTTAATTTTTAATGTGAATAATATGCCTAAACAATACTAAACTCATAATAATAATAATAATAATAATAATAATAATAATAATAAAAGAAATTTACAAAAAAAAAATTATCAAAAAGATTGGCTAAATAGCCAATTTTAAAAACACATTCCAACTTTTTGGCATATACATCAGGATAAATTGTTTTTAAATTGTTTCTCTTTTACTTTTTGGCATGTATATCAATATAAATTTCCTTCCTTCGCATGTGCTCAGCAAGCCATCAATCAAAAACACATTCCAACTAAGGTGAAAAAAAAGGCAGAAATATTAATTAACTTGGAATATGTTTTCAAGAGATTAATAACAAATAATTAGGTATGTTTGAACCATCAAAAAAAATAATTAAGTGTGTTTAGAGTTGTAAAAATTAGTATAAATTTATAAAAGTTGTAATTTTATAATTCTTGACGTAAGTAGAAAATATAAATTCTGCAAAAATTTGTAAAAGTTTGTATACATATGTTAAGCTCCAAATAAAAAAAAAGGGGGGGGGGCAGAAAGGAAAATTTTCATCATATAAGCATATCCATTCAAAAATTGAAGTGAAAATTTTAGTTTTGTCAAGTGACTTTCATTTCCATGTAATTATCACACGTACATGGGGAATTGTTATACATGCTGGAAATTGATCTGCCTATTTTAAGTAATGTCACGGTTGCGTATACTAGCCTCCTACCGTGGGCAACATCTTGTCAAACAAGTTGTTCAAATTCAAAGTGGATGAGAACTGGTTGCCTTTTCTGTCAATTTTTTCCAGTCCATAGCCTTGTTCTTGATTTGCCTCCCTTTCTCCCCTCCCATTAACTCTCTTATAAGTTCCTCAATTTCATCCCTCTTTACATCAGTATCAATCTCTATTCCAACCTCCCACTCATTTCAAACGTCTTTATAGTTTGTTGATTGATTGTTTGTTGACCACTTGCCAAAGGCCAACAGATCATGGGCACGCCCACGGAAAAGTTTTCAAGAGTCAAATTCTATCCATAGTGCATCAAGAAGCCTCCCACTGATGGGTGGTTCAGGACTGCTTCTTGTGGGCATTGGTTTGCCATTAAACCTCTTTCTTTAGTTTCTATCACAAATTCATTTGGAAGAATTGTAGAGTTAGCCATCACTAGAAGATTTAGTTGTCCACTAGAAACAATGGTTACTATTAGTTAGTCCCCAAGCAAACTCTAGCAGTTGTTGCTTTGTCATGATCACAATACTCTCAAAATTCACATAAACCACCGACTCGAGTTGCTTCGTGTCTAATCATTGGAGACACTTCAATTCTTCTTTTCATAAGTTGTATCCAATAGTTTCTATTCTGTCTCCTTTTAATATATGATTCAGAAATAATTGTAGAGGTCCAATGGTATAAATAGATGGTAACATAGACGAGAGAATATGCAGTAGATCTTACTCTAATATTAGCTAAAGCTTTGGAGGCTCTTTGTGTTGCTTCCATACAAAAGTTAAATGCTAGGTCATTGGGTTTATAGTTTGGGCATAGATCAAGATATCTTTCAGATGAATATCTTTTATACCTGAAATCCAGTCTATAATGGTATTTAAGTACTCATTTATCAGATAGCTTGTATCTATTAAATACCCATTTATTAAGGGTGTGTTTGGAGTAATAAAAAGTGAGATAAAATGAGATAAAGTGAGATAAGTTGTAGGTTCATAATTAATACAAGGAGATAAAAAGTGAATAACTTTTAAAAATTTTCAGTATTTTCATAATTTTTCAGAATTTTTTGTCACTCTAAATGAAGCCTAAATAGCTTGCATATGCACGCATAAAATATCAAGTTATAGATATGTAAATTTCACTTCACACTCTAGTAAATCACAATCTCATTAATTCTTAACTGATTAGAACCTAATGATCATTTTCAAAACCTAAGCACTCTGTGTGTTTTTTATGCCTTTAATGTTAAATCCTCTCTGCCCAATCCACCATTGATGGATAGAGACGAGCTTTCTAATTACCATTGGATTGTGGATTAGTGGATGCCAAACAGGTGTTTGATATATGATCCAACCTCGCTGTGTTAAACATAAATTTATATATGCGTACCTTTTAGTAGTGTAAAGCTTTCTCCCAGCAGAGCATGCATGAACGAGCCCTACATTAATCTAATAATTAAATCTTTGGAATGATAGAAAAACATCATTCAAAGAAAGTAGTTAGTAAAATTCACTAATTATTAACACTGTGTTTGTTTTAGAATTTATTTGTTGCAATTTATAATATTTTTGAAATCTATTTATTTATGTTCTTTTTTGAAAAATATTTTTTATAATATGAGTAAATGTGTATTTTGAAAAAAAATTATATTGAAAGTTCTGTTTATTTTAATGTAAAATATTTTTTTTTAAACATGAGCAAAAAGTATTTTACAAAAAATTATTTTATGTTGATAAAGACGAAACCAAGTATAATTCTAAAGGAATAAGGATGACAACAGGATAAATTTAGAGTGAGAAGCAAAATTCACTGAAATCCAACAACGATAAGAGTGGGTAAAGCAATGATCCCCATTGCTTTGCCAAAAATGGAGCTTGTGACACATTGTCATGTCATAGCAAAAAGACAAATGAGATGTATGTATGTATAAAGAAATTTGAGAGAGATTCAACCCAGAAAAGGCGGAGTAACTTGGACTAGCTAGCTAGTTTATCAAGGCATTAAAAAAAATCAACGCAATACTGTCTTTTATTAAATCATTTCATTAAATTTTTCGTAGGTGAAACACGATGAAACATTGTGGTAGCTTCAAATTCTAGCCTCCAATTAATTGCAATATTTTGTTCACCAACTTGTCCAAATTCAAGGAAGATGAGCCACTTGGACCGGTTCCCTCTTCTGCCAATTTCTTAAGTCTCACAGCCTTCTCCTTCATTTTCTTCCCCTTCTCTCCTCTCATCAACTCTCTTACAAGTTTCTCTACTTCATCTCTGTTCACATCATTATCAATCTCCATTCCAACCTCCCACTCATTACAAATATACCTACAGTTTGTTTGTTGATCACCAATAAACGGCCAACAAATCATAGGTACTCCCGAAGATAAACTCTCAACGATAGAATTCCATCCGCCGTGCGTTAAGAACCCTCCAACTTATGGGTGGTTCAAGACTTCCTCTTGCGGACACCAACTTATTACTAGGCCTCTTTCTTTAGTTTCTTCCACAAATTCAGGAGTCAGAATTGCAGATTCACCCATCACCAGATCAGGCTTAACTATCCACAAGAAGTGATAGTCGCTATTAGCAAGTCCCCATGCAAACTCCATAAGTTGTTACTCCGTCACCATCGTGATGCTGCCAAAATTCACGTAGATCACAGAATGTGGTTCCTTAGATTTGAGCCATTCGAGACATTCTGAATCTTCTTTCCATAAATTGTATCCAATAGCCTTTTACAATATTTTATTTTCTAATATCTGATCCAGAAGTAATTGGAGAGGTCCAATGGCATAGACAAATGGTAGCATAGATGAGAGAATGTCCAATAGGTCCTGCTCCAAGGCATCAAATGTTTGAAGAATATTTGCTAAAGCTTTGGGAGCTTTGGAGGTTGCTTCCACACAGAAGTTGAAAAATAAATCATCAGGGTCCGTAGTTCGAATAAAACTTGGTAAATCTTTTAGCCGGATTCCTTTCATTCTTGGAATCCAGTCTCTAATGGTGTCTAGGTACCCATTTGTTAGATAACTTTCATCTGCAATTGCACGATTAATATCAACTAACTTGGAACCAATGCCATGCAATTTTTTAAATATGCCTAAATTTATACCCATTAAAATATTTTTGCAAGAGTAATATGATACTATCAGAATATTTGTGCTCTTTTCTTTTCGTTTTTATTTCCCAAATTATTCTAGTTGCCCTTTTCTATAAAATTTTGTTACATGAACATTTTATCCTCCCATGAAAATTTACCAAGAAAAAAAAATTGTTAGAATGATGTAGAGACTTATAAGTCTCACTTTAAATAAAAATACTCATTAAGATACACTTTAATTGTAAAATTACCAATTCACACTTATTTTGATAAATTCTTACAACAAAATGGTATTGTTCTTTTGTTTTTGCTCTTTTCTTTCAGTGGTGTAAGATTAAGAGCAATGTTGTGATGGACCAACTATTAACAAGAGATTAAGCGAGTTACCACCCAGATACGATGAAACACTCATATCTCACATTTTTAAAAATGTTGAAATGAATTATCATATATATAATATTTAATACCTCTCAATTACAACTCATTTTAAAGTCTTGAAAATAATGAATATTGTTAAACTTTAGAATTAAACATGTTTTATAAATAGTGGTACGAAAATGGATGATCCTTTTAAAATTAAACTCTCGCACTATATCTAACCTATCTCAAAGCGACCAAAAATGTGACCCATCCCATTTAAAATTAAAACCCATCAACTTCACTTTTATTTACAAATTTGTAGGATATCATTTTACTTTGTGTGTGCGCGCGCGTGTGTATACCTTTTAGAGCTGTGAGACCTTTTTGCCGTAGAGCGCGGAGCTGATAAACGCCCATAAAAGCGCAGGCACCGATACTCCAGAAGAGTACGACAGGGATTCCAAGCTGTTCAGCAGCTATGACGGTGAATGACATGAACACATCGGAGACAATACAAGTAACTGGCGGATCAGAAGCAACAGTGCTGCTGTCATTGAGATGGGAGAGTAGGTTGAGAAATGGAGCTAAGAAGTCGGTGGAAACAGATTGACAAAGAGCGATTAAGTCTTGGGCTGCGTTTGCATCATCCGACGAGGGCAAACTATCTGGGATTGCTTTGAACTGGAAATCAGGCAATCCATCAAGAGAATTAGGTCCTCTGGCTTCGATGAAGCGCTTGTGGTTGTACTCTGTGTTGACAAAGGTTATGTGAAAGCCCTTGTGGTGGAGGAGCTTTGCTAGTTTCAACATCGCTTTGATGTGGCTTTGAGCTGGGTATGGTACGCAAACGAGGTGTGGCTTGCGAGTCACTTCCATGGTTGGTACCTCTCTTGTTGAGCGGCTACAATATGCAAGCTGATCCTCTCTTTGGCTGCAGTGGCAAAGGTTTAAATAAGAGCAATGCAAACTATGATAATTTGTTGCAAGACATTTGTTATAAAAATGAGGTGTATGTTTTCGACGTGTCATTTCGAGAAAGGATAAGTGTGTAAAGCCCTAAGATATCGTAGGACAAAAATGAATCGAGTTTCATGCATGCTATTCTTCAAGTTAAACCAAAAGGCTGCTAATTAGGGATTCTAGAATTCACCAATGACAAGTAAACAATTTTAAAAGTAAGTAAGGGTCCATTTAGTTTATTTTTTTATTTTTTATTTTTTATTTTTATTTTTAATTTTCTATTTTAAATGTATTTGTCATTTTGTCTTTTTGAAAACAAGAAAAACAGGTACAATACATTCGGTCACTTATATTTTCAAATTTTATTTTAAAAAATAAAAAATGAGTTTACATATAAAATGAAAAATGACCAAAAGTCATTTTGAGCGTTTTCAACTTAAAATAGAAAAAAAATCACAAAATAAGAAAAATAAAACATCTTTATTTTCTTTGTTTTGAGCATAAAATAAAAAATAAAAAGCAGAAAATAAAAAATTAAACCAAATACCACATAATAATTTTATAATAAAAACTTTCGTCATATGTAGAGAGCAATGCTAATAATTTCGTAAGAAACAATCCAATCAACAAGGAATTAAAAACGATATCACCAAGTTGGGCATATCTTACGTGGGCAAGCGAGAAATCCAATATGGTTTGTGATTACTTTAACTAATAGGCCCTCGTGGTTTTTGAACATACATCTCTACCCTTCTTGTATATGTTACAGACAAGTGAAGACAAACAGGATGGCATCTCCCTAATACAGGTACATGTTACAGACAAGTGAAGATAGAGGAATTCACGTCAAATGGACTTGATTAATCCCCTGAAGTTTGTCTAGATGTTTCAATTATTAGGACTCCGGACGCATCAGCACGTATAATACAGACAAATGAAGAAATAGGATTTACATCAATGTCGTGCTAGCTTGAGAGTCAAAAGTTCTACAGTGTTGATACAAAATTATGTTTGAGAATTTTTAAATGATGGACTCTAGAGCATTCACCTAAGTTTGTTGAATGCATCATGACTTATGAGTTGATATTTTATTTCAATTTTTTAAACATGTTAATTTAGAGAGTTCTGAAATTCTGATTAAATTCACAAAATTTTGAATAATAATACTCTCATGATAATATTGAAATCCAAATTTTATCTTTCTTAACCAAACCATATTACTCATATTCCTCATTTCAAGTTGCTTTAGCCTGAAGATTTTTTTTCCTTTTTTTTTCTAGCAATTTGGATTTGAAGTATTTCAAAGTTTTATTGTTAATTTTATTTTACTTCAATATATATAATATATTATTTTATATGTACGCATGCAAACACCAACACCGATTGCAATGTTTAAACATAACAAATAAACAAGAGTACATGCATCGTTATATACATTAATAAACACTTTAGAACTTATTAATAAATAAACTCCCTCGTATAAGTTTATTATTTTTAAACTTATACTCATAAACCTCTTAAAACTTAAATCAGCCTTAAATCCCATACTTTGAACTCCCAAATATAAAATGTCAAATTAATGGCTTCACTGCTCACAATTAGTTAGAGCCAATCGCATTTAGTTTTTTTTTTTTTTTTTTTGGTAGGTGTATTTAGTTTCACGTAAAATATATTTTTTGAATAACACATTTATTTACATTTTTTAAGATTATTTTTCTAAAATATAAACAAAATATTTTTCAAAAATAATCTTAGTGTTTTCCTTTATAATTGTCTCTGTAAGAATACGTTCCGAGCTCAGATTTTGATCTGGATGCTGTTATTGGTTAGGAATCGGATTTCCAATCAATTCTTAATTTGCAGTGAACCATACACCGGCTAAAATTAGTTTTAGAATATTTTGAAAAAAAATAAATTTTGACTATTATCTATTATATATTGATGATTAAACCTCAATTCCGAACTTAGTTTTTCCAGACTTTTTTTTATAAATTTTTTAAGCTAAAAAACACGCATATATATCAATTAATTATTGATTTTTATATCAAGTATTGAATAATATTAAATTAATTTTGTCAAATATTTATATCATGGTTATTTTAGTTTAGAAAAATATTTAAATAAAATAATTCATTTCAATATGATGTAATAAAAATGGATAAAGTGTTATAATTGACAAAATATTTATAAAACAAAAAAGATGAGAATGAAAATATAATTTTTTTGTTTAAATTTTTATGATAAAAATAAAAATAAATTTATTAAACACGTTTTTATTGTTAAATTTTAAAAATTCACAAACATAAATAAAAATAATAGTAAATATAAATATTATCAAACGATGTCAGCCTTTAAATGAAAATGGAGGACTGAAGTTTATAAAATAAAATAGCAGAAACCAAAATAAAAAAAAAAAAAAGCAGGAAAGCCAGCTCCCTGAGTGTTCTCTGTCACTCCAACGGGGGCTATGATTTCTAAATTATGTGGACATGTTTTCAACAAGTTTCTTGATGAGCTTGGCGTTGAAGTTAATCAGCTTACTGCTTGAAAATGGAAAGATTTGTTGGTTGAATAATAATTGTCCCAGTTCAGTGACACAAGTTCTTCTTGAAATTTTTCATAAAAATCCTTTTATTTGTTAAATCTGTAAACTCACGGGAAGAGTAATGTCATTTTCTCTTTTCATTTTTTAATTAATATTTGTATTAGATATTGACACAAAAGGCATAATATATATGCAACGTGTGAATATATGATTTAGGTTATATTTGATTTGTTAAAAATTAAAAAAATATATCTGAAAATCTCTAAAAATTGTTCACTTTTTATCTCATTAAACGAATTATGAATTTACAATTTACCTCACTTTGTCTCATTTTTTGTCACTTCAAACGCTTCCTCATTTTTTATTTTTTAATCTCCAAATCAAAATCTTTGAATGGGCGTCTTAGAATTAATTATACCAAAATATTATAACTTTATGTTGAAGAAACTAGGGTAAAACCAATTTTTATATCAAGCAAGTGCAAGTGTTTCAATATTATTACTCAATATTTTTACTTTAAAATTATTAAGTACGAATCATTTAAAGTTTTATGTATTCTCTAGAAATTATTTTACTCAGATAATTTGTGGTACCGATCTAAATGTGCAATTGAGGTTGCATTAGATACAACTAATCTTTCTATCAATTGCATAATTTTAAATAATATTATGGTTGAAAATTATATTAATTTATTTTTCAATCGGACTTGTGCCGGAGACCATCATTTCAAACCAAAGAACTAGGCAAGAATTCACCAATAATTCACTGAAGGTATAATTGGAATGACAAAAAATAAAATAAAATAAAATAATTTATGGGCTTGAAACTTACGTAATAAAATAAAAAATAAATAATTTTAAAAAATTTTTAAAATATTTTAACATTTTTAAATATACATATGATTAGCGCAAGCAGTGACGCAATTACATTTATTATAAGCTTTTCAGTTGCCATCGCGGGGGAGAGAGAGAGAGCGCGCTAGCGATGAGAAGATAGAACCTATCATTAGACACAGAAAAAGAGTCCGCGATGTATTAGAGGATGCAACTATCAACAACTAGGATTTGTGAGAAGATAAGGAAGAAAAAATTTACAAAAGTTACGTTTGGCATAAAAAAAATATTAAAAATTTTTATAAATATTTGTTAATTTTATATTATATTAATTTTTTTCTTTTACTGTACGTATTACGAATCTTCAATTTATCTCAATTTATCTCACTTTTTCTTACTCCAAACAAAAAAGTGAAATGTTTAACAGTGACTCGGAGTTTTTAGTGGTGGATCAAAAAAATATTAAAAATTATCAAAAAAATTACAAAAATAATTATTAAATTCTTTTAATTAAATTTCACTGCAAATTATTTTTACATTAATTTTTTATATTTTTATTATACTTTTTTATTATTCAAATACTCCATCCTTTCAAAGTTCGTTAGTTAAAATTTAAAGTTGCGCTTGAAACTTAAAAAATAATAATAAAATTTTATAAACTAATTTTTCTAAATTTTTTATATTTTTATCAATTCCAAAACTATAATTTATAGAGTTGTATGGCGCATTTTTCTTAAAATGCTCTCCCAATTTGTAATTTTTTTTTTTTGAGTTTCAAAAATTATATTTATGAAAATAGATTTATCTTACCAAAAATTCATTTTCTGGAATTTTCCCTAAAAAAGATACCATCATACCAAAACGTTTTCGTATAAGTGGTTTTTATATTTTTATTATTTTAAAGATTAAGGGGGTGTTTGGTTGACAAAAAAATAAGGTATAAATACAATAAAAGTAGAAAGTTGTGACATAAAGGTGAAATGTTAAAAATTTTAATTAGAGAAAAGTATAAAAGTACTTAAAATTGATGAATTTTAGTAATTTTTTTGTAGTGTCAAACAAAACTTAATTAAAAAAATAAAAAATAAAAAGGAAAAAGATTTGAAAATATGGTTATCAAACAACCCCTAACAAAATACTAATATTTTTTTGTCAGCGCAGTCTTGGCGATTTGACAGACCCCATCCGTCCATCATCATCCTGATGAAGATGATGATGCTAACGACCACGGTGTTCCCCACCACATGGTCATTTCCTCTCAGCCGCCGTCTCAAACCAAACCCTTCCGTCATCTCTTCATCGTCGTCGTTAAATCCGACTACTAAGAACTACGCGGGTCGGGTTAAATTCATAACGATAGGAAGAAGATGGAGGAGTAGGAGGTTGACTGTTGGGTCGTCAGACGAGCAGACGGCGGTGATTACAACCCCAACAACAATCTCATCGCCACCGGATGACGAATCTGCGTCAGAGGTTGTAAGGAATTTCTATAGTGGGATCAACGGCCGGGATCTCACCTCGGTCGAGTGCCTTATCGCCGACAACTGCGTCTACGAGGACCTTATCTTTTCCCAACCATTCGTCGGTCGAAAGGTAACCCTCTTGGACTTTTCTCTTCTTCTACTCATTGGGTTTGGGCTGCACAAGGCTAGCCCAAATGGTTTAACTTTGCATGTGCCAGTTTTGTCCAATTAATTTATATATGGGTAAATTACACTCCTACCTTAACACTCAGGTAACTATCCTTACTCTTAGCATTCAGGTAATTACATTTCGTATATATTACATTTAAAAATTATACTTATCTCTATTATTTAAAAATACCGTTAACATTGACTCCTTCCAATAAAATTAATCATTAAAATTTAATCAAAAATAGTAAAATAACTAAAATTTTAATTATTTTTTCTATTTTATCTCTCACTCTTTGACATCTTTGTTAGTTTTCTTTATAAAAATTTCTAAAAGTAAATAAAAACAACATGTTTTTGAGAATATCTTTAAAGAAAACTTATAGGATGTGAGAAATGGAAAAGTAAAATTAAAAAAATATTTAAAATTTTAGTTAATTTGACATTTTATATTAAGTTTTAATGTCTGATTTTATTCGAATAAGATCTATGAGACAAGTGTAACTTTTAAATATTAAATATTGTAGGTGGTAAGTATAATTACCCAAATGTTTAAAGGAAGTAAGTCTATGTTTTTGCACGGGCTGGTATCTTGCAGAAAAAATATAAATTTATTAAATTTATATTTGGAGTAAGAATTTGGTAACGGGAGAGAAAGATAGAAAGAAAATAAATGAAAACAGAAGTAAGAAAATTAAAAAAAAAATCTCAAATATGCTTTTATGTAAATGAATTTAAAAATATAATAAAATAAAAAATATTTATCAATATATTAGTTTTTTAATTTAATATATTTTAATTTAAAAAAAAAAAAACCTCTCTTAACGGATTTTTTTTTTTTTTTTTGGCTGTTGATAGTTCTATTTTACTGATTACGCTAATACTAAAATCAAAGCCAAAGGAACTTTCCATAGATTTCAGCTCAATTTGCAAATGTTTGTAAATTAGGGACAGATAAATTGGTTGTGGATATTGATGGCACAAGTTTGTAGGGATAGAGAGATTGCCGTGCATTTACACATTAATAGATAAAGTATGAAATATTAATAGTCAGATTTTTTTCAAATGATGAACTGTAAAATTTTATTTTAATCAAGTTAATCAAGACTATTAGATCATTTGGAAAAAAAAATTGAACGGTGGATGTTTCACACTTCAACTGACGTGTAAATGCACTGCAGCGCTCCTCAAACCCAATTTTGTAGGGGGGGTCAGTTTATGCTAGGACCAGAATTTGTGCCATTGCTTTATGTTTTTGCTACTCAGTAGTTGGTTTGAGCTTTAAATTGTTGTGCAGGCAATCATGGAGTTCTTCCAGAAGTTTATTGATTCAATCAGCGAGGATCTGCAGTTTGTCATTGATGACATATCTGGTGAGGATACCTCAGCTGTTGGGGTTACATGGCACTTGGGTAATGAGTAATATTTCTCTGTTTAATTTCCTTTTCCTCTCTTCTTAAGAATATCAATATTAATTGGAAAAAATCAGCTGATAATGGAAACAATCACAGAATGGAAGGGAAAACCTTTTCCTTTTAGCAAAGGATGCAGCTTTTACCGGCTGGATGTGATAAACAGCAAGAGACAGATAATGTAAGTGAATTTTCATTCATAGAAATAATGTCTCAATCCTCATTTTTTTTAAATTAACATACGTAACTATTTTAAGCCTTTATCTTATGAAAGAATTTGTTTCCCTTACAACTTTTATAACCCCATTTAATTCAATCTTCTGCTGTTTTTATTTCAGTCTCTCCCCCGGGGGCTGCCCTGGGGGGAATCACGAAAGAAGTGCCTAATGAACAACATTTTAAGCGTATTCCCATCAATACCATGTTGTCAAGAGTCTTCTAAAGTTATAAATTATTAATGGGGGACTAATTATTAACTTTAAACGTAGTTATGGTCGAGACTCTGTGGAGCCTGCTGTCAAGCCTGGAGAGGTGGCTTTGGTATGTGCCTTTGTGTCGATATATTATATCGAGTGCTATATACATTTTTGTCTGCTCTGTATCCTTTTAATGCCTGGAATGAACTTTTTTTTATTCTTCAAGGAATAATTATCCCTGTGGTCATCCTAGTTATCAGACACATTCTGAAGTCTGCTAACTCTGTAAAATTAACTCCACTCAACAAAGTCATAGTTCTAAACTAACTATAGTTGCAGTTGAGTAGCATTTGTTAACTCTATTCGAGGGCCGTGACTAAAAGTGTGGGGGCCTTGGACGGAATTTTTAGGAGGGCTAACTTACATAGTGTGGGGGCCTTGGACGGAATTTTTAGGAGGACTAACTTGTGTAAGAATTGCATAAGTACTATTTTTATTTTTATTTTTATTTCTTTTTATTCTTAATTCGATCTCAACTCAGCTGTATCTTATAGAAATATTCTCAACTCAATTGTATTTTGAATAAATACTAGATTTGAGGTATCATACATCTCAATTCAACTATATCTTAAAGAAATATTAGATTTAGTGTACAGAGCAAATAAAGATAATATCAAGTATATGGTGAAATATTACATATGAAGATAAGAATTGCATTTGAATTTGGATTATCAGTTAAATGAGTTAATTAAATAAATAAGATAATAATTATCTATTTATGAAGATAGTTATATTAGTGTCTAAGGAATAAAAATATAATTAGTAAAATAATAATTATCTAAACGTGGTTATGATAGTATCTAACGAATATAGGTATAAATAAGTTCAAAAGTCAAAATAAAACTTTAAATAAAATTAAAAAATAATAATTAATATATTAATTAAATTTTGATTGGTTTAAATATTATTTAATTCTTTATTATTAATAAAAATTAAAAAATAGAGGGTTTATTTATTTGTGAGGGTTTAGGCAACCGCCTCTTTTGCTTAGGGGTAGCGACGCCCTGCTCTTTTCTTGGAACTTATGAAACTTTCAAGCTAGGCTGAGGTTGGTCCCTTGTTTCGGTACATGGTAAATACCCTATGTTTGGCTCAGCTCAGTCTGATCGTGTTCCCATTTGTTATCATGTGCACTTTAGTAAGATATGTATACATCGAGTCCTTAATTTGAATACAATTTTACTTCTCTCTGTTTTTTCTTTTTTTGACAAAACAAATTCTTTCACTTTTGCTGGTTCACAAAGTTTAAAATCTCCTGTTATAGGTTGCTATCAGAGGAGTGACATGGTTGTTGCAACAGTTTCCACAGCTTGCGGACCAATTATGAGAGAATCATGTGTTCTTAACGTTATTGGCATTGAATGATATTATAATTTATATTATCAATATTTTGTACTCCCAATTTATAGTATTTTTCAATATTTGTCGGTATAATTTTACATGTGTATGTGTGTGTATAGATGCATATAAGAAGTTTAAAATAGAGTGTATCGTCGAATATTTTAGAGTATGATTATTGTAACATTATCGTCACCTATATATAGAAATATTGTGATTAATTTATTGGTTACGAACTCTTAATTATTTTACAAATTCTCGATTTAATAGAACTTTATGTCAGATTCTCTTAATTATTCTTTATAATAATTTTCATACACAAAAGCCAAAAATTATACGCATAAAAATCAAAAGGGTGGGTCATTGACACTTGGAAATGCTACATCTTATTCCAATTTGGGATAACACTCTGCATTCTTCAGAGCAACAGCATTAGTTGCGCCAAATTTATACAACACACCAGTTAACCAAATGAGATTAGAGAAGTACAAAAAAAATGTCAGAGCATCTAGTGTAGATGGTTTAAATGGTTGATTTATCAACTTGTGGTACTCTACTGTTGCCTGCTTTTGCCATCTCCAGTTCATATCCAATATCAATTAGATCAAGTAGGACCTTCTATTCTCTTGTAGGGTGTTGATCATCACATCACATCACATCACATCAATGTACTGAAGTGTCCCCCGGAATAAAACTCGAAATTTCAGAAAGCTTTTTAAGCAAGTAAAAGTCTCCAGCTAAATTGAGGAGAAAGATAAAAGCATCGTGGCTCATACTAAATAGACCTAATGTGGAGACAAAAGTTAGTCCCTCTTTCCCACTCTGCATGGTACAATTGAATTCTAAAGAATATTTATCTTTTCCTTGCATCCAGCTTCCGCAAGATCTCTTCTAAGAGGCTTTGTGCCACCTTTTTTTCCCTCCGGAAGCAGACCCTGTATGGGACCAAAATGCACAGGATGATGTTCCAACTATACACTGTTAAATGCCTAGCTCAAACATGAACTTGGGAATTAGCTGAAAACTTCTGGTTGGATTTGCAGTAAGGCATGCATAAGCATTATTAGTGCATGTTAGGCACACAATAGCAAACCCCATGTCCATCTCGAAGCCAAATTTCCTTCTGTGCATCTTACCATGCACATGCTTTTCTCACAATGCTCCAAAACATGGGATTTATCCCCAAAATGCAAACACCATCAAGTGGTCCAGACCACCATAGGAGCTATCAATGCTCGTAGATCCTAACAAGCAAGCTCCAAAGCACTTGTAGTTGAATTATGGGCAAATGCAGATCCCAATGCAAGCAAAAAACACAAGGGAAAAAACCCATTGTCGAAGGGCAGTAGGAGCTGCAACGGTTGCCAGGAACCAATTCCAAACACAATGTCAGAGGTTATGCTGGTGAGACGGAAAGCAAAAGCAACAAGAACCATTGCACCAAGTACTGGCGCTCATGACTTAAAGTTAGGGAAACTAAGAAGCCAAGGACTTCCTCTGAACTGCACTATAAAGAAATTGAAATCTGGTTAGTATGAAACCACCAATACTAGAATGATAACCTGTGCAGTATCTAGATAGCATAGTAACTATAAGACACAAGGTTAGTAAGTAAGCTGGCCACAGTAGTAAAGCAGCAAGCTACTCCTACTGACAGTAAGATCATGATATACTTATTAAAAAAATGGAAAAAAAAAATTAGCTGGCAATAGAGTTTTAAAGCTGTCTCAAGTGTCCAAGTATGCATCATACGTCTCTTTTACTTTCTGAGAAAGACCATAAAAGATATCGAGTTGATTGGGTTTGTTTATTGAATCCATTGAGCCAAAATTCGAGCCAACGTTTCCGCATGTACATAGAATATTCCCCAACATCAAAGAAAACATAATGGTGTGTTGAAAGGTATATCATCCATGCCTATTGAATGTGGGGACAAAAGATGATAGCGAAGTATACACTTCCAGCAAGAATAGAACAAATAGAACAAGTAATTTTCACTATGTGACTTGTCTGTATACCTTTAAGGTTAAAAGGAAAGTTTTATAAGATAGCAATTAAACCTGCTATGCTATATGTTCAAAGTGTTAGGCAACCAAAAAAACATGTTAGTAAAATAAGTCTAGTCAAGAGGAGAATAAATATAGTCAACCAAAAAAACATGCAAGACTATTACCATGTGGAGCAAGATCATTTCAGAACTCTCCTGAGGACAAATCACATGAAACATGCCATAAACTATTTTTCTAACAAATGTTCTGGTGCTGATTACACTCCTCAAATTCGTTGTCTAAATCAAAATCCTCCGTAACAACGTAGCCAGCATCTTTTATCTGCCCAGTCAATCCCCCCAACAAAGGGTAAATCTCATGCGCTTGAGAGTTTGATGTGTCTCCCACCAAAAAAGGGGAAAATTCTGCACCCGCATCAACCCAAGCACAGCCAGGAGCCTTTCTAACCCCCAAGTCCCTCATGAAAATCCGCACCCTTGCTAGCTTGTTCCAACATCCAGCTGCAGCATACATATTGGCAATCAGAACGTAATATCCTGAATTTTCAGGCCTTATTTCCAACAATTTCTCAGCTGCCCATTCCCCTATCTCAGTATTTTCATGGATGCGACATGCTCCAATAAGAGTAGCCCACATTGCAGGGGTTGGCCGATAAGGCATCCTCATAATAATCTCTTTTGCGTTCTTCAGTAAACCAGCCCTGCCAAAGAGATCAACCATACAAGCATAATGCTCCAGCCGAGGAGTTATACCATAGACGCTTAACATTTTTTCAAATAGAGTTTGGCCTTGAGTCACAAGCCTGGAATGGCTACAAGCTGATAAAATAGCAATCATGGTTACATGATCTGGTTTTAACTGAGACCTGATCATCTCTTCAAATAATTCTATTGCAGCTTGTCCCTCTCCTTGCATCCCATACCCAGCTATTAATGAGGTGTAAGTCACTTCATCCTTCCTGCTCAACATATCAAATAGCCTTTTTGCTAGTAAAACTTTCCCTGATCTTGCATACATATCCACAAGAGCATTCCATAGCAATAAATAATCTTTAAATCCCACACGCCTTGTGATATAGCAATGAAACTCTTTACCATGTTGCAGATTTGCCACCCGGGCACAGAGGGGAAGAATACTTGCTATTGTGACGTAATTAGGTTCAACCCCAGAAAACAACATTTTCCTAAATAGGAAGGAAACTTCCTCAGAGCAGTCCCAGTGTGAGTAGCCAGAAATAATGGAATTCCACGTAATTACACTTTTAGCTTCTACTGATTGGAACAAAATATATGCATGACTAAGGTCTTTGCACCTAGCATACATTGTGATTAATGCATTCTTTACATTGTCAAATTTGTCAAAATGCCTGCGAGTGGCTGCACAATGAATCTCTTTCCCCAATTTTAACATACCAATATGAGAACATGCACTCAAGCCAATAAGCAGTGCGACAAAATCCAGATGAAAGCCACAAGTTCCTATCTGAGAAAGCACTTCAAGAGCCCCCGCAAAGTTTCCTACTTTCAAGCACCCTCCGGCAATGGTGTTCCAAGTTATAACGTTCAATTCTATTCCCTCCATTCTCATGCTTTCAAAAAGGTTAAAGGCTTCCCCCCACATACCCCTGGAGGCATAACTAGAGATCATGGAGTTCCAAGAAACAGCATCCTTCTCAGGTATTTTGTCAAACAGCTTACGAGCAACATCCACCTCCCCAAACCTCCCGTACATGGACACCAAAGCATTTTGCACAAACAAGCACCAACCAAAGGAGCTACGATCAATAGCCTTGTGAACCTCCTTCCCAAAATCCAGATTTAGCTCTTCACCACAAGCCTTGAGAACGGACGGGTAAGTGAAGTTGTCAGGTCTAATCCCCATTTCCACCATTTGCCTGTAGGCAAGTAGAGCCTCACCACAACACCCATTTCTCACGTAAGAAGAGATAAGCAAATTCCAGGGCAAAGGGTGCAATATTTTTGAAGTTTCAGTTATAACATGGGCATCCGCAAGGAGATTAAAGGCTAAGTAAAAGGTTATTAGCCTGGGAACCAATATGGGATGTTTTTCAAGACCCAATGAGATAATGTAGGCATGCAGTTGTCTACCCGGCGAAAGTGACTTAACGCTGGTGCAAGATAATAAAAGAGAAGAAATGGAAAGCAAAATAAGATCACCAGAAGCACAGGATGAAGAATGGCATTGGATGAGAGAGAGAGTCCTGAAGGCTTTGGACAGATGGCCTCTAGTTGCAAACTCCTTCAGAGATGTAAGAAGAGAATCAACCATAGAATCATAACCTTCACTGGCTGGGGATCTTTCTGGCAATGGTTCTCGGTGATCACGTAAGTTGGACGGGTGCTTGTTTAGAAATTCTGATGGTTGGACAATTTGTTTCCACTTCCTAGGGATGAATTTCTGGATTTGGTATACAAAAAGGTCTCTCGGTAGTAGATAACATGGAGAAGACGGCATAAACCATATATGCTAGTTGTGTGTAATAATGCAGCATACCGCATAACTAGAACCACATTTGACACTCACTAGGACAATCAACTACTTTTTCTTCTTGAGTATAGGGATCTGCTTATTGAATTAGAAAACATATTCTGCCAATTACAAAGCTCTGCATGATTTGATGTCCCCCCTGCAAACATCTGTAACTACTGTTTTTTGTGTGTCAGCTGTTGTCCAGTTTTGACCTCCTTTGAAAGAGAGGCTGCTAAACAGAAGAGGGGATTCGAACAGACGGGTTTCGTGGAGTCCGGGGGGTTCGAACCAGATGAATGCTTCACTCTGTAACAAGCATCAAACCGGTGGGGGGCATTGCAAAGGGAGGGGCTTCATCTCCTGCTTCCGACATTGGAGCCGAAAAATATCATACGATTGGGTCAGCTAAGTCTTCTCTTCGTTTTTCTTCTTCGAACAGCAGCTGGAAAAAGATTGGTTGCTCTGTCCTTCCCCTTCCCCCTCTTCTAAGAGTCGCTGGCTGTATTTGCGCTTGCCGCCTCTCTCTCTCTCTCTCTCTCTCTCTCTCTCTCGATTGCGGCTAGAATACTTCTTTTTGTTTTACTAAACTATATTTTTAATCTAAATTTGAATTCGTAAATATTCATGTATTAAATTATAAAATAATTTTTAGCTATGGTATTTATAATGTAACGATAATTTAAAATATTGTTTTATAAAATGGAAAATTATGTAATTAAAATTTTAATTTTGTTCTTTGTATTAAAATGTTTACATTAATAATATATCAAATTCAAATATATTTATGCATATAAAAATAAAAAATTCAAATAAATTCTATTTTGCCATGTAAATGATAGATAAGTTCTATATTTTTTTTACAAGACTAATAAATCTATGTTTAGAAATATATTTTTAATTAAGTTCACATATTATTTTTATGTGTATCTTTTATATATCCTTATATTTATAATTAACCATTTAAAATATAAATTTAAAATTTTTTTACTTAAAACATGAGTATAAAAATTAAAATATCACAAAAAGATGTATATATAAATATATAATGTACACACACAGGTATGCCCAAATAGCATTGTATAGCTATATCCTTTATTTCTATCCTCTAGCACTCTTCTTGCCAAAAAAAAAAAACATAAACATAAGAGACGGTTTATCAATTGTTTTCGATTGTAAATTATTAAGCAAATTTATTATAGACATAAATATTATGAGGAATTATGAAGGACTTTCCTGCTTGCTTGAGAATGAAAAATGAGGTGAAGTGAAAAAAAAAATGCATTCTGTTCCATATCATCTAAATAGAGGGAAGAAATGGTATATATATAATGTTCGACATCTATAACATACGTACAATATGTTTTAAACTCGTGAGGACACTTGATTTACTAAGAATTTTAAGATTAAATGTGCTTGAGCGAACAGTATTAGGATAGGTAATCTATCCTCCTTGGAAAACAAACTAACCAAGTCTAAGACAGATAATATTATACTATGTAAATGCAAGTGATTACGAATTTATACTAATAGTATATATATTAATATTACGATATTCTTTTAGTTTAGGTTAAGATAAAATAGAGCTGTCGGAATTATTTAGTAAATAAGTTTTGAAACAAAGAGATATATGCATTTTAAACAATGTCCTTGAATTTTTTAGAAATAACAATTCATATATTTAAATAGTTTTTCATAAAAAAACAATAATGATAATGAAAGATGACATATTTTTCTTAAAGATTCATAATTCAACAAAAGTAAAAATGAAACTAGCATTAGTATTTTTATAAAAAGGAAATAGTAACAAAAATAAGGTTTAATATTTCAAAATATGATCTTAATTATTTCAATAATAAGAAAATTTTGAAAAATCTTTTTATTAGGTATTGATGGTAAGGTTTTTATCGCATTTTTAATTTTTTTTGGTCTTAATGCTTTCATAAATATGACAAGATTTAAATCGATATACGAACTTAATTAAAAATACATTTTAAAATATAAATTTATTTGTCTTGATAAAAATAATTATATAACTAATATGTCATTTGTAAAAGAAATTAAAACATAATTTTTCCTAAACTCAATGAAAAGTTTAAGTTAAGTTACTTAAGCAATAAACTTAGTGTCAAACTAAATTAATTTGCCTTGTTAAGATTTTATCATATATAAATTAATGAGAGCAAACAGGATTCTCATTTTCTTGTTTAGTAAGGCAATGTGAAGTTAAAGATTCATTTTCACAAAATAATTATTTTTAATTTTTATTCTTAAAGCATAAAATTTAAAATTAATTGGCAAAAAAATAAAAAAAATGCACCCATTAAAATTTTATATTAGCTTATAATAAATGCCAATACACTTTCTTACTTGTGATACACCGCTAATTAAATTTTAACAACATTAATTGGAGACTGATACTAAAATTAAATCAAATGTATATAGACAAATTTTGTGGAACTATTCAGAGTACAAATTCTGTACTTGAATTGATGGTATAGGAACCCTCAAATTTTCCAAGCCAAAATGATTAAACCATGCAAATAACTTACTTGAAACAAGTAAAGGAATTGTCTAAAAAGTGAAGAAACAAGGTAAAAGAAAGAAGAATTGTATTCAACTGAGATAACATGAGAGGAGTACAGTGCCTCATGATCACACTTGCGTCTCACATACTACCGAAAACGTTCTATTAACTTATTAATAATGAAAGACACAGAAAGCGTAGCCACCTCTTATACTAGTACTGCTGCTACTTGGAATGTCGACCCACAAGATGCATTATTTATCACCTAATTAGCCACTCACAAAGAGAAGCTCTGCATATCTAGCACTGGGGTCTCCTTATCATATATATATGTCGATCTGTATATATATCACCCTCTGCCGCCACACATTTCACAGTAATTAACCACTCAATTTTAGCCAAAAAAAAAATCCCGCCATCACTATACCTAGTACACGTTCTATATATTTATATGAATAAATTACTCTCATCACTCTTATATTTTACCCTTAATCTGTTTATTTTAAATCGTAACATTTTATCCCTTTAATTGTCATTAAAGAAAGTGATTAAAAATATTACATGTCTATTACATAGAAGACATGTAACATTTTTAGTCAATAATTTTGACAAAGAGTTCAAAACATAGGGATATATTACGATTTAAAATACAGAGAAATATTGAGAGTAAAATATAAAAATGATTAGTTTAATTTACCATATGCAATAGTGGAAAAAAAATTTTGACACTGATGCTAGATAATTATATGACCTCCACGGCCGTAGCTGGAAAAGGTCGTAAGCACGAGCTGACTCCGGGCACATGCAACTTTGCTACTTCAACATTATAGGAGGAGGAAGAAGCAGAAGAAGGAGAAGAGTGTTTGATGAGTAGCTGCGAAGCTGACCATTTCTTCTGCATGAAGCTCGTCTTCCTCCAGGGTCCCATGTGAATTCTCTCCTCCGCCGCCGACCTCTTGGCCGCGTCGCAAACCACGCGAACGACGGCGTTCAGGTGGTCTGGTTTTCCAATGAACATCTCCGGGACTAATTGGTTTATCAGTTTCTGGTACTCCTTGCATGCTTTTCCCATCTTGAACTCGTCGCGGAAGTTTAGTTCGATCACGAAGGGGACTTGCCTCTTTCTCGATTGGGTGCTCGCCATCAGTTCAATGTACTCGTGAGTCCCTGCAGGAGGGCAAGAAACACTGAAATCAATTCATGTTCATGTCGACTTCATCCCAGATGGGATTATTTGGGAAAGAAAAAAAATTATTTTTGATACAATCCGTAGGAATACACCAAAAGACGCAGATATGATCTATATTCCATCCCAATTTCCATATATTCAAAAAAGCTAAGAATGGATATTCCATTAATTTGAAATCATGTATCATTTTTGCTTATACATATATATCTATATATGTATATATATAACAAGTGATCAGAACAAATACAAGATTTTATAAGTCGAGCTACTATTATAAAAATCTTCTAATTGATTAGTATTAAGATGCCAAAATCTTGTGACATATTTGATTGATTGAGGAATTTTACCTCCTGGAAATTTTCTAGTATGCCTCCACTGAGATGTACAGAGGGTGGCATTGAAGCCATTGCTGCAGAGAAGACTCACAACCCTTTGGCGCAAACACTTGCAACAACCATCGGATTTAGGGTTGAGGCATCTGCAGAAATTTGTCTCCCTCGCCATCTCAATGACTCTGGTAATCTCTTGCCGCAACTTTGAACTAGTTGCGCTGTGGTGATCTAGAATTTCCTTGGAAAAGACAAGATGAAAACTATATTAGTTGGAAAAAAAAAAAAAAAAAAGCCTGGAAAAGTATGGAAATAAGTGAATCTATTTGTACTTCATAAATGAATTTTTTAACAATCCACTCTACTTTTTTTTATTAAATAAACTTATACAATTAACATCATTCTTGTAGAAGGGTATTTTTGACATTAAAAGTATACAATATATCTTTTTAGAAAGATGAGTATAATTGTGTAATTTTATTTAATAAAAAAATAAAGTAAAGTATAAAAATTTATTTGTAGAGTGCAAATAGACCTGCACTTTGAGAATTCGTACTAGTGATTTATACATGTTTGCTGCAACATCTTCAATTATATTTTTTAAAGTATATATGTTCTAAAATATTTGGGATCCGGTCAAACTTATGTTATAAAATGATTGTTTTATTTTTAGGATATATAAATTTATATTCTTAACATCCTAAAAAGGTTTAAAAATTTATTAGCCAATTTCATATCATTTTATGAAATTATGAAATCATCTAATCTCACATAACAAAATAGTTGTTTTATCCCTAGGTTTTTTTTTTTTTTGGTAAGTGCTCCTAAGGTTTGTTATGGCCTCAATTTGCATTTTTAACTTCTTAATAGGTTAAGAAAGTATTTATCAATTACGTTCATATCAACCTAATAAAATTTTAAAACAATATCAACTATGATATAAAATGATCATTTCAATCCTTAACTTGTTTTTGTTTAGATATATATTATAGACTTCTTAAAAGGCTAAAATTATTCATTGACATGTCTATTAATATCGAACTAAATTTTTTCATAATCCATTTTACCACTGAACTCATTTTTTATCTATGTTTATATTATGAGTTTCCCATAATATTTCATTACTTATGTTTTATCAACTAAGTAAACTTTCAACTAATTCAAATTCGAACCAAAAAGAAAACTGAAACTGTGATCACATGCCTGAGTTTTTGTATCTGCTCTTGATAATACATTTGGAACGCAATTTAAAATCAAATCCACAAAATTTGAACTCACAAAGGAACTTAAAAAACTTGAGAACAGAATATTATTAAACCACACGAATATTCTCGTGGTACCATTTTCCAAAAATATCTTAAAAGTAGGTGGGTCGGATCATTATTGAGAGTCAAGAATCCAGATTAGGACAAGGCACCATAACCATTCATATGGAAGAAAACCACAAGTCACAATAAAAGCTGGTCCAAACAAAAAACAGCCCCTATTTCAGATATTTTTCCACCAGATGATGATTATTCACCATACATTCCATTTACTTAAAGTAGCAAAGCTTAATTTTAGTATATGACCAAAATATATATATATATATATATATATAATGAAATCTTTTCTAAAATAAAGTAAACTATACTCTTTACTTATACTTTATCGTAAATTTCACTTCAAAATTAATACTTTGAATCATCTCATTTTACTTTTAAGTCAAATTTGTTAATAAAAAATGTCATGTATCTATATGTGTAATTGATGGAAGGAAATATGAAATTAGATTGGCTCCGGTTATGAATTTAGGGAAGAAAAGAAAATAAAAAAAAAAAAATTAATCAAGAAAGAAGAAAAAATAAAAGAAATGATAATATTTTCTATTTATTTATTTGTATGTTTAGAAAAGAAAGGACCATTTCTATTCAAGAGTTCTTATGTGTTTTCATGCCCCTTTGAGACTCCGAAAAATGGACAAATTCCTTTTCTTAGGAACACATCATTCCGGATAACGCTTACATCATCTGTATTACCGCGGCTGCTGGCACAGAGTTAGGAAGAAATGGAAGGAAAAAAAGTGTATATTATTATTTTACCATTAAATCATTTGAAGAGTTGGGGAGCTATCAATTTATTTAATCTTAAAATATATTTATTATTTTTTATTATTTTTTATTTTATACAAATATGTCATTTTGAAAGTTTCATTAATTCACTTACCTTCTCTCAATTTTTGTCCACTTTTTTGGAGGATAAAATTTTTAAAATTGTAACACTCACTTTTATTCTTTTTTTTTTTCTCTTATTTCTCAGAAAAAATTTATAAACAAGTGATAAATTTTAAAATATTTTTCTCTTATTTTATTTTTTTCATTTCACAACCTCTAAACGGACTGTAAATGTAGGTAAATGAAACAATTTAAAATACAAATCGAATTTAAAAAATAACTCCTTGATAGGTATAGGGAACAATATAGTGTTTGTAATTTATCCTTTTTTTTCTTTTTTCTTTATTATTATTATTATTATTATTTATGATGACCATCAAGAAAGTAAATCAACAATCCTTGGCAGTTCCTTTATAGCAATTTCTTTATCATTATACCCTAATCAATATATTAAAGTTTCCTTGCTAAGTTGTATGGATTTCGGTTTCGGGCTGGACCAAAGATTTATACGTGTTTGCTATTCAACTCCTGCCCCGTCAAAATGATCAATTATGAAGGAAATTATGCGAAATTTGAAAGGTCAGATGATCATTGCTCGGGAATTAGTTGTATGTATCTTGTATATGTTCTTGTGGGAAACATTAAAGATAAAGGAGAGGTTTATTACGCAAGTTCTGATGATGAATATACAATAATTGAATTGATGATATATATTTATATGTATGTATGTATGCATATACCTGAAGCAAGGACTCTTGTGATTCCCAATAAATTGTCCTCTCCACAGCATCCTGAGATTCGTTGCGATTAGATTCATTATCGTCTTCTTTATCATCGTAGTCATCAGCACAACAATTGTCGTCCTCTACATAATTTTCTGGGTGGGGAAAAATAGAAATGTTGTCCACAAGACATTGATCATGATTATCTAGTCCAAGAGCCTTCTCTTCGAGGAGGAGGAAAAGGTTAGCACCCATTTTTATCTTCTCTCAATACTATGATTGAAGAAGAAAGAATGAGGAAGAAAGAGAGAGAAAAAAGAAAAAAGGGTCCTAATTAAGAAGAAAGAAGAAAAAGGCCCTCGGGAGGAAATGGACTGGCATGGGTGGGGATTACGTTTGTGTGTGTGTGTGTGTGTGTGTGTGTGTGTGGTGTTAGATATGTTAGTGATTATGTGGAAGATTCCTTCTGTCTTTGGAAATTATTTTTTGTAATAAAAACAAGATAAGCCAATAAATTTTGACAAGTTCTGTTTGAGGTAAAAGAAAGTTAAAAAAAAAAAAATCATGATTTAATGACTCGAATCTTTCGCAGTTGTGCTTGTTTCTGGTTATTAATTTCCCATTCCGGGGATTGGCAAATATTTTCTTAGCATTTATATTTTAGGTCCGTTTGGGAGCCTAAATTTTACCAAAATTACAAACTCTTCTAAATTTCTATAAACTTTTACTAATTTTTGATCATTCTCATTTTCACACATTTATTTTTAAATTCTAAATTTTATAAACTCTCACTAACTTTTATCAATTTTTATTCGTTTCTTTTAACTTTCTATCGTCAACTTTTCTAACAAAAAATATTCAAACAGATTATTCGAGCATGATCGAACGAGTCATCTCAACTCAAAAGTTTGACATAGCATATGAAATCCATTCAAACAAGTCATTTGACCGCGTTCAAATGGTTCTTATTAGAAAGTTAAAGTTTATCTTTTAAATGCCAAAAAATGACTGACGTATTGATTGTGCATATTTTCTACTTTATTATCATGGTTACATGGTTGATTATATGTGAGTTATTTGTTAGAAATTTCATTTGTTATTGTTAAATGTGAATTTTGATCAACTTATGGGATTTTGTAGGGTTATGTGACCAAATTGAGAAGAAAAGAGGCAAATATGAGCCGAATGAGACAAGGAGCTGAAGATGGACCTGATGGGCGCCCCTCAAAATTGATTGGCGCCCCACCCAAAATCAGATGAGCGCCCCTCATTATTCACAGGCGCCCTACCCTTAACCAGATGGGTGCCCACCGAGAGGGTTTTTGGGGCTGTTTCGTTGGAGACTTCATCAAACACTTTGGACAACTAAGCCACGGGCGCCCCTCATTTTTCACGGGCGCTCATGATGACTTTTCCAGCACACATGCAGAATAAAGTTTGGGTTGTAATTTTACCCTTATGCCCCTTGCGTTATGTACTAATGTAAATAGAATACTTCTGATGTAGGGGATGTTCCGAACCCCACGTAAGCTTTGGGTTTTGTTTTTTGAGAGTTTTTTTTTTTTAGATTACACTTCACACTTAGGGTTAGGGTTTTGAACTTGCTTTGGGTTGTTTAAGCTTTGTTTCATTTGCGCATTAAGATTAACTTGTAAGTTACATTCGTTACTTCGTTTTAATTAAAGGTTCATTATTCTCTATCGCTTTGTTCTTTATTTTCGCTTCGTAGTACTTCGTAGTCTTTGTTTGTGATTGATTTGTTTTTGAAATCGCTTTAAACCTCTTCGATCTACTTCGTTTTCGTGTTTAAGTGTATAATGAAGATGATTTCTTTTTCGAAAGGCTTCGTTTACGCTTTCGCAATGTTAGGCTAGGGTTTGTTCTTGGCTTCAAGCCATTGAAGGTGGTGTGGTAGTTTGGTGAACTCAAATGTAAGATTCTTTTCAATGAAACATATTTGTGATTCGAATTGGAATTTTGTAGTAAGTTAGGGTTCTTTCAAAACCTACTCACCCATGTTACAACCGTAGCTTGGTTGCACTTGTGCACAACAAGTGTTTGGTTCAATGTCTCGATGAGTTAGACTCTTATTTTCCAAAATTCAAATTTGGTTTTCTTACGCAATCAAGCACCTGTGTTAAAACTAAAGCTTGGTTACGATTGGCCACTCATGTATACTAAGTGATTGGTTCAATGGTCCGGTGATTTGGATCCTATTTTCATAAAACCATGACTTGAGGTTTTCTTAAAATCGGTTCATCCATGTTACAATCGAAGCCTGGTTACGAGTTAACGCTTGTGTATACTAGGTGTTCGATTCAATGTCCCGATGAATCCGAAACTAATTTCAAAAGCCTCCGCTTACATTAAGTTCCATAAAATAGGTTTTAATGGAATATCTTCCGACCTACCAATGCATGTGCGTTTGTTAAGTTGAGTTACAAACGCATTTGAGTAAACCACTACCCACTACCGGATTTGGTTCGAAACCAAGATTGTCTTCGTTATTTTATTTGTGGTATTTTTATTTTAGAATCACAATTCCTACACTCCATCATTCTCAACCCAACCATATTCAAACACCTTGAAAATCTAAAATTAGTTTAAATTAACTTAGGTTCACCTACTAACTAAGAAAACAAGTCTAGAGTTTTTAACAAAGCCCTCCCTGTGGAGATGACCTCGGTTCTCACCGACTAAGACTACGACCACCCTCTTACACTTGAGAGGTAAAACCCGAACACATTTCAGGATCGGTCACGTATTACACTTATTACTCCTACTTTTTAAATTATGTTACGAATTCTCTCTAATTTGACTTGGTTCTCTTTATCAGTATCTCCTCATAATTAATCGATGATCAAGGTTTAGATGTGTATTTTTTTAACGATTCTAACCTATTTTGTCACGCCCCTCACCTCAGTCCGAGATGAATAGTATGAGAATATAGGAACTAATTAAATTATATAGAAACATGTTCCAAAGTCAAGTCTTAATATAATAATAATTATCAAAATAACTAAACACATCCCTCATTCCCATATTAAATAAATAAAAATGATGTCAACCACAATAAATTCAATATCACACCCTAATGACACAATTCAAGATTTATATAGCTAAATAAACATCGTCAATCAACAATCTCATAATAGAAATAAGTTTCAGACCCACACCCCGAGTCGCGCAAATAAAAATACAGTAATCCAAACATAAATAGAATAACATAATAGGCTAATCCATTAATCTCAACTCAGCTTCGGGTGGCTACGCCCTAGTCTCGTCGAATCACCTAAAATATGGATGAAATAAACAAACTTGCCTAGTTGGTAGGATCATGCCAGTGTGCACGAGTGAATAATAATCAAGCATGTAACATAACTTACAACAATATTCACCAAAAGATAAAGTGACAATGCACATGTGATGTAATATAACGGCCAATGCATTCTCTAATCTCCACCTATCTCTTATTTTAGGACGGGTGACGCTTAGTAAAGCATGTGGGGTCACCAACCACATTGTTTACGCTTATGACAAATATATATCTATATATATATATATATATATATAAACCGAGTGAGAAACTATGTTACTCCCCCACTAGTGTAAGATTTAAGGAAACTGTGTTACATTCTCGGCCCTTTTGCTAAGAAACTGTGTTTACACCCCTAATCAGGCATCTGCTTAACTCAAGCAGCATCCGACTGTAGTCTGAAGAAAATCTCATAATCATAATCTCAAAATTAACGTCTCCAAATGACTAAATTCTAGCCATATATATTAACCGGGGATCATCAGGTATTTTCAAAATTCATTTTATAATTTTTCTCTAATCATGAATCCCGTCCATATATATAACTCGTGCCTCGACACGTTATAATATCAATATGCCACTCTTGACCAATTAATTATCACAACATAAAGTCAGATGATGCAACCTCAGCCTATGCATATGATATACTCAATCATATAAATAAGTATCTTCTCAATATATAAATATATTCTCATTAGGTTTGATGATGATTTGGGATTCCTTTTATCCTTAAAAATCTACAATAATTTAGTTTGGGTACAAAACATATATTTAAAATCAATTTAGACAGTCTTAGAAATTTTTTCATACTAGTTTCCAGACACCCTAAGCTGCGGCTTGGACACTTTTCTAGCCAGTCCGAACACCCTTGGTCCAGACATCGGAGTCCAATACCTAGTTCCTGGGTTCGTTTTCAATAAAACCCAATTCTAAATAATTCCCCAGATCACCCATTCATGCCTCAATCTCCACAATAACTCATATATAAACATTTAAATACTTAAATCACATGTTTTTACAATACTTAATTGATACTTAATTGAAGAATAACTTAAATATATGCAAGATCTTCACATATATATGCATATATATACACATTCATATATACATGTTTGTACACATCGCAAATCTCATAATTTTTCAATCAAATCAAGCATATATATACATCAAAATGATCCTAACGACACCTAGATTATAAATGTAAGATCCACCTTCCTCGAATCTAAAGAAAAACGAAGGAAACTCGTTGGGCTCTCAACCCTTAAAAGCCGATTTCTCCCATCTCAGGTCAAATCACTGAAAACAATCACCGCCATGACATTCACATCGTCAAATACTACCTTGATTCGCTGGCCTTCCGCTCCGAATCACACTTTCTCTCTCCTCTCTCTCTCTTCTTTCTCTTTTTTCTTTCTTTTCTTTCTCTTCCTGTTCTCTAGCAACCGACCAAAAGAAAGAAAAAGGAAAAGAAAAAGAAAGGAAAAGGTAGAAAAGAAGAAAAAAAAAAAAAAGAAAAATTCTGGGCCATTGGCCCAGTTATCCAACCAAATATTAATTTGGGCCATACGCAGCACAGGAAAAATAAAATAAATCAACCCAATCTCAAAATAAATATTTTATTGGGCTAAAATAACACGTAAATAGCTAAAAATAAATATCAGATATTACATATTTTGACTGTCGAATCATTTCTAAACTTCTAGAGTGCTTTATTATTATACGAAAAACGTAAATGGTTAACTTTGGTATGCACGATAAGATTTTATCCAATTATATAATTAAATTTTTAGATCTTTAGCTAGGGCTTATTTGAAAATCCTAGATTAATTGGATTTATCCGAATTATTTTTAGAGTGTCTTGGTACTAACATAATATTGACAAAATCACTTAGTGTAACTTTTAATAGTGATATTTCTGATTTTTTTTAATTTCAAATAGTCAACACTCTCTAGATAAAATTTTATACGTTAGCCCAGATATTAATTATTATAACAACACAGAAACACCAAGAGAGAATTTGTATTAAAATTTAAAGTGTTGAGGTATTATATGAAAGACAAACAGAAGCTAAATTCGAGTTTTGTTTGGCGTTTGGATATACTACTTCAGCCTTGATTTGTATAATTTTGTTACCAATTTTATTATAAAATGAAAATTAAGATGGTGTTTGAATGGTAAAAAAAGAATAAAAAAAATATTTGTATAAAAGTGATGTGATGAAATTTAATTATAGCAAATTAAAAAAGTTGAGTTTTTTTTGATAAACTAAACATTCCCTAAATGTTTTTTTTTTTTTTTTTGGTAAGTACATTCCCTAAATGTTATTTGAAAACTCTTCTAAAATATATGCAAACAATACAAGAATAAGCATTTTTATGATCACTTTTTTTTTTTTTTTTTTGTTTTACCAAATACAAATTTAATCCCTAAAGGGTGACTTTTTTGGACCAAATTAAAATTGGTTACTAATAACAAATTTTTCCCAATCAAATAAAAATTGGTCATTGAAAGGTGACTTTTCCTATCAATTGGTTATTAAAAGGTTATTGTTTAGTGGTTAAAATAATTTGGTTGCTAATGATTATTTTTCAACCAATTAATAGCTAAAAATTTAAATAAAAATATTATTTATTATCTTTATCAACTAATTGGCTGGTAAATGTGTTAATTTTGACTATTAATTGGTCAATAATGGTATTACTTTTTTTGTTAAAAGCTTACTTTTCCTGCTAATTAGTTAGTTGATAAATGTGTTACTTTTATCAATCAATCGATCAGTAAAAATGTCACTTTTAACTATCAACTAATCGATAAAAATTATTTTTAGATCTTAAATTTATAATGAGATGAGAATCACATAAGCCAAACTGGGGGGAAAAAAAACGAATGCAAAAATTGGAATTCATCTTATTTTAGTTATTTGAAATTTGCGACAATCACTCAAATCATGAAATAGTTACAATCGGTTTATCAATCATGAAATTATTTGGACGTACCAATTTAGAATGGATCGTCTTCGCAATGCACGATGAAAATTTTTGTACTCTATCAGCGGCACGTGAGTCACGTGACCAAGGACACGAAAGTATCTGAATGTTGGCACATTATTATTAAAGGAAACTTTTTCTCGGCTATGGCCTCGTTTTATAAATCTTTCTATTTTTAGTTTTTAACTTTTTTTAAAGAATTAAACGTGAAATTTATTTTTAATTTTTAGTTTTCAAAAAATAAAAATTATTTTTAAAATTTTCAAAATTATGAAATATAAAAAATATATTTTCTCAAGTTTTTATTTTTAATTTTTATTTTCTTCCATTACTATTACTCGTCACAACTATCACCCACCATCGCCCACTAATATCTTTACCTGCTTCTCACTTTCGTTCACCGTCGGCCAGCTAGTTGCCTCTCACCTCCAACTATCGCCACCAATCACTCTCTCTTTGTCGCCAGTTGTGACTCATTTCTGGCCATCATCACCAATAATCACCCACTATCGACCACTGCTATTCGCTCTCGTCACTCAACACACCATGGCCATCAGCCACCCTCTCCAACATCATAACTAATAACAAATCATTAAATATCTATATATTTTTTTATGTATATATATTTATACACATCTTTCGCGTGGGATAAATCAATCAAGGACCCAACAAGAAGATACGTCTGATCCTACACCTCCTCCAAGTTGATGGCGAATGTGGAGGTATTCATATGGCGCGGTCATTGCTCGCCCACTACTTCCCGCTGCCTTTGGACAGCCCCAGATAAATACCTTAGCCATCTTATGAAAATATATATATATATATATATATATGTGCACATCTTTCACATGCAAGGGGGCATATATTTTAATTGAGTTAATTTGTTGTGTTTCTGATTTATAATTAATTAGATAAATGCATGTTAATATTAAAACGTTTTAAAATTTAGTAAATATATTAAATAATGAATTTATTTTAAAATTAAATTAATTTTAAATAAAAATATTATTCTACCGTAAATCATAACAAGAAAATTCTACTAAAACGATGATGCGACAGCAATCGTCTTGTAAACAAATTCTAACTTTATAATTTTTTGTTTTGAAATGATAAGTTTCAATTTAGTCGCATTGTTTTGGTAAAAAATTTTGATGAAATTGTTTGACTGCTTGTTTGGCACACTAAGGATGTGTTTGGACTGAAGAAAAATAATATAAAATAACAAAAAATAAAATTTGAGTAATTTTTTGATATTTGACACACAATAACTAAATTACGTTTTTCAAAGATGAATAATAAATTTTTTTTAACCCTTACGTCAGCTTTTTAAAGAAGAAAATCATCCCAACGGCTTTTTTGGATTCTCAAAATGGTTTTATGTTAAAATTTATTGAAAGTCATTGAAAAATTTTGAGATTTGTAGAAAAATTATTAGAGTTTGTGAAATATTATTGGGATTTGTAAAAAATTTATTGAGATTCGTAAAAATTTTTAAAATTTTTCAGCCATTTTCATTGCACCAAACACCCCTAATTTTTAGCAACTTTTCGGTTTCATAATTTTTTTTTTTTTAACATTTGATAAAAAGTTAGTAAGAATTAACTTTTACCAATTTTTCGTTTTTTCAAAAGATGATATTTTACCCCCAAAAACTTATCATAAACATTACAAGAAGATGAGTCTGGTCTCACACATAAGCACTGCAATTATGCATATTTTCCACTGTTTATAGTTTTACTAGGAAGACACTAGAATTGGGGGGAGCATGCGAGTACTAATATAATTAATGTACCATTATCACTTAGAAAGGAGGCGAACCCCCCCCCCCCCCCCCCAAAAACAAAAAAAACTTTGTTGGTTTGTCTCTTCCGCAATAAATATACATACTCATTTGTAATTTTTTTTTTATTTTATGATTTAAAAAATATAAAAATAATATTTTTGAGCACATTTGGAGGATGACTAAAATTGAGTTTGGAAAGAAAAATTAATTTTTTTTTATAGCTAGTTACAACTTAATTAGTAAAAATTTAATTTTCTTTTCTATGTGTAAGATGGGAAGAAAGTAAACTTTTTTAAGTATTTAGTTGTTTAACATTTTATTAATTTGATATTTTTGTCTTTTAAAATTTAAAAAAATTGAAATGTAAAAAAATAAATTTAATTATTTAAAAAAATAAAAAAATTAATTACTTAAAACTTAATTATTATTAATTCCTCCCCTCCGCCACCCCCTCCCCATAAAAAACCAAGACGAAAGTAAAACAAGAAGGAAGAATGATGAAACCCTCCGCCGCCGCCCCCCCACACCCAAAAAGACCGAAACGAAAGTAAAGCAGGGAGGAAGAATGATGCTTTTTTCACAGGATGAAAGACCTTGAAACTAACAAGTAGGGGTGGAAACGAGTCAAGTCGAGCCGAGCCGAGCCAAGTTGAGCCGAGTTTTAACATGTTTGAGCTCGACTCGAGCTTTTTATACTGAGCTCGAGCTCGAACTCGATTCGAGTTTTTATAGGCTCAAGTTCGGCTCGATAAAGAAGAATTTAGGCTCGATTAAACCAAAACGACGTCATTTTAATTTAAAATATAATATATATAAAAAATATAATAAAAATATTATTAAAAATATAAAAATATTATTAAAAATATATATATTATTCTAACCGAACCTACTTGCGAGCTTTCGAGTCGAGCTTCTCTGGGCTTGAGCTCGAATCTAAAACGAGTCAAAAATCAAGCTCGGTTCGAACTTGTTTAACTCACGAATCGAGCTTAAACCAAGCTCGAGTAACTCGCGAACGATTTGGTTCGTTTCCACCCCTACTAGCAAGTAGTAGTTATGATTCTTATGAAATGATATGAGTTAGTTGCGACCACTCCTTAATAAGGCCTTTGAAACGGCTAAAACCAAACATGCAAGAGTGGGCCTAGCCCATTAACTAAGGACCAAAAAATATTGTATTACTATTTGCACACAAATCAATACGCTGAAAATGCTGAATGCTTAATTAAAAAGGTACTTATTTTTAAATATTATGTTAATTATACATACAATCCTTCGATATTTAAAATTTATATATGTTTTCTTCTTTTGAAAAATTATTAAATCTGACCCTATTCTACTATTGTTGCTCTTATTATTATTAAATTTTTTTTATCATGCAGACAATTATGCCCTTAGTACTAGATCTCTTCTGTCATCACCTCTCACACAAACCTTAAACCCATCTCCTTCAATGGCCTTCTTTAACCTAACACCACTTCAACCAATTTCTCTACCACAGGCAATTGTTAAGAAGGATGAAATGCCCATGTTTGTGTGGGGTGAGAAAGTTACAAATTATGCCATGTTTATCTATACGTGTATATGCAGTCTATACATGCATATATAAAGAGATGAGTATATAGTAAACAGTAAATACCATTTTATAGGCAAATAAATTGACGTTAAAGTGAGTGCCCAAGGTCGAAGTATCATTGTGCTTGAATTGATTGTTGTTAGATTGTGCCATAGAGGCGGCGGCTTAGGCGGATTCAAGGCAGCAGCTTGCGCAGTTAAAGCCATGGAAGGCTGCAAACTGGTGGAGGACATTAAGGCGTCGATGGTGAACTTGCACGTCGTTGGTGCCAAAAAGGAATAGTATGTCGATGGTGTTATTGGAATGGGGGTTCCCATTGGCCGTTGTTATCCCCTCCTTTACTGTAATTTTTACTCGCTTTTCTCTCGGTAATTTGACTAGAAAGCTCAAACACTCGAATGAAAGAGAAGAGTAAACCACTTCTTGTGGATGTTGTTGGCGATGGTAGTGGCTAAGAACTAAGGTTAATGAATCAAGTAGAATGGCAAAAATGATATATTAAATAAAAAATTTTAGACGATGCCATTATTTTTTAAAACCCCAATGAAAATCTAAAAGAAACTTGATAGAAGGAAGTTGGGGTTAGTAATTTTTGAGAATAGAGAAAGTATATGTAAATTTTAAATGTCAAAGGGGTGTTTGTGTAATTAGATTAATGTTTAAAAAATATATATTTAATTTATGCCTAAAAAATTTAAAAAATTTAATTATGAGTTACGTGCTGAGAATTAATAAATATGAAGTATTACAATATCTCTTAATTAAAAAAAAAATTGATATTGTTGATAGTTCAATTTCATTTGATTATATTGAAAAATTAAAATTTAAAATGGTTTATATTAAGTGCAAATTATTTCTAAAGGGTCCATTTGACACGCGAAAAATAATGAAAAATAACGAAAAATATGGTTTCCAAAAATTTTTGACATTTGATACCCACATCTCAAATCGTATTTTTTTTAAATGAACAGGATTCTTGTCCCGATGGATTGGAGTTTCATTTGGACGGATTCAAAATTTTATATCAGTTATGGTTTCTTTGCAGAATAAATCGGACTCGAAATGTCATCGTTTCACACGTATTCCTCTACAAGAATTGTCCTTTTCTCCTAAAAGATTCTCCAACTGCGCTTGCTTCCATCAATCAAACGTAGCAACCAAGATCAAAGAAGGAAGTGCTCTCCATTTTAACTATGAAACTCCATCAACAGAGACACAAGAAGACCATTTGCAACAAGACAGTACTTTCTCGGGCGAAGATCCAACAATGGAGACACTTATATCGCCGTTCGTTTTTTTTTTTTTTTGTGCTCGAATTGAAAGGTATTTTTTCGAATTTCTTTTTATTTAAACTTTCTATTTTCATTTTTTGTCGTTGGAAGTTCATATTGGCTATGGTAGGTTTTGAGTTTTGAGCTTTTCTCTACTTCTCTTTTCAAACTAAGCATAAACGGGTGGAGAATGTTTATTTTCTTTCTTTTCACAAGTCTATTGGTAGCCCATGTGTTGGGATGGAGCAAAAAAATCCCTTTAGTTGATTGTATTCCATAAATCTGACGCTTCTGTAGTTTAAATCTTAAATGTGCTCAGTGAACCTTTTCGACAAAAATTTTCAGGCCGTTTAGAGAAAATCAGGAAGTGGGCTGGGCAAAACTATTGGAACGGTTTTCGGTGTCCGTTTGGATGGAATTCAACTTTGCAAATCTATCAAAATGGTTATCAATGATTTATTTAGACAGAATTAGGCTGTGCAATTCTTTTAAAGTATTCTACATGTGATCAGTTAATGGATTGACGTGAAGAATCAGTTTTACAAGCCTTGCCCCCCTCCCAAATAAAAGTAGCCACCACATAATGCTTTAGTCGATTGGTAGCATGTGAATATCTAACCATTATACGTTATATGGTTGCCACTTACTTCAGCCAATTATTCTTGCTACGTGACACCCATCCAAACGACATTTAACTTAATGTTGGGATAGTTTTCAGTAGAACTGAGCAGGAAAAAAAATGTAAAGCGTTTAAACGGTTTCTACAATCTGTCGGATAAATCCCAAAAAAATTAGACATAGTGGGTATCATTAGGTAATTTAGGAGTCTGTGATAAGAATAGTAAAAAAACTTTTACTATTTGATTAACTAAATTTCAATTATTAATTTTTTTTGAAAGGTAATGGATTTTTTTAATTTCAAGAAAGTAATAATGTGTAAAGTAATAGATATTTTCACCAAATTTTATTGTGCCAAACAGGCCCTAACAAGTGCAATTGGGCGTAATAAAATTTTATGTATTTAAAATTTTAATTTTTTAACTAATTAAAATAAAATCTACTTTTTAAAAGCTTTTCCAATTTAATTAAAAAATTAACTTGAAAATAATTAAAGATTTTTGTTTCAAAAAAAAAAAAATTACTGATCGTATCTTCTGTCTCCGTGGCACGCAGCCGCAGGTCTCGCCTAACTTCCTCTCTCCCCCACTCTATCTCCCTCTGATCATTATCCCGTTTCTGTGGCCATGGAAATTATTAGAATTTCCTCTCTCTCTCGCTCTCTCTCTTCGCTCTCACATTTTCGGCTCAAAGCCCGCTCTCTCTCACTTCCGGAGTCCTCTCCGTCCCTTCGCACCCGAATCGCCGCAAACACCGCCGCTATTGCTGCCGTTGCGCCGCCCAACGGCCGACCCAGCAAAGCCCTTATCTATACATAGTTCTATCTGTATCTTTTTGTACTATTTAGGATGTGTTTGGATTAATAAAAGTGAGATAAAGTAGAATAAGTTGTAAGTTGGTAATTTGTACATTAAGATAAAATGTAAATAATTTTTAAAAATTTTTAAAAATTTATAAAAAATCAAACGGATCCTTAGTTTGTTTTGTTTTGTTTTGCCGTGTGTTGAAATTGAAAGACTGATAGTAGCACTGATTACTTGATTCTGCAACTGGAGGTCTGGTACAGGGTTGCCGTAACACATTTCGAAAGATCTAAACAAAAGAAAAGAATATAGGAAATAAAGTTTTCAGTATTGATTTAAATTTGTACATATAAAATATATGAATGCTAAAACTACAGACCAAAATTCCCTCAGAGGAAAAGAAACTTGTTTTCTTCTTCTGTTTCTTCTGGACCAAGCCTATCATTTTCCCGTCCCTTACCAAACTTCGAATAAAGGCTGGTCTGGCTTTCTGTGTCCTTTAATTGTTGAGCACTGTACCTCTCTATACAAACTCTGTACAGGGAAATGATCACACTAAACATAATTACCATTTCCCTTCTCCTTTGCATTGCGTGCATCATGAATCCAATACAATTTTAGCAGTCAAAAATTTCTAACATTTTGTTTAGCCAGCTCTGTAGTTTAGATTTTCCTTTCTATTTCGACTGTCATTTTCACCCCTGATTTCTCGTTTTGGGATTTCCTTAACTTTGCATTTTGGATACTGGGTCGCATTGGCTTATTCTGAAATCCTATACTTGCTTGTTCTTCGTTTATTCTTCCCTTCTTTTACTCATTTTGATATGATCAAATGACAACCTAATCTGAATAGGGAGTTGATTCAAGCTTTTGTTATTATTATTATTATTTTTTTTTTGGGGGGGGTAAAGCAGAGATTGCAACATCTGTTGTTTGAACTCATGATTGGTGGAAGAGTTGAAAGCCCGTAATTATAAATCTATGTTTTGACATCAATCTGTTTTGCTATTGAAGTCTGGGACCAGAATCTCATGCCTTGCCGATACCAAATTTGATTTTGAGATTACAAAGTGAAATCCATGGTTGTGTTCTCTTATGGGTTGATTGAATCCATGAATGTTCTTGATATTAAAAGTTATGTCAACCTCCCTGTTGGGTATGAAACATTCCTTTATAATAATTTTAATATATATATATATATATATATCTATTAATTCTTTTAATAGATATATAAGTGCTCTTAAAAGTTATTATTCCTATGAATTAAGTTAAGTTTCAAACTAGATAAGTATTAAAATTAAGGAAAGGTTAAAATTAGAATAACTAAATAAATATATATATATATATATATCTTAAAATTTGGGCCTCGTTGGTCAAGTTGCCATGTATTTGAGTAGGCCCTCATTTATTTAGATGAGGGAAGCATATTTACTTATATTTTAAAAAAATATAAAAAAAAAAATTTATTCTCCAAAAATATTTTATATTAAAATAAACAAAACTTAAATATGATTTTAATAAAAATTTTAAATACGTCTTAAAATATGCCTCTTAGGCTCTCCTTCCCAATTATTATTATTATTATTATTTTAAAATTCGTAACAACCCTTTGTTGTCCATAAAATTTCAGTCTCAGCCCCCAAAAAAATCAAATCGGAAATCCATCTGGTCTGCTTGCCTACATTTTTTCGTTGGTCAAAGGATTAAATATTTCTAGGTAATGCTACTTACAGGAATGTCTCAATTTGGGCATAATCAAATGCAAAATCCTTCAAATGGATTAAGATGTCAACATCACTTGTGACGCCACCTATGACGGTATACCCAGACATGTGCCCGGGGGGTGGGGGTGGGGGTGGCCAACTTGCCTTTTTTTCTTTTCCTTTTTTTTTTTTTTAAGCTTGCCTTATTTGCAAAGTCTCTTCACTCTCAAGTGGCAATGACTTGAGTGGTTATCATTAATTCATATCCCCCCAATAATAATATTAATTCAAAGTCTCTCAATGTTTGGGAGAGAAAATATTTATTGCAATAGTCAAGTCATATCATTAATGGAATATGATACAACAAATTAATCAATAAAACAAAGATACATATAATTTAAATCTTAATCATTACAATATTAAAAAATTCAAATCCCCTATTTAAAATAAGATATTTATTTTTTACCTAGTATTTAATACTAACATGTATAAGTAACTTTAATTTTTTGATTTGTCATATTATGTCATATTAATATTACGGTGGTAGACTCATTGTTGTTGCATTGAATATTCTTTTCATAAATAATCTTTCAAAAAGTTATAGAGATTTTGTACGAAGACATTAAAATTGATTTATTTATTTATATATTATAAAAAATTTTTAAAATACAAGTAAGATTAAGTATATATTACATAAATGTCAAATAATAAATAATTTATTAAATTATTGATTGAATATTTCAATTTCATGTAGCTATTGCTAACTGTATGAAATTGTAAAAAAAAAAAAAATTGAGATAAATTATAAAAAAGTCAGTATTGCTTCCCCACCATCTATTTTTTCAAACACTTGCCAAAAACTTCTGCAATTTAATTAATGATTCTCTTTCTCTCTCTATGTATATGTACGCATATATTCCAAAAAGTATCGTTGTGATCTTATCCAGATAAAAGCCAATTCAAAGCACCGTCCAGTCTTTCACCTTGAAAAAAGTCAAAAAACAACCCCACATACTTCTGACCCACAAAAGTTTTGACTCTCTCCATGGTCAACCCTCCCATACAAATCCTGCGAGGCATCCACAAACCTCGTAGTGATGCTCTGACTTTCTCATTCTTCAACCTATATATATATATATATATATGCACATACATAAACAATCACTTGTTCAGCATTCCATCAAGTTCAATTTTGATTTTTTGCACTCTCTTATACTCACTTGTTCAGCATTCCATCAAGTTCAATTTTGATTTTTTGCACTCTCTTATACTAGAATATATGTGCATATATATATATATATATATATATATATATATATATATATATATATTTATCCTGTAATTAAACCCCGAATCAAACTCGAATAGTTCTTTCGATTTGCTTTACGGTTTGGAAACTGCTTTAATTCGTCCAAATGAACAGCTCGGACGAAGGTGGTAGTAGCAACAGTAGTAATGGTTCGGCTCACAAGAAATACAGAGGAGTGCGTCGCCGGAAATGGGGGAAGTGGGTGTCGGAAATCCGAGTCCCGGGAACGCAAGACCGCCTATGGCTGGGCTCCTACTCCACGGCGGATGCGGCTGCCGTGGCGCATGACGTTGCCTCCTACTGTTTAAGAGGTCCTTCTTCGTTGGACAAACTGAACTTCCCCTCAACCTTGCCCGTCGGCGTCCAAACCGGGATGTCGCCCGGTTCCATTCAGAAGGCGGCTTCCGATGCTGGTATGGCCGTTGATGCCCGGTTTATGATGACGAAGCAATCAACGGGACAGAACAATGTCGTTGACGAAGCAGACATTGAGAGTTGGCAAAATGCCGATGGGAGTACTGGGCAGGCAATTGATCAGTTCAGACAAGGGCAGGCTTTGAATATTTCAGTTGAAGATTATCTTTCGAGTTAATTTTTACCCTTTTGGAGTAAGAACATTCAGGCCGAGTGTGATATATATGTATACACACACACAGATATATATATATATATATATATATATATATATTGGCCTACTGCAACTTTCGGTTGTTGAGATTTATGCCATCTCAGGATGTGTTTGGAATCTCAAAAGTAATAAAAAAAAATTAAAAATAATAGGTGACAAAATATGATCAAAAAATTTAAAAATTTTTAAAATTTTTTAAAATTATTTAATTTTTTTTAAACTCCGAATGAGCCCTGAGTTAAAAACTTTTTTTTTTTTTTATCCAGAAAATCGTACGCTTGTACCAGAATATTAATGTAATCGTGTTTTTATAATAGAAGTGCATTTTGATAGACTATTTTTCACAATCGTTTAATATTATATTTAAATTTGAATCTGTCACTGACTCACTGCTGAGCACAACTGTTCAACGGATTATTTGATCCCATTGTAACTATTTGTGTGATGGAAAATTTTAACTAACATCAAAAAGCAATTGACGCAGTGGATACTTTTTGTCAAAATACTCCATTTGAACATAAAGCATTTTTCCTATTCGGATGAATTCTGCTAGAAATTTTAAATATTTTTTCATCAAGAAAGTTATACCAAAATAACGTGGTGGTGTTTTTATTATACAAGTACATTTTGACAGACTATTTTTCATAAATTTTTAATATTATCTGTTTAAAAATCAAATTATGCTGTTTGGGGGCCTTTTGGCTTATCAAAATTTATCAAAATTTACAAAAAATTACAAATTTTTTTTAATTTCCTTTAATGAAATTTGTCGCATGTTACTTTTACACCAACTTTTTCAAAATTTTCCCATCCAAACACCAATAAAGCTTTGTAAAATAAATCTCTCACTAGAAAATATGTAGATAGGTAATTATTAAAAAGCTATGAGTGTGTGTAAAAACTTATGGTTTTATGGGTGTGTTTGGAGTAACAAAAAGTGAGATAAAAGATGATTTGGAGAAAATTTTTAAATTTCGTGCACACATCTCAAACCATATTTTTTAGAGATGAGCAATAGGATTTCTTTTCTGACGGATTAGATTTTCGTGTGGACGAATTTAAAATTTTGTATCAGTTATAACTTTTTTGCAGACCAAACCGAACTTGAAAAGCCACTATTTCACACTGTTCGTTCTTCTCGTACTCAAATTGAAAGGTAGTTCTTCGAATTTTCTTTCATTTGCACTTTCTATTTTTATTTTCTATCATTGGAAGCTTGTATTGGTCATGATGGGTCTTGAATTTTGAGATTTTTTTACTTCTCTTTTCAAAGTAAGCATTAATTGATTGAAAGCATTTGTTTTCTTTTTTTTTTTTTTACAAATCTATTGGTAGCCCGTATGTTAGGATGGAGATAAAAAATATTTTTCGTTGGTTGTATTCTATAGATTCGGTACCTCTGCAGTCCAAATCTCAAATGTGCTCAGTAAACTATTCTGACGAGACTGTACGAGCCGTTTGGACGAAATCAAGAAGTGGGCTAGTATCGGAACAGTTTTTTCAATTTGTTTGGATGGAAGTTGACTATGTGAATCTGTCAGAACAGTTTTTACGACCCCAGAAAAATTAGTCACAGTGAATATTATTTGGTAGCTTAGGAATCCGTGATGAGAATGACAAAATAATTTTTGGTATTTGATTAACTGAATTCCAATTATCGATTTTTTTTTTAAGTATTGGACCTTTTTCAAAATTCGAGAAGGTAAGACTGTGTAAAAATGTAATAATAGAAATTTTAAAAAGTTTTACCAAAATTTAGTGCACAAAATAGGGTCATATATGTAATTGATAGAAATTGACCAAGTCTTTAACCGACAAAAAAGTGAGCAAGAGTCTCTTGTTAATGTTAATAACCTTGAAAGGGGTAGTCGAGTTAGTTCAGATGGCGGGTTGAAGGCTCTGGGACCAATAGGTTCCGGGTTCGACTCCTCTTGGGGACAGTCCTTCCTCTAATTGTGGAGGGCTATCTAACAGCCTTTTTGGCTAAGCCGATCAGCCAGGACTTGCCTAAGCTGGTTTACCTCCTTGTGATTCTTTGCCGGTTAAGACCACGGAGTGAGCTTCACTCAGTGCGCACCCATGGATAGTGGCTGCAGGCTTCTCCCCGATCCTAAAAGAGTCTCTTGTTAATGAATACATTCACGTGGATATATATTTATATATACATATATAGCAGCTGGCTGGCAATTTCAACTCCAATCTTCCAATATTAATAATTCCCCCAGCTAATTAAAGCTAGCTTTGACTAGGTCACTTTGATTCAGGTTACAACCCGTTTTCTCCCCCACGTGAAATAGACTAGCTTCTCTCCCTCCCAACTCAATAATCGTCATTTGGTTTGTGACAGTTAAAAAGTATAAAAAAAAAATCATATTCATGACAAATATCTTTATATAAATTAATCAATAATTTTTATTCATAATATAAAAAATTAAATTGTCTATAAATTTTAACATTTTATGTGTGAATATTTTAATTAATTAATTGATACAAAATTTAACATTAAGAAATATCAATACACCTTTTAACATTTATGTGTTACGGATGATTAAAATAAACAATCGGTTAAAGAAAATTATAAACAATGGGAGATTAAAATAATTTTCAAAACATAAGAAGTATTATCTAAGTTTTGAAAAAAATCTTGGAAAATTTTAACGGAATTTACCTTTGTTGATATATATATATATATATATATATAATAAAAGTTACTTGTTCTATTTGGAACTTCAAATTTTTCAAAAAAACTTTAAAAGACTAAAAAAATTTTTAACTTTCTTCTAATCAAACTTTATCACACATTACTTTTATATCATTTTTTTTTTAATTTTTTCAAAACTCTAAACCCCACCATTATTTATAGTAGCAGGATTCATGTAATTATTGGAGCTCAAGTGTCTGTATAAAAAGCATTTACAATAAAATTCATTTACACTTCATTTGAAATGATGGATTCAGTAGAATTTTATTTCATTTGATGACAATTCTCACTAATTCTTATATTTGGAATTAAAGTAAAATTTTATAAGTTGAACTTGATTTCATTTTATAATTTAAATTTTGAGATTTCTATATTATTTGAAATTCAAACCAAAATAATAAATTTTGATAAAAATTTATTACTTTCTTAAGTCTTAGATAAATTTGATAAATTTATTTTTATATATCATATTTACTATATTTTTTATTTTTTATTGACATTCTTAAACTTAGTATTTTCTTTAAATGATATTAATTCAATTCTTAAATTTCAAATTCATTCCAAATATAAAATTTTATTTATTAAATCAAACTAAGTTAATTTTTTATTTTAAAATTAAATCAATTTCAAGAAAAGAATGTTTCTAGAGATATATGGGTGCATTTGGTGCACCAAATTTTGGTGAAAATCTCTGAAAACTTTAGAAAATCTCTATATATGCTTTTACACATTCTCGCCTTCTCAAAATTCAAAAAAAAAAGTCAATACTTTTCAAAAAACAGTAGATAACTAAAATTTGATTAATCAAATAGTAGAAAATTTTTCATGATTCTTACCATGGACTCTCAAGCTACCGGATGACAACGATTTTGACTATTTTTATGGGGTTGTAAAAATCGTTTTTTGTGGAGTCGTAAAAACCGTTCTGACGGATTCACGCAGCTAACTTCTGTCCAAACAATTTCTACAATCCGTTTGGATGGATTGTAGTGCAAAGAAATCATGACTGCCCGCCCAAAATTTTGAATCCGCCCAAACAGAAATCTAATCTGTCACAATGAAAATCCTACTATTCATCTCAAAAAAATACGATTTTAGATATGTGCACCAAACACAAAAAATTTCTTTAAATTATATTTTATCTTATTTTTTCTCACTTTTTACCGCTCTAAACTCACCCATATTGTTTAGTAGACCGGCATGAACTGGGCAATCCTGTCATTTGATGACTCTTACCTATCAATTCGACCTCTGGTATTCACAGCAGCTATCGTTTGACCCGAAAAATGCACAAGACAGGTTCAACCATACAGTGCTACTTGCTAGCTAATTTCCTTCTCTTCTGGCAATTACTTTCTACAAGCCTACCCTGTCACTCTCCACAGGCGCGCACACACGTAATAATAATAATAATAACAATATTTTTTATTTCGAGCAGAATAGAATTTGACGAGAGGTTTAAAACACACGTAGGGTTTGTTTGGAGTAAGAAAAAATGAGATAAATTATGGTTTGGAGAGAGTTCGTAATGCGTGCAGTGAGAGAAAAAAGTTGATTTGATATAAAGTTAACAAAGATTTATAGAGATTTTCAGAGATTTTTAGCAAAATACTGCACGCCGAACGCAGCCACAATTAAAAAAAAAAAAGCATGCACCCTGAGTAGTACTAAAAATTCAAAATTCCAAGTGATAAATGATTCGCACAAAACAAACAAACAAACAAACAAACACTTTAGCCCTGTTTGGTAACGTTTTTATTTTCTATTTTTCTATTTTTATTTTCAAAATTTTATAAACTGACAACAAAAATATATTTGTTAAATCTGTTTCCATTTTTTTGTTTCCAAAACAAATAAAAATGGAAGTAGAAAAACGGAAACAGAAAAAATGTGTTTTCACTCTGATTTTTTTTTTCTGTTGCCAATAATTTGTCAATTTTAAAACTTTGTCTATTTTTGTTAAATTACATAAAAATAAATTATTTTATTCAAATATTTTATTAAAATAAGTTATTTTAATAATTAATATAATTAAATTCAAAAATTAAATTAATTATATAAATTACTATAAATTATTTTTAATAAATAATAAAACTAAATTAATTTAATTTAATAATTAATTATTGCTAAATTATTTGAAATAAATATCATAATTAATTATTTAATTTAATAATTAAATTAATTTATATAAAATAATTAATAATAAATAATTAAATTACATTAATTTTTAATTTAATTTAATTTAATAATAATTATTAAATTATTTTAAATAAATATCATAATTAAATTAAACTATTTATGATTAAATTAATTTAATTTATATAAAATATATTTTATTAAATTATTTTAATAAATAATTAAATGAATTTATTTAATTTAGAAATAAATAATTTAATTTAATAATTAATCTAATTTAATTATTTATTTAATATCAAATATATTTTATTAAATTATTTTTAATAAATAATATAATTTAATATATTTTATATTTATTGATTAAATGATTTTAATAAATAATTTATTGTATTAATTTAATTAATTATATTAATTAAATTAAATAAATATAAAATATATTTTATTAAGTTCTATTAATTTTTTAAAACTAATAAAATTAAATATTTTCTAAAATAAAAAATTAATAATTCTAAACAAACTTGTATTTCCAAACACAGTTTCAATTTTCATTTCGAAAAAAATAAACAGCAACAGAAAATAAGAAACATAAAACGGCAATAGTAAAACAACAACAAAAAAAACGATAACCTTGTTAAACGGGCCTTTTTATTCCATTGTCTGCTGCTGGAAAGGGTTCTGGGAGAAGGTCAAAGGAGGACCACCAGCAAGCAACTTCCGAGTAGGAGAAGGAGAAGGAGGAGTAGTCTGAGGACTGGTCTCCAGAAGAGGTCTCCCCGTCCCTACGAAGGAGGTTCTTCTGGCGTCGTGGTTCCCCAATAGCAAGCGGAATGTCCAGCTCAGAACGCTGGGCGCAAATACTCCGTAAAGCAGGAATACGTCGTGCCAACTCGGGTAGTTCATGTAGGAATCTCCCCTGCAAGCCCGCAACACTATCAATCTCGCAAACTCCTCCACAGGCCCACCCCACACGCGTACCTTGATTGAAGTCTTAAAAAATTAGTATAAATTTGTAAAAATTACGGTCTCGACATTCTTGTAATGAGTAAAAAATTTTGAATTTTACTAGAGTTTCGTAGAGTTTCGGACAGGCCTTTTACTAGAAAAATTTATATCTGAATATGGAGAAGCACGGACTACTTAATTTGCTAAGAAATTAATTACCTCTCTTTCTTCCTTCCACTGCATGTCTGCACCCTCTTCTAGCATGAACTTGCCTTGGGTCATTTCGGTCCCAATCCATCCATGAGTTGCTACCGTTATTCCCATATCATCTTTAACTTCAAACCTCATTGTCTCGTAAAAGTTTATTAGAGCCGCCTTCGCCGCCTGGTTGTCCAAAACGAACAAACAAAGAAGAACCACTAAGTAGTTTTCGTTGCTTTCCAAGTGAAAAGTTTAATCAAATTTCAAATTGTCATTTGTATATGCTAATGCATTACAAATAATAATTAGTATCAGTTCCAAAGGGAAGAGTAACATAATTGAAAAAAAAAATATTGTAGAATAACATTTCAGGGAAAAAAAAAAGGATAAATAAAATTATTGATTGACTCAACAGAATATAGGCTCATTCTTGGCAAGGGTAACCAGCTCTCCACTGATGCATTAACTATGATTCGGCCGTGGTGTTGCCGGAGAAAAGGCAAAGCAATATAAGTAGGATAAACATTTCCCCAAAAGTTTTTGTCCTGGAAAATGGAAACATTCTTCGTAATAACCAATTAAAATATAGACGGGGGATCACAGTTCAAGCTTTTTTGGCTGAGCAACAACAACAAAGGCTTACTAGAATAACAGCCTAATAGCTAGTTATTGCAGTTGAATATGCTCATAAGCCATAGCCATTTATAGTTTTACCATCAAAATGGGAAACACAGACGTGTCAACAGCTTCGTCGAAATAGAATGTGTGCCCCAAACTTGCTGTATTTACCAGATGATTCAACGCAGAATTTGAAAGAGAAATAATTTTAATAATAATAATAATAATAACATTAACAATAATAACAAAAATTAATTAATAAAATAAGTTAACAGTTATGAATATATTTATTCAATTTGTTGGACAAAACATTCAAAGTGACTATATATGCTCCAGGGTGGAGCTGTGCTTGGTCTGTGTGATGGGCTGTAATTTGGGTAAGATTTTGGCTTAAAATATTTTTAGTAGTAATACAATACAACATCCTAACTCAACTGTCTATAACCTAGTTTAGAGCCTAGAGTAAGAATAAATCATCTCTATTTACTAGTCCAAGCAAGAAAAATTCTTGGTTCCGACTTTGTATGACTCAATCCCACTTGTGGCCGAGTGTATTGAATCATCAATTGGAAAAGAATATGTAGAGTCGAGTGGATCAGGAAATAGCTAGTGAAAACCTCAAATTAAACATCGCCTGCTTGAGATCGACTTACCACGGCCATAAAAGTTGATGGTCTCGTTGACAAATCTCCTGCACTCATCTGCTTTAACAACGTCCGCTGCCATTATCATGACATGCTTTGCACCCAGCTGTCTTGCATTCTCACCAATCCCTCGCAGCCTCTGTTCCCTCCTAGCTATCAATACCAGCTTCGCTTTCCTCTTTGCAAATTCGTATGCGATTTGCTGAGATTTTACAACCCCCCCCCCCCAACAAAAAAAATAATAATAATGAATAAATAAATTCAGTTATCATTACAAAATTGCATACATTCTATAATTCAGTTGTCATATAGAATTGGGTTTATATATATATATATATATATATGGCAAAGATTGTGTTGGTTGGTTGCAGACAGAGTGACCGCTGGGTGGCCAAATAAATTATATTTGGTTGGAGAAATTAGCAAACAAAAACCTCAATTAAGTCCACTGATTATCAGCCAATTTTTGCAGCATTGGTTTAATTTGAATCCGACTGCTTAACTGACGGTTAATCAAATTGAGTACCTAAGTAGTCAGACAGGGTGATTGCGTTAACTAAAATACAAATGTCCGGTGAGGCCGAGGCTGTGGGTCTAATGCACGATGAGTAAAACTATGCACATTACACCTCCAAGGAGTTTTATGAATTGAGCTTAACTTTATATGAGTGTGTATATACACATCGAGGGATTGAAGTCAAACGTTAACTTCATTATCTTTTACTTATATTATTATAATAAGAAAAGAGAGAAGGCATTGGATGAAGTTCTAAATTTGGTCACATAATTTTATTATTATTATACCCCTAAATTTTTTATAATTACCTACAATTTCAATTATATGGAAAGAAAAATTTTATAATTACTACTTAATTAAGTATTTTTACCGTTTTATATTTTTATTTTCATTAAATGTCCTTTAATTATCTAATAGTTTATTATTTTTATTATTTATAATTTGACTTATTTTTATAAATTTTATCTTATTTAAAAAAATTAACAAAAATCACATATAGTGTATGGCCACTTTTAATATATACACATGCATATATATGTGTATACACATACACACCAAGGGACTAGAGTTAAAATGCTATAATTGTTTCATTGTCTATAATATAAGGATTGTCCTTTTCTAGAAGAAGAAAGATTCATGCACCAACTGTATGGTTATATTTGTTCGTGGGATATGAGGTGAAGGATTGAACTACCAATTCATAACGAATCGAGGGTAGATCCGATGCAGTTATGCAGTGGTGCGTGTTTAGTGCACTTTTTAGTCATTAATTTTGAAATAGTAAATAAGTATCCAATAGTTCTGATGATTTATACAATTTACACTAATTCTTACTTGTTGTAACCAGTTAAAAAATGTATTTTTTATACACCGGATCTACTCTCAATCCGTCCATTAAACCCATCTCATTTCATGGTTGATAAAAAAAAAAAAAAAAAAAGGTAAACACTCATATAGAGTCCACTTTTGATTCCATATCTCTAATATGCAATACTCTCTAGATACAGTATTGTATATTCATAGGCCAGATTAATTTTCCGTTAATATTTAAAAGTCTAAAATTATTTAATATCACTTCTCCTATCAAATTACATATCTTACCCCACTTTATATCTTACTAAACAAATACTAAAAAAATAATCTCACCCAAAAAAAAAAAAATCCATATATGTTTTATTCAATCTTATATATTGGTAGCATTTGAAGTAGTAAAAAGCAAGAAAAATAAGAAAATAAGTGGTTTGGGGTAACTTTTAGTATTTGGTGTTTTTAACGCGAACTAGTTTTTTTGGAGATAAATAATATAATTTTTAGTCTTTTGCGGTAAGAAGTTGGAGAGAAAAACTGTAGAACGGTTTTTTTGGTCCGTTCCCACAGATTTATGTCAGAATCAATATTTTAAAAACCAAACCGAACCAGTCGGTTCAACCGATTGTACCATTGATTGGTCTAAGAAACGGTCTGGTCGACTGTTTAAACCCATTTGAACTTCAAACCAGTGAAATCCCAACATCCTTATGAATTATTGAACCGGTGCTGATTTTTACGAACCGACCTTTTTTATTTTTGAATTATAAAATAAGAAATTAATATGCACTACTCTAGAATTAAACCTAAGTCAATTTTGTAGCAAAGCACTATTCTCCCACTAATCCACTAATATACTTATTGTCCTACATTTTTGCTTGGTTTTACTTACGTAATATGTTTGTTTTGACTGAATTTATTTTAGGACACTTTTTATTGATACTTTTTTTTAGTAAAACAAAATAAAGTAGAAGAATATGTGGAGAAGTATAAATCTTTAAAATCATTATATAATTTTAATACATTTTAATATTTTATTTATATATTTAATTAAATATATTTATGACGTCATGATTCAACTTCGGTTCGATTTCAATTGAATTGATGATTGAACCATTAATCCGTGACATAGTCCCTTCTCTGGTTCGATAAATGGTCCAATTTTTAAAACATTAGTTAGAATTAAGTTGAAATTATTAAACTTTTTGATTTCTACGTGAAAAAGTTAGAAAGAGAAACCGTGAGAACGGTTTTTTTGGTCTATTCCCATGAATTTATGTTAGATTTATTGAAATTTATTGAAAAGTTACTGAGGTCTATGAAAAAATTATTGGATTTGTAAAAAAAAAAAGTATTGGAGTATGTAAATATATACATAAATTTATACAGATTTCATGAAATACGAGATGAATAAAATGTGTTAAAGAGTTTAGAGATTTTCAGATGTTTTTAAAGATTTTTATTGATTTTTAACAAATCAAATGCTTTTATGATCTCATTATATTACTTGTCTCATATCACTTATTTCCTCTAATCAAACATAGTGTAATTGTTAATGGTCTGTCATAGACAACCATCATGACTATTCATTCAATTTGAATTAGTTATACTGAAGTAGTCAAAACTGATTTAAAAGAACTCCATGTATCTAGTTAGGAAGACTAGCTAATTAGTTCGTGCTCAGAACAGTGGGTCCAATCTTACCGTTATGTGTGTGTGTGTGTGTGTGTGACATAAAACCTGTGATACAAAGCCTATAAATTGTTGAAATCTGAAAAAACAAATAAGCAAAACATTATTAATAACAATTTTAAATTAATTAATTAGCCAATTTGGCTGAGAAAAATGTAGATTATTAAAATTAATTTTAAAATAATGCAATTAAGAGATATTGCAGAAATGGGGGGTAACTAAGTAGTGGAATAAATAAATGAAAGGAAGTAAGGAAGGAATAATTAGTACCTCCCCAATCTCAGAAGAAGCTCCAGTGAGAATAACCACTTTATCTTCCATATCTTCACTGAACAAAGTGTTAAAAAGCCATTCACAAGCATTGATGAATGACAAAGCCGGCCATGCAAACGCTAGCATCACCAAGCTCGCTGGTGGAACCACAAAATTTAGCATAGAGTTTATCAGATCCATTGCACCAATCAAATAACCTACAAACGCGCCCAGAGAGAGAGAGAGAGAGAGAGAGAGAGAGAACTTAATTTGGGTTTTTAGCTATTTTGAGAAGAAGAAGAAGAAGAAGAAGAAAAGAGGGAGAAGAAGAGGGCAAAAAGCAGCAGAGCTAGCTCTTGAAATTTAGTGCTAGAAGATCAACATGAAGCTTGGTCTCATCCAAGGAAGTCATTACCACGTGTTTGCTTGCAGGCTGTGACGAATGGATGTCTTATTTTGGAGTTTCTGCATGAGAGGTGATGATATATATCAATGGTAATCTTGGAATTTATTTTCACTCAGTCACATATCCATTATCAATGCTCTCTCTCTCTCTCTCTTTATATATATATATATATAGTTATGTACACTTTCGCAACCAAAAATATTTATTTAGCGATTTTTTTTTCCAACATATTACTTCAACAATATTATATTTATTAAGATTCATTTTTATAAAGCAAATATTATTCTCATACCGTTCTTGTTAAATATTAAAAAAAGAGCAAATTGTTTAAAATTTCGCTTCAAAATTTAATTTTTTTAATAACTAAAAGTTTTAATTTTTAATTAGTGACAATGTTTTTATTTAGTGACTAATTTTGTTTGTGAGATTAATTGTTTAACGTTTAGATATAAAATGATTAAGGAGAGAGATATTAAAACTAATTAAAAACTCAAAATTTTAATTATTAAAAAATTATTTCTTAAGAATAAAATATGGGATAGAGATAAGGAACAAATTAAATTTTCTATAAAAAAAAAATCATGTAATCCATTACACTTTCATTATGTTATTTTTCAAGAATTAATAAGGTCTTTCGGAAGTATTTACGATAAAATAACATTCTCCTTTTTATGCGATTTTGTTTTAAAAATATATAAACATGAAACTACAAAGTTTGATGAAAGTATTATGTTAAATTTAATTGGGTGTAAATACTGAAATTATATAATTAAAGTGAAATTGGATATACCAGAGATGACATAGAATTGAAAATCCTATTTGAGTTGGCTCATGAATTGGGTACCATTTAGATGTCTAAATTTTAATAATTTTTGGTGCATTTAGTAAAATAAGTAATAATTTTTAACAAGTTTGTATAATTTTTGGATATTTGGTAAAATTTTTAATAACTTTTAATAATTTTTGTCAATTTTTAATAATTTTTGTTAACTTTTGAGTTGAACAAATTACTATAATTAAGTTAAAAAAATATAAAAATTATTGTTTTACTAAATACCCAAAAAGCAGATTTTGATAATTTTCTGTTAAAAATTAAATTGCCAAATGATGGCTCGATCCAGTGTCAATTTGATTTTATCATAGCTCAATTTTAAATTAATTTTGACCAAAAATGATAAGAGAGGTAAAAAATATGGCGCTGTTAAATGTTATTAATTAATTTTTTACATGGTAAATGTAAAATTGTAATATATTGACTAATTTTATCACATTTTATGTGTGTTTGGAGTAATAAAAAGTGAGAAAAATGAGATAAAATAAAAAAATTATGAGTTCGTAATACGTACAGTAAAATAAAAAAAATTAATGTAGTAGAAGTTTTTAATTTTTTTTTTTTTTTAATATCAAACGGTACCTTTATAACATTTGACGATTTGACTCCCGGAATAGTTAATGATTACAGAAATTTCAACGAAAGAATGATTATTGAAAGCTACAATTGATTGAGGGGTTCTCTGTATTTATTTTAATACTGAAGGAAGGTTTTATAATTTATCTTTAATTTAGATATAATTAATGCCATCACACATCAGATTACTGGGAGGCTTTAGTAGTACAAAATATTTAAAAATAGAGTGTAAATACCAAAGGTTGAGAGTCGGTTTCTGTATTTATCTAAATGTTAGGGGACGCAAGCATAATTTACTTACTTTGTATTTTTCATGGTGCAATGCACGTTGGGCGTTTGGGGCGGCAGTCCTCCGCAGCCTTGCCCCTCTCCAACGGTCCAACCCCGCTTCTCCTCCAACCTTCTCCTGCTCTGCTTCTCTCTCTCCCTCTCTCTCTAAGCTTCAGAGTGATGTGGAGATGATATTGGATAGAGATGGGTCAACCGTGCTCGAAACAATATTGTTTTTCAACACTGGCAAATGCAACCTGTCAATGCTCCCTTCGCCTCAAAACTTAAGGCCATCCGCTTTTCTAGGAATGCCCAGCTCAGCGCAACTCTCTCTCTCTCTCTCTCTCAATCAAAATGAATCAACAAGCTTCGAAATCCTCGATTTTCACCTAATTTATTCTTTTCCTCTTTTTTCCTCGCTCATACTTTCAGTTTTCTGGTTATCTTCTTAATCATTTTTTCTTTAATTATCTCAAATAAAGATATATTCATTTTTTTTTCTGTTAATAGTAATACACTCGGATCAATACCCACAAAACACATTTTATTTTATTATTATTATTATTATTATTATTATTATTTTTTAGGGGGAACACCAAGAACTGGCGCTTACGTCTCATCTCGACCAAGACTCCTGCATCAACGACAAGTGTTGTGTGTATACATGTATATTTATACGTCTATGTATATATATGTATATGCCTATGTTGATGCTGGATTTCTGGTCTGGGTTTTGATTCTTCGATCTTTTTTTCTAAGAGGCCTTGTTTGGTTTGGTTGCTCGCTTCAATTGTATTCTGTAATACAATTTTTCATGTCTTCCTTGAAGAGGGTTCATTCATCTTGTTCATGATTTGTAACATCAACCTGTTATTTGGCTCTTTCTTTCTTGTACATTAATTGTTAATATTTGAAAAAGAACTCTGTTTTTGGCCTGTTGTTGATTGTTACAAAGAATTTGCCTTCTTCCATTCCCCCCACCCTTTCTCTCTCTAAAAGTTCTTTGTTGCAATATTTTTGTATATTCTTTTGAAGAACCGGGTGCTTCTGTTGGGGCACACATCTTTTTGAGAGGAATTGGGGCATGTGACATTTGATTGAAGCTTTGGATTCGAATTGTCATTGAGGGTTCCCATTGTCTGGAGAAGATTGTGGTTTATATTTTGTTCAAAAACTAAGGCAGTTGAATTATTAGAAGATTTCAGTTGTGGTTTGATATATACCATCAAATTGGCATTGGAGATTTTTGCAGTTCTTTTTTACAGCTGGCACAAAATTATGCAAATTCATTGGAGTTGCCTGTTTGACAGAACGGGTGAAAGCTAAGGATGGGCTGCATTTGCTCTAAAGGATCCAACACAAGCGATTATGCTTCTGATAATGAGAATGAGCTGAACAAATCTTCACTACAGCTGGCTCCTTCTTCAAAGAGAGAGGAGATAGTAGTGGGAGTAGCTAATGGTGGTTGTGATCAGTCTGTTCACCCCATATCCGAGCCAGTGTTGCCAGCCAATATGGGCCCTTGGCATAGTACTATGGATGAAAAAGAGAAGAAACCGGGTATGTTTGGAAGGCGTAGAAATGGTAGTAGTCATAAGAGACGAGCTACAACGGATTTGGTAGCTGATGATGGACAACCACAACCAGAAATTTGCCCGACAGTTAGGATGCAACGGGACACTGAAGGAGAACAGCTAGGATGGCCGTCCTGGCTAACTTCAGTAGCTGGAGAGGCCATCCAAGGGTGGGTTCCTCGAAGTGCAGATTCATTTGAGAAATTAGACAAAGTCAGTTCTATTTCTTTTGAATTTATGGCTACTGTCGTGAAATTTAGGCCTTCTCCAATTTTGTTTTTGTTTGCTCGCATGTGTAAATTTACAGTTTACTTGCTTTTCCACATAATTATTTTATTTCTGTACTTAATTATTGATAATTAGTATCATTAGGGGTTGGAGTTTGTTGTATAGGGTGAGTCTGCATCGTTGGATGCAAGACAATCTGTTTAAACTTGTGCATTTTTGTTTTTGGTGTAACCTTCATAAAGCCTGGAGTTGAGCCCTACTTGTCTTTCAATCTAGCTGGGGGATGGAAGTTCGTTTTCCATCTTTGATTAACATCACTTTATGAACCAATGTTGAGTTATTTGGACATAAAAGAAATTTATTTTGGAAAAACTTTCCATCCAGCAGGTGAACTTTTAGCTTCATAATCTCAGTAAAAAAATCCAAATAATGCATGCAGAAGTCAATAAAATGCTTCTGGAGTGTTGAGCTGCATGACAATATTGAGGAATGAGAAAATCGTGATAATCATCTAGTTACTTGAGCTCATATTCATTCTTGGTACTAAATTAATAGTGCAGTACCTGACTCCGTGAAGATTTTTTAGCACGCATGCATAAAGGCATGAATATGTACATATATGTACACACACGGATCCTGTTGCAAAGACATTCTGGTGTTTCAGTTTTAAAAATTCTGGACGTATAGACTAATCTGTCACTGCATCTTCCCCCCCCCCCCCTCAATGCATGGTTAAACATACATTCCTAAGAGATGAATAATCCATGTGGATAAAGGTGTAGTTCATTTAAACGGTTTTTATATGGAGAATAGGAATAGAAGTATTGCATTAGTATATAACTGTTTTTAAATATGAACTGTTTACATTCTTGAAGTGAATTCATTGTCACTAAATTACCAAGAAATAATAGTTTAACATTTATTTTTTTATCCAAATAGAAATTCAATTGTTGTTTGTGAGCACATAGCATGTATATCTTGTAGAAAAGTAGGGGTTGAATTTCTGCAATCAATTTATTTGTTGATTACCCTGGTTTGCCCATGGAAGGCATTTTTATGAACTAATTTAGGAAGACTAGTTTCAAATATAAAATACTTCCTGTAAATGAAGTACTGCCGATGCCTTTGCCTTCTAACTAGTGGGGGTTGGCAGTAGGTTGGTGGATAGCTTGATTTTTTTCTATTCTTAGAATGCAGCTAACTTTGTCAAATTATAGAAAAAGGCAATTCACATAGCATGCTAGGGAAAGAAGTTGTACCATTGATGGATGCTATTAAGCATTAATTAAAACTATAAGTTTCAGTGGATATGAGAATAAAGCAAATTGCTTAATTTTGATTTCGCACGTCCTTTATGTTGGGCACTCATGAAGGAAATTTCTGGAATACAAATTGAAGAAGTGGAGGCAATTTGTTCTGGAACTTTGGTAGTGTTGAAACTTTTGCAAGAATTTAGGAGAATGAATTAACATTTACCACAAGCATTCATGAAGTTAACTAATAAAGGGTATTTGAGTGCACGAATGAGCTCAATCTCCGTACGAATTTTTAGAGAAGAAAACTATAATGGTAATCATGTTACCTTTTGAAGCCAAAAAACCTTGTCTATGAATCTGGTTCTAACAACTTTTGAAATCAGAAATATGTACTAATGGATGTTTGGATAGGCTAAGGTTTTTTAAATAGATTGTTGATTTTCCAAATGATTGCTTTGTGCAGATCGGACAAGGAACTTATAGCAGTGTATATAAGGCACTTGACCTAAAAACATACAGAACTGTTGCAATGAAAAAAGTTCGGTTTGTAAATATGGATCCAGAAAGTGTTCGTTTTATGGCTCGGGAAATCCATATTTTGCGTAAACTAGACCATCCAAATGTAATCAAGCTTGAGAATATAGTCACTTCGAGGATGTCAGGCAGCTTGTACCTCGTATTTGAATACATGGATCATGATCTTGCTGGGCTTGCAGCATCCCCTAAGATCAAGTTTACCGAACCACAGGTATTTCCTCCCATCTTTTCGATTATGACTTGTTTACCCCTAAGACCATGAGGCCTTAATGGAACAGTAATCTTAAGTTCCAATGGGAATTACATGAATTCCTGAAATTTTAAACTTCCAATGTAAAAACATAATGATGGATACTTAAAAGAGCACTTGAGCGTACAAGAATTTCCTTAGGAAATGTAATCTAGCAGTTTGAAATGGTAAACGGTGAACAATAAAAAGTCGTACCTGATAAATCTCATGGATAATATTTGTTTAGGATATTGCATTTGTGGACAATAATGTTACCTGATTCTTATGTGATGAGTTATGAATCCACGCATTTAAGGCAATGCCACAATAATGTGAAATTTAGGTTGACCTGCACAGCTTGCCATGCCAACTTCTTTAGTGTGTTGTCTCATAGCGGGTAAAAGATAGATCTGATGCTTGCATTTTCTTTCATATCACGTATTTGAGTAGAGTGAATTACCTTTATTCGTTGTGTACTCTTATATTGGGGTATCTGTGCTGGGCTTGCAGATTAAATGCTATATGCGACAACTACTTTGTGGACTTGAACACTGCCATAGTCGTGGGGTTTTGCACCGAGACATTAAGGGTTCAAATCTGCTAATTGACAATAATGGAGTTCTCAAGATTGCAGATTTTGGTCTAGCAAACTTTTTCCGGCCTGATCAAAAGCAGGCATTAACTAGTCGTGTTGTAACGCTATGGTATAGGGCTCCTGAGCTTTTGTTTGGTAGAACAGATTATGGAGTTGGAATTGATCTCTGGAGTGTTGGTTGCATCCTTGCAGAATTGTTTGCTGGAAAGCCAATTATGCCTGGAAGAACAGAGGTACTTCCCTTGAGTTGTTTGATTTTGTTACTTGCTCCTTGTGCTTTTTTGACAGTAACATTATTTTTATCCATCATCTGTGTTTGGAAACTTCTTGGGACTTGCAAGATGAAATTTAGAATTGAATAAGTCATATGAGAAAACATAGATTCATACACGTTAATCCTTTTTCCTTCTAAGAATTTTGGAATTTAAGACCCACAATTTCTCATTTGTTTATAAATATTTTTTTTTCTAAAATAGATATAAGTAAGAAAAAACTATATTTTGTAATACAAAAATGAATAAATTGTTATTTTTCACGGATGCATATAATAATATATATTTATTGTTTGACGTGTCCTTGTTGTGTTGTTGCATGTCTTGATGTTTTTTAAAATTCTTATGTCTACGTGTTTCATGTCTTGATATTTCTTAAAAATTTTTTCCACCTTAAATTTAATACTGATCTTTCACTGAATGTTGCAGTGTCCAAAAAAGTGGTTTTTAATTGGTTAGCTTCAATAGGTTTGACAAACAATATTTTATTTGTATATTACTAACTTTATTGCAATGTGGGGGATCGAGGGTTTGAACCCTAATATCAGTATCTCTACTTGTGGAGGTAAGGCTACCTATATTTGATCCTTTCTAGATCTGGCAATGTGAAAATCTTGTGCACTGGGTTGTCTTTTTTTAATTACTAACTCTATGAGGTTATAACAAATCCATCCTCAACAATGATCGTTTAGGTTGTCCTCTAAGATCGTTTGGTTGTGTTTGAATGTTAGTGAAGCAATACATTAGTTAATTCACTATTGTTTGACATTTACTATGATATATTTGTAGTTGTTTATATATCTTCAGTATTGAATACTGTGATTGCTAACTGAGATCATCCAAAACCATTCCCAGGTTGAGCAAATGCATAAAATTTTCAAGCTTTGCGGTTCACCTTCTAAGGAGTATTGGAAGAAATCAAAACTGTCGCATGCTAGTTTCAAACCACATTACAGGCGCTGTATTGCTGATACATTCAAGGACTTCCCCTCATCAGCTTTAGCTCTTGTTGATGTCCTCCTTGCAATAGAACCAGAGCAGCGGGGTATTGCTGCTTCTGCACTAAACAGTGAGGTAATTTTGAGACTGTTTTCCCAGAGGCATTGAAATTTTAGCTTTTTGTATTAAGCGTTAACACGCTACAAAATAAATAATTTAGAAAACTAAACATTTCCAACCAAGATGGGCAAATAAATGGTTTGAAGTTTATGAGTTGATGCCTGAGGAATTCTGTTTCTTGGATTTCCATGATAACAGCTTATTCCTGGTGTTCAGACTATGATAATTAACAAAGAAAAAGGAATCTAGTTGCTAGTCATGGAAGCAAGAGAGTTTCTGGACTGAAAGAAGGGGGAGAGGAGGGAGGGGAGAGAGAGAGAGAGAGAAATTTCAACAACAAACTACTTAACATAAACTTGTTAGTATTTGTGGCATCCTCAAATCTTAATATTAGGGCCTCCAAGAGAAAAAGAAAAGCAAGAAGGGAAAAACTAGTCATATTTTTCATTTTAATAGTGTCCTTCCTGTTGTGATACAAATTAATACAGGACACCCACTATTAGGGGCTTGTCGCTATTTATAATAATAGAATCTACAAAATAGAAAATGAATAAATGGAAACCCTAAGTACGTATAGAAGGGTACAAGCATTCTGATTCTAATCTATATTTACTTATGGCAGCTAGGTTTGTGCCTCAGCGGTAGCAGCAACTAAACTTCACACATATGGCTTCTTTTATACTAAACTTCACACGTGGCTTCGAGATTTGTGCTCATTTATCATGTCATTGTACGAATATTTGGAAATGCAAGAGATCCACAACTAGAGGCCTATGCCTCTATTTGTAATAATAGAACTGTACAAAATAGGAAATAAATAAATGAAAACCCTAAATACGTATACAATAACATAGTTGCCCTAATTTTAATTCTATATTTACTTCTAAGGCGCTCCAAATTAGTTGAAAAAAAAAAAAAAAAAAAAGAGAGAGAGATTAGGCTATTTGTAATGATTCATTTTTGACACTTCAGAACTATAGACAACTAGGCTTTTTCTTATCTTAGCTTTATGCTATTAGTAATGATTTGGAAAGTACATTTCTGACACTATAGTTCCTTAGACAACTGGGATTCTTCTTTTCTCAACTTGATTAAGTGAATAAATTGATCATGGTGCTTAAAGTCCATAATGGACACGCTGTGGCTACTTATGTTGAACCTTTGAATTGTGCACTTCTTGTAACTTGTAAGGATGGCTAACCCTCATTATTGTTCATCGCTAAATAATGATTGAATCATTTATTAATATCATAGGGAAAGAAATTAATTTCTTGACTATTCACAATATTTTGATGTCAAAATCATTTCTTTTTTTGTTTTTTGTCTTGTCTTTTGTATGATTTCTATTAATTAATTGGACTTTTCTGTTTTTATTTATTTAAAAATTTTCACATGCTTTATTCACTATTTTCAGCCCTTTTGTGCTTACTGTCGGTCTTGAATTTGAAATTCTACGAGAATTACACAGTTCTTGAACCCTAAGGTTGTTGCACTAACTATTGATTGTGATGCACGTTTGATAACACATCCTTCCTGGTATATTATATACTTGGATCCACTAAAATATCACGATCCATATTGATAACAAGTCCCACTTGGGATATTATATACTCACGTCCATTAATTATTATACTACAAATCTTTAATTAGATAATCTTAATTTCTTTGTTCAGTTCTTCACGACAAAGCCTTTTCCTTGCGATCCATTTAGTTTACCAAAATATCTTCCATGCAAGGAGTTTGACATGGAGCTTCGAGAGGAGGAAGCAAGAAGGTAAGCTATATCATGCATTTACCAAAATTTTAGTATGCAGTATGGCTCTTTAAGTCACCCTAACTCAAATTCTAAACATTGTTGAACAATCTTGGCACAACAGTAAGGTTGCTTCTTTGCGACCTATAACTTGTGAGTTCAGTACTTTAAAATTGTCTCTCTAGTTATTCATGTGTAAAATTGCGTATATTGCCCCTCCTCAACCCAACATAGGCAGGAGTCTCATGCACTAGACTACCCTTTTTAGATATGCCCTTACATTCCCTCTTGAGAAAAGCCAAGCTTTCTAAATCTATAAAAACTTATTGCAGAGCTGGCATGATAACACTAATGCATTCTAAAAACTGGGTACTTAGCGTGGCATTCCTAGGCTTAGGACACTACAAGCTCTAATAAGAAAAGGCATTCCCAATTGATATTGCCTAATAAGATGCTGAAAAAGCACTGTTTACATTTGCCAAATGCCAATACATACTTTAATTTTGGTCTCTTTTAGGAATTTTTCTAGCATTTATTTTGTTACATTATCTTAATTAACAGTCATCGTGATGCCATGATTTCTAAACTGGGATGGCAACTGGGAGTGGGGATATATTCATTTTCTTGGAGAGACAGACCCACTCCGCCAAGTATTCTCCTTCCCACGCCTACCTTGCCCTGTGATGGGTATCTCCTTTTGGGGGGGGACCCTATTAAGATCAATAATACTTTATTATTTTATTTTTAAAAGTGAGACAATAAATAAAATATATACAAACTTGTTATTAACCAAAAAAATAATATATATATAAAAAAAAGTTGAAATATCAATATAGGAATCAACAAAATAGTGAAAACAAACATTTCAATTTCTCAAGATATAAAGGGGAATCAGTAAGGATATTTTTGTAATTTTAAAACTAATCAGGGCGCCCCAAACCCTATTGGTTTTTAATTTTTTCCCTCCATCCTCATCCCATTAAGGTTTGTTTGGATCGAATTGGATTTCCGATTTTACCTGCCTCATTGCCATCCCTAGGCCTATGCATCATAAACATCCCAAAAATGAAAGAACATGAGATTGTAAACTCAATGAATTGATATATGATGAAGATATGTTTATCCTTTCAAAATAAGTTATCATAATTATGGTCTTGGCTGCATTTATTTAGAAAATTAGTTACTTGTGCAATCCTAAGTTCAAGATGGCCACCATACACCAACCATGTAATTGAGTGAAACATTTCCTATATTATTCCTATATTAATTGATTTGAGGGCTTCTTTGCCATTTCTTGAAACAACTCATCATCCGTGATGATTGATAGATGTAATATTCGTGTCCACATGTTTAGAAAAAAGTTAATACTATGAATGGATATGTAATAAAGCCTTGACTTTTCTTCTTGTTTGTGTTAATCTATTGTGCCATTCTAGTCTATTTAAGGCGTCACAACCATAGTTTTGGTGAGAGTATACCTTTTGTTTTAGCACTACCTCAGTCCTAAATTTTCCTTTTTATATTTCTCATGTTCTGAAGAGTTTCAATTTGGTGTTTGAATTGCTTTAATCATGTGAGATAGTTTGGTATATTATTCGGCCCATTTCCTAATCGTATTAAGCTTTTGAAGGCAATTGGTGACTTAACATGGTATTTGAACTCTAGTTTTAGGATGCCTTTAGTTCAAGTCTCATTATTAGTGTTTATTCCCTGTTTATTATTTTGCACTATAGTCAATTGGCGTTGGTGTGTTTTGTTTGATTTGATATGTTGCTCCACATGTGAGTCGGGATTGCACGTGAGGAGAATGTTGACATAGCTTGATACACACAACATATGGGTCTAAGAAAGGCAAATGGTTTGGGGTGTTTGGCAACCTAGATAGCTAATTTTGTTTAGAAACATCAATTTGGGTAAAGCTTCTAAGAAACTAGAAATCCTTAAAGTAGGCTGAGAACTTGTATAATTTACTTGCTCGTTTACCAGCACAATGGTGCTATGTTATTTTCTTGTGGTCTTGATGTATGTTCAATATTTTTTCCCCTAGGACAAAAGCTAAATCTGTGAAAAGACATGGACCTGGATCTGTAAAAACGGGTGCAAGAGAATGCAAGGGAGTGCCTTCACCAGAATTTGATGCTCAGGGTCCAGTATCTTTACAGGTATTTTCTTTTTTTTTTTTTCCTTTTTTTTTGATAAGTTTATTTGTTTCTTTGCTGTTTCATATTTTCGTCATCGACTTTATGGCTAACATAGGGATTACAGGGTCAGACAAATCCCAAAAGTACCAGTGTAAAATACAACCCCCAAGAAGATGCTGGGTCGGGCTTCTCAATTGACGCACCCAGGGGACATAGAAATAATGGTTTCTCCCAGTCTATCTCAATGGTTCACCCTCGTGCAGTAGGATCTTCGAGGTCCAAAAAGGTGAAGGAGTACGAGGGTCGTATTGATCCAAGGACAACAATTGACTACTCTGGACGCGGAATGGATCCAAGTACACAGACATCTCAAAAGCCTCAGGTAGCAGCAGGCTTGTCCAATGCCTATTATAAGAAGGACGATAGGATGTTCGGGAAGGATGTATGTTTCTATCTCAGAGTTGGCTATTATTTTAGTCTTCTTTTTCGAAATAGACGCATGATCTTGAATCCTGTGTCTGAATGGCTTGAATTTCTTCTCTTTCTAAAACATCTTACATCTTTATTTTGGTACTTTTTATGCGTTCTTTGTGGTAATCAAGGAAATATATTAGAATTTGTGCTTTCCCCTTCCTTGCATCTTCATATGCTGACCCTGTATAATTCATAATTGGGCATTTAAGTCACTGTATTGGACGCGTATAAACATTCTTAATACCTTGCATTAGTGGGGGTTCACACCAACTAGTGGCATTTTTGTCCCAAAAAAAAAAAAAAAAAAAATTCAACTTTCTATTTCTCATTTTCTTCTGTTGCATTCACATTTTAACTTAAAATGCGGAATTGTACCATTGTCTCCTTGTCTTCTCTTAAGAAACAAGCAAGAAGTGTACAAATAACAAAATTGCAAAACATTTCTACTCTTTGCTGCCTCCCTTTTTTTTGCTGCCTCCTTTTTTTTTTCTCTCATTTTGTTCAAGCTATGTTTGGTCTCATCTTAATGAGAAAAAGGTAGCCCTTTGAGACACCTAGATGATGATCTTAAGTAACTAGGTGACTGCTGGATAACAGGGACCCAGTTATTGATTTTGATATTACTTCATAGTTTTATATCACGGCTCTCTTTCTTTCCTTTATGCAATCTGGGTTTCGCAATATTTGACTCGGAGCATTTTTCTTCGGATTCAGGGGTACTACGTAGCAAACAGAAGCAGGATCCATTGCTCTGGACCATTGATGCCTCCTGGTAGGAACATGGACGACATGCTCAGGGAGCACGAAAGACAAATTCGAGAGGCAGTCCGCAAAACACGTGTCAATAAGGATAGGAGCAAGAACTGCTACGACCATGGACGACAGTTCAACACGCCCTTGTATCAAAATGGACACAGTCGGTATCCCTAGAGCTAATGTTGTGCTGCCCTTTTTAGGAGGAGGATCTCATTGGATTTGACCTTCTTGATCACTATGGAGAGGGAACTCACGCTTTTGCCTAGGAGCAGGAAGCAGTTGATTTTGGTTCAATCCAAAAATGAGTTGTTTTTGGCACCTGCAATGGCTCTGTCTGTGATTTTCATCACCGGAAGCGTTTGTTTGGGGAGCGGGGGGTTTGTCATTCCTACTTATTGATCATGCACATACGATGTAAATATATTCTTGGTCCATTAATCAGTTTTTTATTTTCTCTCTCCGTTTTTACTGATGGGTGCATGGCATGCTGAAGGAACAAACCTTTCTGGGAAAGGAAAATGCTATTCCACTGGTAAAACATTCCAGGAGATGCAATTGGAATGATGCGGGTGTTGTAATTAAAGTATATTAATTTTTATAGGTTTATTATTTTGAAATGATATAATCACTAATGTTTCTCTTTATTGTCTTCATCCCCAATTATATATGCATTTCTCATACCCATCCTTACTTTCTGTCAAGAACAAAATATATTAATATTATATATTGTACAAAAAAAATATTAGTTAATATACAGATTAGTAAGTAAACGAGTACTAAGTATGATGGGAGCTATCGGTGCCCCCATCCTCTCTAAAATTCTTTTACCCATACTCTTTTTCGTGGATAGTATCTTTACATTTTACCTGAATAGAAGAAATAACGTGAGTACCCAACGAATACAAGCAATATCGAATTCTCTACTTTACTTGTTCCATTGATATCCCTAAATCTCCCTTTCCTCTTTCTTTCCACACTTCCACTAAATTAAATATAAGATGCCATTTATCGCTTCTTTTTATTTTAAAAGATTTATGTTTTAGATAAATTGAATCTATTTTAACTAATTCTTTAAATTGTTTAAAGTTGAATTTGGATTCACTTGTTGTAAATAAGTGAATGTTGTTATTAATTATTTGAAGGTCCACATATCAAATTTAGATGTTAAAAAGATTCGATTTTAAATTCAATAATGATGTTAAAAATAGTATTGTATGAATTTAAAATAGTGTCACAAATATAATATTAGAATCTCTTTTACTAAAAAAATTTTAACAAGACAAGAATCTTACATAATTTTTTCACATAATTAGGAAGATGTGAGTCATAAGATTATTATTAAAAATAAATAAATAAATCGCTGAACTTACAAAATGTCATATAATTACAAGAATATTATTTCTATATCAAAAAGAGATTTTTCTAAATCAATTCCTCCAAGTAGCACTCAATTGGTAATTATTAAATATTCCTACAAAAGAAAAGTAAATCTCTAATCAAAAGAAAATTTTCCCTTAGTTACTAATGCTGGTTTTGTATAATCTCTCAAAAAAAAAAAATAAATAAATAATGAATCAAAGAATTTGATTTCCTAATGTGTCTCTCTCTCATTTTAGATCATAAAACTAACCAAATTATTTTCAACTCACTCAGTTTGATTCAGTTATAAACTCACCCTAACTCAACTTAAAATATAAATAAACTAAACATGAACCCATTATACTATTGAATTACAAAAATTCAAATCAATAAACTAATATTTGATAAATATAATATAAAATATCAAACTCTCAACAAGTTCAACTCAAGAATGATTTGACAAAAAAAATTACTTAAATTTGACTTAAAAAAAAAAAAAAAACTAATCTAACATTTTAATCTCGTTAAGTTGAACGAGTCTAATTCAAACACACAACTATTCTAACTCAATTTGTTTCATCTACACTCTCTGTTCTCATTAAAAAGAGAGAGAAAACAAGGCATACAGAAACATCCAAAAAAAAAAAAGAAATCCGTGACCAGAACCTAAACATGCAAAATAGCTTGGAACTAAGAGTATAACTGGGTTCGGATAAGAACCATAACTACCAAGTTTCTATGAAAGTAAACAAGAGCTATCCACTTCAAAACTCTGCCAACATTTTTATGTACATTTTGAATTCACATATATAGCTTTTGACCACAACTCACACTTCTCCCATCAATTACCTGCAGCTGGTCAGATTCTTAGAAACTTTGCAACTGGCAAATGGCTTAGAAACAGCTACATGTCTTGCTTTGGCTTCCGGCTCAGTTCTGAGTAGCGACCGCCCATTAACTGCAAAATCTCTTCCCACAAACCTTCTGATGAAGTATTTGTCAAACCCCCAAATATCAAATTTGCACTACATGCAGCTACATACCAATATTCCGATTCAATCTCCTCTCTCAACTGATCCAGCTGCCACCCTGCATACCCTACGAAGAATTTGAGTCTTGAGACTTAAGCCCCCCTTTCTTCACCATACCAGCGGCTTCATCCAAACTGTTTCGAGCTCCAAAATACAGGCCAGGGACCACCCCTTCAAAACCAGGAAGTTGAGATTTTCCACCCGTTCTCATCAAAAACATAGTTGCCTCGAGGGGCCCTCCAAAATGCAGAGAACAGTCAGCAAATGTGGTTTGCAGATCAAGATTGGTGGGCTTCATGTGCCTAATCCTTTTGTGAAGCGGACAGTTTATGACAACTCCAAATGGCCCCTCTTGTGGGTGCCTGGTTCCAGATCTGAGAAGGAGAACAACCGTTCTTTCAAAAGTGCGGACACCATCAAGCTTTTCTGTGGCGACAAGAACGCAGCCAGTCTCTGGTCATGAAATTGGATGAGCCCACTTAAGACCAAGAGGTTTGGACTCAATCTGGGCCCTGTCTTGGTTATGGGAACTGGCACCCACAGTTTCAGCCTGGTAAAAATTATTGAAAGTAAAATTAGTCATTTAAAGAGCAACAGTATATTAAATTTCATAGTCACCAATGGTGATATACAATTTCAAACTGGCTCTCTCTCTACTATAAGCCACAATTAAATTGTGCAACATGGTAAATCTCTTGAAAGATAGGAAAGGGTCTTCTTCACCATTTCATCAGAAGGCAGGAATTTTGAGGTGACAATTTGTTGATGGGATTTTATTTTTTATTTTCTAATAGATAAATAAGCAATTGCAAAAGTATCAAGGTGATGCTAGCCACATTACAAAAAATTCTTTTATGTGTGGGCAACCAACCCCAACCCCCCCCCCCAAAAAAAAAAAACCAACAACAACAACAATTGGGTATGATGACAAAGGATTGAAATAAACATGTCAAAACCAACATCCAACAAAGTCTCTCTCTCTCTCTCTCTCTCTCTCTCTCTCACACACACACACACACACACCCCCACGCACCTCCCCTTCAAACATTTCAAATGGCAGGAATTTCAAGGTGGCAGTTATGGGCAGGATCCACAAGTTTGGCCAAAAAAATGGGTCTGGTGCAACCATCAACCACAAGTTCCATCAAACATGTCAGAATGTCCTTAATACAGCCAAATCCAACTTCATAATCTTAAATTTTTAAAAATGCATTACAATTTTTTTTCAATAGGCAAAACTTTTCTCACCACAATCAGTCAGCAAGTTAGTATGGGCAATACAAGGATGAACTTCCCTCCAAGGTTGTGACAAATAAGATAGCTTTGAACCATCCAAGCAACAATAAATTTCCAACTCTAGGGCCATGTTTGATTGGGAGGACTAAACTAAGAGAACAAGTAATACCAGGAGTGAATATGACATGAGATTTGGTTGGCGGGATAAGAGAGTTGCATGAACTAATATTGGGAGGGCAATATACAATACCACAACTCATTTTAGGGGATATTGCATCCTAACTGAACACCATGTTCTGTCCAATTTGTGACTGCCAAACATGGGATAAGGTGAGCCCACAGACAAAGAATCCAATCACCTACTTTTAGCCCCGTTATCAAATACAGCCTAGGGGTATTTCATAGTGTTATTCAAATAAGCCTTTCCCCAACTACTTGTGGTGGCTTATGGATCCAATTTTCTGTTTTTCCATTCCACACTATCACAAGCCATAATCTTGGTTAAACCGCAATATAACCTGCCTTTCTTCATTAACTCAGACCAAGTTCATTTTAGTTCTACCTCATCCCCCAGCAATACCTGCAGTTCTGTAATATTATTCTCGTTGCACAATTTGAAGCCAGCTGTACCTACCTTTCCGGGTGTTTCAGTAATGAACAATAAACTATAGATGCAATAAATTTGGGAGCCAGAATAATCTAATCAATAAATGCATAAGCCAGTCAATGAAGCTCATATCATCCTCAAAAGGTAAAACTATGAACTGTGTAAAATTTCAGCACGTCAACAAAAGTGAAGGCCCTAACTAGATTTTATGAGCATTAGCCCAGAAAATTCGTAAAAATAACAATAATGATACCTGTTCCCGAGCGAAGAGAGCTGCTCTAAACTCTCTCCAGCCTGAGATTTTATGATGGGAATTCTGGGAGGTAATGTCGTTAGATTTTTTGCTCTCTGAGGAAGAATTGTTTCCTTTTGAACCATCTCCTTCAGGAATTGACTGGTCATCATTCCCTGCAATTGGAGGACATGTCATACAACTTACACACTGCTTATGTTTCATTTTGAGGAGTTTAATAAAATGTTTATAGATTCAAGACGATACTAGGGATCCTGCTCCTTGCATCGGAAGAACAAGTATTTAGTAACAAGTAGAAGCTAATAATTTCAGTTATATCTTACTGCAGTAATGTTCCGCTAATCTCAATGCACACAAATTTGATCATTTCTCAAACAAAAAATTTCTAATAGGCCTTTATTTTTTCACCTGGACCAACAGTCGGTCAGCAAAGAATTACTAAGAGGTATATAACTGGTGGAAGTCCAAAGTTTAAATGTAGTTGCACAAAGCTCAATATTCAAACATAAAATAATATAAATAGCCACCATATAATGCCCATGCACTCAACTAGATTTATGTGAGCAAACAATAAGGGCAGAGAAATAAACTAATTGACTGGAAGAAAACATTTTGGACAACTGAAATAATAATGCAAGAAACAAACTAGAAGATAGAAGAAGATACCACCTAAAAAAATAGCAATCCAAGCTTAAAAATGGGGTGACCATGTCTTACAATGTAAGTTCATTTGAGGAGGGTGATAGAATTTAAAAAAAAAAAAAAAAAAAGTGATGTAATTTTGGGGAAAAAAAATGGTAAAATTAAGATGACCATACAAGAGTTAAGATATAATCTAAAAAGGGCAACGCGGTGCACGAATCACCCGCCTTGTGCGGGGTCCGGAGAAGAGTCGGACCACAAGAGTCTACTGTACGCAGCCTTACCTTGCATTTTATGCTTATATATATATATATATATAGATGTATATAAGAAGCTTAAAATGCAATGTATTATCAAATATTTTAGAGTATGATTGTTGTAACATTATTGTCGCCTATGTATGGAAATACTGTGATTCATTTATTTGTTACAAACTCTTCTGGTTGGGACTAGCTTTCAACATTGTTCCCCTTACAAATTTCTTTCATAAGCCTCGGCTAGACTCATTTGCAAAGAATGCAAAAAATAAAAATAAAAATGTCTTTAGGACTCCTTCATTACCTTAATGTCTTCTCTATCTTCAGTCCTTTTCTTAGTATACCTAATGTTCTTTCTACTTGTAAAAATACATATACATATATATAATAAAATACAATACAATATAATTAAATATCACATTCATGTAAGAATATAAGTGAAAAAAAAAATCCTTGTCAAACCATACCATCAAAGATATCAAATACAAACCATGAAACCAATATAATAATTGTGAATTTGGAACCGTTTGGCAAATAGCATCCTGCTGAAAACAAAAATGGCATTTTTTTAGCAGCCAAAAGGTTGATTTATTTTAAGTTAAGGAAAGAAGTAACTTAAAAAAATAAAAAATAAAAAATAAATAAATAAATAAAAACGACAACAATGACAACAAATTTGATGCTCCATCAAGCCATTCAAGCCCTTAACAAAATATAATAAGAAAAATGATATTTTTCTATTTTACATATTCTCGATTTAATAGAACTTTATGTCAGATTCTCTTAATTATTCTTTATAAAAATTTTCATACACAAAAGTCAAAAATTATAGGCATACAAATCAAAAGGATGGGACATTGACATTTGGAAATGCTACATCTTATGCCAATTTGGTGTAACACTCTGCATTCTTCAGAGCAACAGGATTAGTTGCGCCAAATTTATACAACACACCATTTAACAAAATGAGATTAGAGAAGGAATAAAAAAAGTGTCAACTTCAGTTGGTAAATAGAGTTTAGAACACCTGGTGTAGATGGTTTAAATGGTTGATTTATCAATTTGTGGTAGTCTACTGTTGCCTGCTTTTGCCGTCTCCAGTTGATATCCAATATCAATTCAGATCAAGTAGAGGGCCTTCTATTCTCTTGTAGGATGTTGATCATCACAGCACATCAATGTACTCAAGTGTCCCCTGAAATAAAACTCGAAATTTCAGAAAGATTTTTAAGCAAGTAAAAGTCTCCAGCTGAATTGAGGAGAAAGATAAAACCATCGTGGCTCATACTAAACAGACCTAATGTGGAGACAGAAGTTAGTCCCTCTTTCCTACTCTGCATGGTACAATTGAATTCTAAAGAATATTTATCTTTTCCTTGCATCCGGCTTTTGCAAGATCTCTTCTAAGAGGCTTTGTGCCACCTTTTTTTCCCTCCGGAAGCAGACCCTGTCTGGGACCAAAATGCACAGGATGATGTTCCAACTATACACTGTTAAATGCCTAGCTCAAACATGAACTTGGAAATTAGCTGAAAACTTCTAGTTGGATTTGCAGTAAGGCATGCATAAGCATTATTAGTGCATGTTAGGCACACAATAGCAAACCCCATGTCCATCTCGAAGCCAGATTTCCTTCTGTGCATCTTACCATGCACACTGCTCTTCTCACAATGCTCCAAACCATGGGATTTATCCCCAAAATGCAAACACCATCAAGTGGTCCAGACCACCATAGGAGCTATCAGTGCTCGTAGATCCTAACAAGCAAGCTCCAAAGCACTTGTAGTTGAATTATGGGCAAATGCAAATCCCAATGCAAGCAAAAACACAAGGGAAAAAACCCATCTTCGAAGGGCAGTAGGAGCTGCAACGATTGCCAGGAACCAATTCCAAACACAATGTCAGAGGTTATGCTGGTGAGACGAAAAGCAAAAGCGACAAGAACCATTGCACCAAGTACTGGCGCCCATGACTTAAAGTCAGGGAAACTAAGAAGCCAGGGACATCCTCTGAACTGCACTGTAAAGAAATTGAAATCTAGTTAGTATGAAACCACCATTACTAGAATGATAACCTGTGCAGTATCTAGATAGGACACTAACTGTAAGACACAAGGTTAGTAAGTAAGCTGGCCACAATAGTAAAGCAGCAAGCTACTCCTACTGACAGTACGATCATGATATACTTATCAAAAAAAAATGGAAAAAAAAAATTAGCTGGCAATAGAGTTTTAAAGCTGTCTCAAGTGTCCAGGTATGCATCATACATCTCTTTTACTTTCTGAGAGAGACCATAAAAGATATAGAGTTGATTGGGTTTGTTTATTGAATACATTGAACCAAAATTCGAGCCAACATTTCTGCATGTACGTAGAATATCCCCCAACATCAAAGAAAACATAATGGTGTGTCGAAAGGTATATCATCCATGCCTATTGAATGTGGGGACAAAAGATGATAGTGAAGTATACACTTCAAGCAAGAATAGAACAAATAGAACAAGTAATTTTCACTAAGTGACTTGTCTGTATACCTTTAAGGTTAAAAGGAAAGTTTTATAAGATAGCCATTAGACCTACTATGCTATATGTTCAAAGTGTTAGGCAACCAAAAAACATGTTAGTAAAATAAGTCTACTCAAGAGGAGAATAAATATAGTCAACCAAAAAAACATGCAAGACTATTACCATGTGGAGCAAGATCATTTCAGAACTCTCCCAAGGACAAATCACATGAAGCATGCCATAAACTATTTTTCTAACAAATGTTCTGGTGCTGATTACACTCCTCAAATTCGTTGTCTAAATCAAAATCCTCCGTAACAACGTAGCCAGCATCTTTTATCTGCCCAGTCAATCCCCCCAACAAAGGGTAAATCTCATGCGCTTGAGAGTTTGATGTGTCTCCCACCAAAAAAGGGGAAAATTCTGCACCTGCATCGACCCAAGCACAGCCAGGAGCCTTTTTAACCCCCAAGTCCCTCATGAAAATCCGCACCCTTGCTAGCTTGTTCCAACATCCAGCTGCAGCATACATATTGGCAATCAGAACGTAATATCCTGAATTTTCAGGTCTCATTTCCAACAATTTCTCAGCTGCCCATTCCCCTATCTCAGTATTTTCATGGATGCGACATGCTCCAATAAGAGTAGCCCACATTGCAGGGGTTGGCCGATAAGGCATCCTCATAATAATCTCTTTTGCTTTCTTCAGTAAACCAGCCCTGCCAAAGAGATCAACCATACAAGCATAATGCTCCAGCCGAGGAGTTATACCATAGACGCTTAACATTTTTTCAAATAGAGTTTGGCCTTGAGTTACAAGCCTGGAATGGCTACAAGCTGATAAAATAGCAATCATGGTTACATGATCTGGTTTTAACTGAGACCTGATCATCTCTTCGAATAGTTCTATCGCAGCTTGTCCCTCTCCTTGCATTCCATACCCAGCTATTAATGAGGTGTATGTCACTTCATCCTTCCTGCTCAACATATCAAATAGCCTTTTTGCTAGTAAAACTTTACCTGATCTTGCATACATATCCACAAGAGCATTCCATAGCAGTAAATAATCTTTAAATCCCACACGCCTTGTGATATAGCAGTGAAACTCTTTACCATGTTGCAGATTTGCCACCCGGGCACAGAGGGGAAGAATACTTGCTATTGTGACATAATTAGGTTCAACCCCAGAAAACAACATTTTCCTAAATAAGAAGGAAACTTCCTCAGAGCAGTCCGAGTGTGAGTAGCCAGAAATAATGGAATTCCAAGTAATTACACTTTTAGCTTCTACTGACTGGAACAAAACATATGCATGACTAAGGTCTTTGCACCTAGCATACATTGTGATTAATGCATTCTTTACATTGTCGAATTTGTCAAAATGCCTGCGAGTGGCTGTGCAATGGATCTCTTTCCCCAATTTTAACATACCAATATGAGAACACGCACCCAAACCAATAAGCAGTGCAACAGAATCCAGACGAATGCCACAAGTTCCCATTTGAGAAAGCACTTCAAGAGCCCCCGCAAAGTTTCCTACTTTCAAGCACCCTCCAGCAATGGTGTTCCAAGTTATAATGTTCAATTCTATTCCCTCCATTCTCATGCTTTCAAAAAGGTTAAAGGCTTCCCCCCACATACCCCTGGAGGCATAACTAGAGATCATGGAGCTCCAAGAAACAGCATCCTTCTCAGGTATTTTGTCAAACAGCTTACGAGCAACATCCACTTCCCCACACCTCCCGTACATGGACACCAAAGCATTTTGCACAAACAAGCACCAACCAAAGGAGCTACGATCAATGGACCTATGAACCTCCCTCCCAAAATCCAGATTTAGTTCTTCACCACAAGCTTTGAGAACGGATGGGTAAGTGAAGTTGTCAGGTCTAATCCCCATTTCCACCATTTGCCTGTAGGCAAATAGAGCCTCATCACAACACCCATTTCTCACGTAAGAAGATATAAGCAAATTCCAGGGCAAAGGGTGCAATATTTTTGAAGTTTCAGTTATAATATGGGCATCCGCAAGGAAATTAAAGGCTGAGTAAAAGGATACTAGCCTGGGAACCAATATGGGATGTTTTTCAAGACCTGATGACATAATGTAGGCATGGAGTTGTCTACCCGATGAAAGTGACTTTATGTTGGTGCAAGATAATAAAAGAGAAGAAATGGAATGCAAAATAAGATCACAAGAAGCACAAGATGAAGAATGGCATTGGATGAGAGAGAAAGTCCTGAAGGCCTTGGACAGATGGCCTCTAGTTGCAAACTCCTTCAGAGATGTAAGAAGAGAATCAACCATAGAATCATAACCTTCACTGGCTGAGGATCTTTCTAGCAATGGTTCTCGGTGATCACATAAGTTGGATGGATGCTTGCTTGGAAATTCTAATGGTTTGACAATTTGTTTCCATTTCCTAGGGATGAATTTCTGGATTTGGTATACAAAAAGGTCTCTCGGTAGTAGATAACATGGAGAAGACGGCATAAACCATATATGCTTGTTTTGTGTAATAATGCGGCATACCACATAACTAGAACCACATTCAACACTCACTAGGACAATCAGCGTCTTTTTCTTCTTGGGCATAGGGATCTGCTTATTGAATTAGAAAACATATTCTACTAATTATAAAGCTCTGCATGATTTGATGTTCTCCCTGCAAACATAGTGAACAAGGAAAACTATTAAGGCACTTCCCTTGGCTAAGGAAGCTTTAAGTCCTAAAGCAGGGGCTGAAGCCTTAATTTTCTTTTACTCTCATGCAAACAACATAGATAGAAGAATATCTCATGATGCAAATAGAATTTCACACTTAAAAGTTCCACGCTTTCTAAAGAATTGAATGTGGGACTGCTAAATAGAAGAGGAGATTCGAACAGATGGGTTTCGCAGAGTCTGGGGGGTTCGAACCAGATGAATGTTTCACTCTGTAACAAGCATCGAACAGGTGGGGGGCATTGCAAAGGGAGGGGCTTAATCTTCTGCTTCCGACATTGAAGCCGAAAAATGTCATAGGATTGGGTCAGCTAAGTCTTCTCTTCGTTTTTCTTCTTCGAACAGCAGCTGGAAAAAGATTGGTTGCTTTGTTCTTCCCCTTCCACCTCTTCTAAGAGCCGCTGGCTGTTTTTGTCCTCGCCGCCTCACTCTCCCTCTCTCCCTCGATTGCAGCCAGAATGCATCCTGTTGTTTTACTAAATTATATTTTTAATCTAAATTTGAATTCATAAATATTCATATATTAAATTATGTAATATTTTTAGCTATGGTATTTATAAATGTAATAATATTTTAAAATATAAAATGAAAAATTATGTAATCAAAATTTTAATTTTGTATTAAAATGTTTACATTAATAATATATCAAATTCAAATATATTTTTACATATAAAAATAAAAATAATTACGGATAAATTCTATTTTGCCTAGTAAATAATATATAAATTCTATAATTTTTTTATAAGACTAATAAATCTATGTTTAGAAAAATATATTTTTAATTAAGTTCATATACTATTTTTATGTGTATCCTTTATATATCCTTATATTTATAGTTACCCATTTAAAATATAAATCTAAAGATATTTTACCAAAAATATGAGTATAAAAAATTAAAATATCACAAAAGATGTATATATAAATATAAAATGTACGCACATACTTTTAGATATGCCCAGTTAGCGTTGCGTTGCTTTATATTCTTTATTTCTAATCCCTAGTACTCCTCTTGCTAAAAAAAAAATAATAATAACGACGATCTATCAATTGTTTTCCGGTTACAAATTATTAAGCAAATTTATTACAAACATAAATATATACTTTTACTAGTATATATATTAATATTATGATATTCTTTTAGCTTGATTAAGGTAAAATAGAGTTATTGAAATTATTTAGCAAATAAATTTTGAAACAAAGAGGTATGTGTATTTTAAACAATGTCCTTGAATTTTTTAGAAATAATAATTCATATGTTTAAATAGTTGTGTTATAAAAAAAAAAAACAATAATGATAATGAAAGATGACCTATATTCCATAAAGATAACATAATTTAACAAAGGTAAAAATGAAATTAACATTAGTATTTTTATAAAAAGGAAATAATAATAATAATAAGGTTTAATATTTCAAAATATTATCTTATTTCAATAATAAGAAAAAATGAAAGTATTTTTATTAGGTATTGATAGTAAGGTTTAATATTTGCCACACTTTTAATATTTCTTTTCATCTTAGTGCTTTCATAAATATGAGGGGACCAGAACAATATTATACGTCGTAAAAACTGATATACCAACATAATTAAAAATATATTTTAAATATAAATTTATTTGTCTTGTAAAAAATTATAAAACTAATATGTCATTGGTAAAATAAATTAAAACCTAATTTCCCCTAAACTGATCAATGAAATAGGTTAAGTTACTCAAGCAACAGACTTAGTGTCAAACTAAATTAATTTGCCTTGTTAAGATTTTACTAGTATCATACAAATTAATGAGGGAAAACAGAATTCTCATTTTCTTGTTTACTAAGTCGATGTGAAGTTAACGATTCATTTTCACAAAATAATTATTTTTAATTTTTATTCTTAAAGCATAAAATTTATAATCAATTGGCAAAAAAATAAAAAAAATGCACCCATTAAAATTTTATATTAACTTATGATAAATAGCAATACACTTTCTTAATTGTGACACACCGCTAATTGAATTTTAACAAGATTAGTTGGAGATTGACATTAAAATTAAATCAAATGTACATAGACAAAGTTTGTGAAACTATTCAAAGTGCAAATTCTGTACTTGAATTGATGGTATAGGTACCCTCAAATTTTTCAAGCCAAAATGATTAAACCATGCAAATAACTTACTTGAAATAAGTAAAGGAATTGTCTAAAAAGTGAAGAAACAAGGTAAAAGAAAGAAGTATTGTATTCAACTGAGATAACATGAGAGGAGTACAGTACCACATGGTCACACTTACGTCTCACATACTACCAAAAACGTTCTATTAACTTACTAGTAATAATGAAGACACAGAAAGCGTAGCCAGCTCTTATACTAGTACTGCTGCTACTTGTAATGTCGACCCACAAGATGCTTTATTTGTCACCTACTTAGCCACTCACAAAGAGAAGCTCTGCATATATAGCACTGGGGTCTCCTTATCATATATATATGTCTGTATATATCACCCTCTGCCGCCATACATTTCACAGTAATTAACCACTCAATTTTACCCAAAAAAAAAAAAAAAAACCCCGCCATCACTATACCTAGTACACACTGTATATATTTATATGAATAAATTACCCTTATCAATCTTATATTTTTCCCTTAATCTGTTTATTTTAAATCGTAACATTTTATCACTTTCGTTAGTTATCATCAAAGAAAGTGACTAAAAATGTTACATGTCTGTTACATATAACAGACACATAGCATCTTATGTCAATAATTTTGACAAAGAGTCAAAAAGAGATATGTTATGATTTAAAATACAGAAAATAAAAGAAAATTGAGGGTAAAATATAGGGATGATTAGGTAATTTACCATATGTAATAGCCGAAAAAAATTTTTGACACTGATGCTAGATAATTATATGACCTCCACAGCCGTAGCTGGACAAGGTTGTAAGCGCGAGGTGACTCCGGGCACGTGCAACTTTGCTACTTCAACATTTGAGGAGGAAGAAGAAGCAGAAGAAGAAGAAGAGTTGTTGATGAGTAGCTGCGACGCTGACCATTTCTTCTGCATGAAGCTCGTCTTCCTCCAGGGTCCCATGTGAATTCTCTCCTCCGCCGCCGACCTCTTGGCCGCGTCGCAAACCAAGCGAACGACGGCGTTCAGGTGGTCTGGTTTTCCAATGAACATCTCCGGGACTAATTGGTTTATCAGTTTCTGGTACTCCTTACATGCTTTTCCCATCTTGAACTCGTCCCGGAAGTTGAGTTCGATCACGAAGGGGATTTGCCTCTTTCTCGATTGGGTGCTCGCCATCAGTTCAATGTACTCGTGAGTCCCTGCAGGAGGGGAAGAAACACTGAAATCAATTCATGTTCACGTCGACTTCATCCCAGATGGATTATTTGGGAAAGAAGAGAAGTTCTAATATTATTTTTCGATTGATATCTTTAAATTTATGAGGATTCAATCAAAACAATGAAGAGATTTGTTATAAACCTGGCCTTGCGACCAAATCCCACCATCTTTGTTTTTGAATTTTCCAAATCATTCCCCAGAAAATCGGAACTCATTATTTTTTTTTTTATTCTTCAATAAAAAACTTTCATTCTCTCAATTGGAACTCATTAGTTTTTTTTTTTTTTTTATTCTTCAATAAAAAAGATTCATTCTCTTAATAAAAAATAGGAGATGGAGCCAATAAAAAAAAAAATTTTTTTGATTCATCTCTGGAGTTGAATACCTTGTTCACAGGAATTATTTTTGATTCAATCCGTAGAAATACACCAAAATATATACACATATATTTCATCCCAGATTCCATATATTCAAAAAAGCTAAAAATGGATATTCCATTGATTTAGATTCATATATCATTTTTGCCTATACATATATATCTTTTATATATGTATATATAACAAGTGATAAGAACAAATTCAAGAATTTATAAGTTGAGCTACTATTATAAAAATCTTCTAATTGATTAGTATTAAGATGCCAAAATCTTGTGACATATTTGATTAATTGAGGAATTTTACCTCCTGGAAATTTTCTAGTATGCCTCCACTGAGATGTACAGAGGGTGGCATTGAAACCATTGCTGCAGAGTAGACTCACAACTCTTTGGCGCAAACACTTGCAACAACCATCGGATTTAGGGTTGAGGCATCTGCAGAAATTTGTCTCCCTCGCCATCTCAATGACTCTGGTAATCCCTTGCCGCAACTTTGAACCAGTTGAGCTGTGGTGATCTAGAATTTCCTTGGAAAAGAGAAAATGAAAACTATATTAGTTGGAAAAAAAAAAATCTTGGAAAAGTTTGAGAATAGTGAGTCTATTTACACTTCATAAATAAATTTTTTTACAATTCACCCTACTTTTTTTTTTATTAAATAAACTTATACAATTAACCTCATTCTTATAAAAGGATATTTTTTACATTAAAAGTATACAATATATCTTATTAGAAAGATGAGTATAATTGTGTAATTTTATTTCATAAAAAAATAAAATAAAGTACAAAAATTTATTTGTAAAGTACAAATAGACCTACACTTCGAGAATTCGTACTAGTCTATTATACATGTTTGCTGCAACATCTTCAATTAAGTTTTTCAAAGTCTGTTCTAAAATTTCTAGGATCCAGTCAAACTCATGTTATAAAATGATTGTTTTATTTTTAGGGTGTATAAATTTATATTCTTAACATCCTAAAAAGGTTTAAAAATTTATTAACAAATTTCATATCATTGTATCAAATTCTGAAATCATCTAATCTCACGTAATAAAATAATCGTTTTACCCCCAAGTTTTTTTTTTTTTTTTTGGGTAAGTGCTCCGAACGTTTGTTGTGGCCTCAATTTGTATTTTTAACTTCCTAACATATTAAGAAAGTATTTATCAATTACATTTATATCAACCTAATAAAATTTTAAAACAATATTAACCACGATATAAAATGGCCGTTTCAATTCTGAACACGTTTTTGTTCAGATTTATATTATAAACTTCTTAAAAGGCTAAAATTATTCATTGACTTGTCTATTACTATCGAATTAAATTTTTTCATAGTCCATTATACCACTGAACTCATTTTTGATCCATGTTTATTTAACGAGTTTCCCATAATATTTCTTTACTTATGTTTTATCAACTAAGTAAACTTTCAACTAATTCAAATTCGAACCAAAAAAAAAAACTGAAACTGTGATCACATGCCTCGGTTTTTGTATCTGCTCTTGATAATACATTTGGAATGCAATTTAAAATCAAATCCACAAAATTTGAACTCACAAAGGAACTTAAAAAACTTGAGAACAGAATATTATTAAACCACACGAATATTCTCGTGGTACCATTTTCCAAAAATATCTTAAAAGTTGGTGGGTCGGATCATTATTGAGAGTCAAGAATCCAGATTAGGACAAGGCACCATAACCATTCATATGAAAGAAAACCACAAGTCACAATAAAAGCTGGTCCAAACAAAAACAGCCCCTATTTCAGATATTTTTCCACCAGATGATGATTATTCACCATACATTCCATTTACTTAAAGTAGCAAAGCTTAATTTTAGTATATATGGCCGAAAAAAATATACATACATAATGAAATCTTTTCTAAAATAAAGTAATTATACTCTTTACTTATACTTTATTGTAAATTTCACTTCAAAATTAATACTTTGAATCATCTCATTTTATTTTTTAGTCAAATTTGTTAATGACATTTTCAAATTTGTTAATAAAAAATGTCATGTATCTATATGTGTAATTGATGGAAAGAGATATGAAATTAGATAGGCTCCGGTTATGAATTTAGGGGAGAAAAGAAAATTAAAAAAAAAAACATTAATCAAGAAAGAAGAAAAAATAAAAGAAATTATAATATTTTCTGTTCATTTATTTGTAAGTTTAGAAAAGAAAGGATCATTTCCATTCAAGAGTTCTTATGTGTTTTCATGCCTCTTTGAGACCCCGAAAAATGGACAAATTCCTTTTCTTAGGAGCACATCATTCTGGATAACGCTTGCATCCTCTGTATTACCGCGGCTGCTGGCACAGAGTTGGGAAGAAATGGAAGAAAAAAAAGTGTATATTGTTATTTTACCATTAAATCATTTGAAGAGTTGGGGAACTATCAATTTATTTAATCTTAAAATATATTTGTTATTTTTTTCTTATTTTTTATTTTATACAAATATGTCATTTTGAAAGTTTCATTAATTCACTTACCTATTCTCAATTTTTGTCCACTTTTTGGAGGATAAAATTTTTAAAATTGTGACACTCACTTTTATTCTTTTTTTTCTCTTATTTTTCAGAAAAAATTTATAAACAAGTGATAAATTTTAAAATTTTTTTCTCTTATTTTATTTTTTTCATTTCACACCCTCTAAACGGACCGTAAACGTAGGTAAATAAAACAATTTAAAATACAAATCGAATTTAAAAAATAACTCCTTGATAGGTATAGGGAACGATATAGTGTTTTTAATTTATCCTTTTTTTTCTTTTTTCTTTATTATTATTATTATTATTATTATTATTATTATTATTATTTTTATTTTTATTTTTTATGATGGCCATCAAGAGAGTAAATCAACAATCCATGGCAGTTCCTTTATAGCAATTTCTTTATCATTATACCCTAATCAATATATTAAAGTTTGCTTGCTAAGTTGTATGGATTTCGGTTTCAGGCTGGACCAAAGATTTATACGTGTTTGCTATTCAACTCCTGCCCCATCAAAATGATCAATTAGGAAGGAAATTATGCGAAATTTGAAAGGTCAGATGATCATTGCTGGGGAATTGGTTGTATGTATCTTGTATATGTTCTTGTGGGAAACATTAAAGATAAAGGAGAGGCTTATTACGCAAGTTTTGATGATGAATATACAATAATTGAATTGATGATATATTGAATAACTGAATTGATGATATATATATATATATATATATATATGTATGTATGTACCTGAAGCAAGGACTCTTGTGATTCCCAAAAAATTGTCCTCTCCACAGCATCCTGAGATTCATTGCTATTAGATTCATTATCGTCTTCTTTATCATCGTAGTCATCAGCACAACAATTGTCGTCCTCTACATAATTGTCTTGGTGGGAAAAAATAGAAATGTTATCCACAAGACATTGATCATGATTATCTAGTCCAAGAGCCTTCTCTTCGAGGAGGAGGAGAAGGTTAGCACCCATTTTTATCTTCTCTCAATACTATGATTGAAGAAGAAGGAATGAGGAAGAAAGAGAGAGAAAAAAGAAAAAAGGGTCCTAATTAAGAAGAAAGAAGAAAAAGGCCCTCGGGAGGAAATGGACTGGGTGGGGATTATGTTTGTGTGTGCATATATATATATATATATATATGGTGTTAGATATGTTAGTGATTATGTGGAAAATTCCTTCTGTCTTTGGAAATTATTTTTTGTAATAAAAACTAGATAAGCCAATAAATTTTGACAAGTTCTGTTTGAGGTAAAAGAAAGGTATAAAAAAAAATCATGATTTAATGACTCGAATCTTTCGGAGTTGTGCTTGTTTCTGGTTATTAATTTCCGATTCCGGGGATTGGCAAATCCTTGTTCATTTTTTTTTTTATTTTTTTTTTACCAATATTTTCTTAGGATTTATATTTTAGGTCCGTTTGGGAGCCTAAATTTTACCAAAATTACAAACTCTTCTAAATTTTTATAAACTTTTACTAATTTTTGGTCATTCTCATTTTCACACATTTATTTTAAAATTCTAAATTTTATAAACTCTTACCAACTTTTATCAATTTTTATCCGTTTCTTTTAATTTTCTATTGTCAACTTTTCTAACAAAAAATATTCGAATAGATCATCGGAGCATGTTCGAGCGAGACATCTCAACTCAAAAGTTTGACATAACATATGAAATCCATTCAAACAGGTCATTTGACCACATTCAAATGGTTCCTATCAGAAAGTTAGAGTTTATCTTTCAAATGTCAAAAAGTGACTGATGTATTACACTTATTACTACTACTTTTTAAATTATGTTACGAATTCTCTCTAATTTGACTTGGTTCTCCTTATCAGTATCTCCTTTTAATTAATTGATGATCAAGGTTTAGATATGTATTCTTTTAATGATTCTGACCTATTTTGTCACGCCCCTTACCTTAAAGTCCGAAACAAATGGTATGGGAATGTAGGAACTAATTAAATTAAATAGAAACATGTTCCAAAGTCAAGTCTTAATATAATAATAATTATCAAAACAACTAAACACTTCCCTCATTCACATATTAAATAAATAAAAATGATGTCAACCACAATAAATCCAATATCACACCCTGATGACACAATTCAAGATTTAAACAGTTAAATAAACATCGTTAATCAACAATCTCATAATAGAAATAAGTTTGGGACCCACACCCCGAGTTGTACAAATAAAAATACAGTAATTCAAACATAAATAAAATAACATAATAGGCTAATCCATCAGGCTTAACTCAGCTTTAAGTGGTTACGCCCTAGTCTTGCCGGATCACCTAAAATATAGATGGGATAAGCAAACTTGCCTAGTTGGTAGGATCAAGCCAGTGTGCGCAAGTGAATAATAATCAAGCATGTAACATAACTTACAACAATATCCACCAAAAGATGATATAACAATGCACATGTGATGTAAAGTAATGGCCAATGCATTCTCTAATCTCTATCTATCCCCAACCTTATCTTATGACGGGTGACGCTTAGTAAAGCATGCGAGGTCACCAATGACACTGTTTACGCTTATGGCGAACATATATCTCAATATATATATATAAACCGGGTAAGAAACTGTGTTACACCCCCACCAATGTAAGATTCAGGGAAACTGTGTTACACCTCTAATTAGGCATCTGCTTAACTCAAGTAGCGTCCGACTGTAGTTCGAAGAAAATCTCATAATCATAATCTCAAAATTAATGTCTCCAAATGACTAAATTGTAGCCATATATGTTAATCGGAGATCATTAGGTATTTTCAAAATTCATTTTATAATTTTTCTTAAATCATGGATCCTGTCCATATATATAACTCGTGCCTCGACACGTTACAATATCAATATGCCACTCTTGACAAATCAATAATCACAACATAAATTCAAATGATGCAACCCCAGCCTATGCACATGATATACTCAATCATATAAATAAGTATCATCTCAATATATGAATATATTCTCATTAAGCTTGATGATGATTTGGGATTCTTTTTCTCCTTAAAAATCTACAATAATTTAGTTTAGGTACAAAACATATATTTAAAAATCAATTTAGACATTCTTAGAAATTTTTGCATACTGGTGTCCAGACACCCTAAGCTGCAGTTCGGACACCTTTCCAGCTAGTCCGAACACTTTTGGTCCAGATATCGGAGTCCAATATCCAGTTCCTAGGTTTGTTTTTAACGAAACCCAATTCCAAATAGTTCCCTAAATCACCCATTCGGGCCTTAATCTCCACAATAACTCATATATAAATATTTAAACACTTAAATAACATGTTTTTACAATACTTAATCGAAGAATAACTTAAATATATGCAAGATCTTCACATATATATGCATATATATACACATTCATATATACATGTTTGTACACATCGCAAATCTCATAATTTTTCAATCAAATCAAGCATATATATACATCAAAATGATCCTAACGACACCTAGATTACAAATATAAGTTCCACCTTCCTCGAATCTAAAGAGAAAAGAAGAAAAACGAAGGAAACTCATTGATCTCCCAACCTGTAAAAGCCAATTTTTTTCATCGTAAACCAAATCACTGAAAACGGTCACTGCCATGACATTTACATCGTCAAATACTACGTTGACTCGCTGGCCTTCCGCTCTGAATCACACTTTCTCTCTCCTCTCTCTTTTTCCTTTCTCTTCTTCCCTGTTCTCTAGCAACCGACCAAAAGAAAGAAAAAGAAAAAGAAAAGAAAATGTAGAAAAGGAAAAAAAAAAAAAAGAAAAAGTCTGGGCCATTGGCCCAGTTATCGAATCAAATATCAATTTGGACCATACGCGGCACAGGAAAAATAAAATAAATTAACTCAATCTCAAAATAAATATTTTATTGGGTTAAAATAACACGTAAATAACTAAAAATAAATATCATATATTACATATTTTGTCTGTCAAATCATTTCTAAACTTCTAGAGTGCTTTATTATTATACAAAGAACATAAATGGTTAACTTTGATACGTACGATAAGATTTTATCTAATTATATAATTAAATTTTTAAATCTTTAGCTAGGGCTTATTTGAAAATCTTAGATTAATTGGATTTATCCGAATTATTTTTAGAGTGTCTTGGTACAAACATAATGTTGACAAAATCACTTAGTGTAACTTTTAGCAGTGATATTTTTTTTTTTTTTCATTTCAAGTAGTCCACATTCTCTAAATAAAATCTTATACGTTAACCCATATATTAATTATTATAACAACACAGAAACACCAATAGAGAATTTGTATTAAAATTTAAAGTGTCAAGGTATTATATGAAAGACAAACACAAGCTAAATTCGAGTTTTGTTTGGCATTTGGATATACTACTTTAGCCTTGATTTGTATAATTTTGTTATCAATTTTATTATAAAATGAAAATTAAGATAGTGTTTGGATGGTAAAAATAAAAATAAAAAAATATTTGTATAAAAATGATGTGACAAAATTTAATTAAAGCAAATTAAAAAAAAAGTTGAGTTTTTTTAGTAAACTAAACATTCCCTAAATGTTATTTGAAAACTGTCCTAAAATGCTCAAAGACCATTAGTAAAAATATATGCAAACAATACAAGAAAAAGCATTTTTATGATCATTTTTTTTTTACCTAATACAAATTTAATTCCTAATGGGTGACTTTTTTGGACCAAATTAAAATTAGTTACTAATAGCAAATTTTTCTCAATCAAATAAAAATTGGTCATTGAAAGGTGGTTTTTTCTCTCAATTGGTTATTAAAAGGTTATCCTTTAGCAGTAAAAATAATTTGGTTGCTAATGATTATTTTTCGACCAATTAATTGCTAAAAATTTGAACAAAAATATTATGTATTATATTTATCGACTAATTGGCTGGTAAATGTGTTAATTTTGATTACTAATTGGTAAATAAAGGTATTACTTTTTTTGTTAAAAGCTAACTTTTCCTATTAATCAATTAGTTGATAAATGTGTTGCTTTTATCAATCAATCGATCTGTAAAGATATTACTTTTGACTACTAACTAATCAATAAAAAATTATTTTTAGATCTTAAATTTATAATGAGAGATGAGAATCACATAAGCCAAACTGGCGGGAAAAAAAAACGAATGCAAAAATTGGAATTCATCTTATTTTAGTTATTTGAAATTTGCGACAATCACTCAAATCATGAAATAGTTACAATCGTTTTATCAATCATGAAATTATTTGGACGTACCAATTTAGAATGGATCGTCTTCGCAATGCACGATGAAAATTTTTGTACTCTATCAGCGGCACGTGAGTCACGTGACCAAGTATCTGAATGTTGGCACATTATTATTAAAGGAAACTTTTTCTCGTCTATGGCCTCGTTTTATAAATCTTTCTATTTTTAGTTTTTAACGTTTTTTAAAGAATTAAACGTGAAATTTATTTTTAATTTTTAGTTTTCAAAAAATATTAAAATTTTCAAAATTATGAAATATAAAAAATATATTTTCTTAAATTTTTTTTTTCTTCCATTACAATTACTCGTCACAACTATCACCCACCATCGCCCACTAATATCTTTACCTGCTTCTCACTATCGTTCATCGTCGGCCAGCTAGTTGCCTCTCACCTCCAACTATCGCCACCAATCACTCTCTCTTTGTCGCTAGTTGTGACTCACTTCTGGCCATTATCACCAACAATCACCCACTATCAACTACCGCTACTCGCTCTCGTCACTCAACACACCATGACCATCAGCCACTCTCTCCAACACCATAACTAATAACAAATCATTAAATTTCTATTTATTTTTCTATATATATATATTTATACACATCTTTCGTGTGGGATAAATCGATCAAGGACCCAACAAGAAGATGCGTCTTATCCTACACTTCCTCCAAGTTGGTGGTGAATGTGGAGGTATTCATATGGCGCGATCATTGCTCGCCCACTACTTCCCGTTTCCTTTGGACAGCCCGAGATAAATATATATATATATATATATGTGTGTGTGTGTGTGCGCGCGCATCTTTCACATTAGGGGTGGTCATCTCGACCGACCCGTTCGTACCCTACCCGATCCCTACCTGAAACGGATAGGAGATTCGGGGATTTTTTGGGGATCGGGTAGGGTATAGGGACATTTTTTAAAAAAATTTAAGGATCGAGTAGGGTACGGGTATGAGCCTGTCCCCGCCCCGTACCCTACCCTACCTATTCCCCGACCCTCCCCATATTCTCGTGTATATATATATTTAATTTTTTAGTATATTTGTTACTACAGATTTCTCAGTAAGGTAGAAAATTAAGATTTTGAGTTTCTTTATCTATCAATTTCTTATTAAATTACTTTGTTTTCCAATTTACAAAGAAACTATAAATTGAGATAGACCAATTATGAATGTTTCTTTATTTATTTTTCCTATCTTAAACCATAGAATCTATTAACATGTTAGGAAAATAGAAATCTAATAAGTACTTTCTAAATATGTATATATGATATATTTTTATTTTTTAAATATGCATTAGGATTTGCTCTTTTTTTTATAAGTCATATTTTAGAATTTTTGTATTTTTATATTTTTTTCAATTTAGATACCCGTTTTCCCATGGAGATCCCCATTCCCCGTTTGGGTCAAGGATGAGTGGTAAATAGGGATGGGCATCTCGATCGACCCGTCCGAATCCGATCCGTTATCCGATCTGAATGGATATGAAATTTGAATTTTTTTTTTGAGATTGGATCGGATTTGGATTTAATTTTTTAAAAAAATTTGGATATTGGATCGGATATGGGCATGGCATTGCCTCCGCCCCAATCTGCCCCGAATCCGATATCTAATCCGAATCTGTCCCAATCTGCCCCGATTTGTCCCTATCTGTCCTAAAAAAATTTGAATAACCCAAAATCATTTGAAATCATGATGACAATATCGTCACTATACTATGACAAGTAATATTCACATTCATAATACTCTAAACTTATTGAATTTCACTATTATTATCATTAAAATGAATATTGATAAATAAATTTAAAACAAAAATTGTCATTATTTTGTATTAATTAGGGTGTGTCTGGAAAAAAAAATTGTAAATTTAATTTTTTTTCATACTTTTGTGCAAATTGAAGTTTTAAAAGTTCAATTTATTTGTTTCATATGCAAAAATCAAGAAAACTTAAAGAGGTAAATTTAAAATTTTATAATATATATCATTTGGAACTCTACAAAATTATATAAATCCCTTTAAAATTTAAGTTTTTACTTACTGCACGAATTATGAAACTATAATTTTTATAAATTTATATTAATTTATACAATTTCAAACCCCATTATAACTTGTAAACTCAATTGTTTTCAAAAACAATATCTAGATACAAATATGTTATTCTAAAAAACTATTTGTTATTATAAAAAAATTAAAAATTTTTTGTAGTTTTATTTTTTTCTATATGTGAATGGTGAGAAAAAAAAATTAGTTATTCTATTTTGAAATTAGGTTGATGTAAATAGTTAATAGGGACAAAAAAGAATTAGAAATTTAAATTTACAACTTTATTTTTATGTTTGTAGGTTTTATATAAGAAAAAAATTTAAAAAGCTAAAATAAATTTTATTTTTATTTATATTTTTAGCAATCATAAAAAAATAAATTTAAATTTATTTGATTAAGATATAAAATAAATTAAAATTTATTTACAAACTTTTGTCATGTTTTTTAATATTATGATATTTATTTATTTTTTACAATTCTTTTAAAATTTATTTATTTTAAAATTTACCAACTCATGTTGTTTCTTATATTTTAATCATTACAGTATTTTTAAATATATTACTAGATTTTTGAAATGTATTACATTATTTACAAAATATGTTATTATGTATTATTTTGATTTTGAAGATGATTTATTTGGTAGTAATAGGTTACATATAACTTAAGAGCAGATTCGGAGGTGAACAAATGGTTTGGAGTTTTGGATATCCGTAAATATATCTGTTCTCCGTTTGGAGCAGGGACGGAGGCCCAAAAAAATATCTGTTTGGAGTTTGGGGTAAATTTGGAGGCAGGCGGAAGATTTGGAGTTTGGATTTGGATAATGCCATATCCGCCTCCGATCTGCCTCGTTCCCATCCCTAGTGGTAAAAATAAATCCCCAATGGGGATCGGGTAGAGTATGAGGATTGATTTTAGTTTGGAGATCGGGTATAAGGATACGTGTACCTGTCCCCTACCTGCCCCATGCCTATCCCTATTTCACATGCAAGTGGCATATATTTTAATTGAGTTAATTTGTTGTGTTTCTGATTTATAATTAATTAGATAAATGCATGTTAATATTAAAATGTTTTAAAATTTAGTAAATATATTAAATAATGAATTTTTTTTTAAATTAAATTAATTTTAAATAAAAATATTATTCTACTATAAATCATAACAAGAAAATTCTACTAAAACGATGATGTGACAGCAATCATCTTGTAAACAAATTATTCTAACTTTATGATTTTTTGTTTTGAAATGATAAGTTTCAATCTAGTCGCATTGTTTTGGTAAAAAATTTTGATGAAATTGTTTGACTGCTTGTTTGGCGGATGTGTTTGGAATGAAGAAAAATAATATAAAATAACAAAAAATATGATTTGAGTAATTTTTTTGACATTTGACACACAACAACTAAATTATGTTTTTCAGAGATAAATAATGAACTTTTTTGAGCTTTACGTCAGCTTTTTGAAAAAGAAAACTATCTAAATGGTTTTTTTTTTTTTGGTTCTCAAAACAATTTTATATTAGAATTTATTGAAATTCGTTGAAAAGTTTTTATATTTGTAGTAAAATTATTAGAGTTTGTGAAATATTATTGAAATTTGTAAAAAATTTATTGGGTTCATAAAAAGTTGTTTCGATACGTAGAAATATCTAAATTTATAAAAATTTCATGAAATACAAGAAGTGTAAAATGTATTAGAAAATTTTAAAGATTTTTAAAGTTTTTCAACCATTTTCATTGTGCCAAACACCTCCTAATTTTTAGCAACTTTTCGGTTTCATAATTTTTTTTTTTTAACATTTGATAAAAAGTTAGAAAGAATTAACATTTACTAATTTTTCTTTTTTTTTTCAAAAGATGATATTTTATCCTAAAAACTTATCATAAACACCACAAGAAGATGGGTCTGGTCCCACACATAAGCACTGCAATTATGTATATTTTCCACTGTTTATCGTTTTACTAGGAAGACACAAGAATTGGGGGGAGCGTGCGAGTACTGATATAATTAATGTAGCATTATCGCTTAGAAAGAGGGTCCCCCCCCAAAAAAAAAAAACTTTGTTGGTTTGTCTCTTCCACAATAAATATACATGCTCATTTGTAATTTTTTTTATACGAGTGTTTCGTGACAATACGATTACGTTGTTATTTTATGATTTAAAAAATATAAAATAATGTTTTTGAGCACATTTGGAGGATGACTAAAATTAGGTATGGAAAGAAAAATTAATTTTTTTTATAGCTAGTTACAACTTAACTACTAAAATTTTAATTTTTTTCCTATGTGTAAGATGGAAAAAAATAAACTTTTTTACGTATTTAGTTGTTTAACATTTTATTAATTTGATATTTTTGTCTTTTAAGATTTAAACAAAAATTGAAATGTAAAAAAATAAATTTAATTATTTTTAAAAAATCGAAAAATTAGTTGCTTGAAGCAGGAAGGAAGAAAGGCCTTGAAACTAGCAAGTAGTAGCTATGAAATGATATGGGTTAGTTGCGACCACTCCTTATTAAGGCCCTTGAACGGCTAAAACCAAACATGCAAGAGTGGGTCTATTCAATAAGGACAAAAAAATATTGTATCACTATTTGCACACAAATCTTTTTTTTGGTAATTACTATTTGCACACAAATCAATACGCTGAAAACGCTGGATGCTTAATTATAAAGGGACTTACTTTCAAAAAAATTATGAAGGTACTTTTTTTAAATATTATGATAATTATATATACAATCAGTCAATATTTAAAATTTATATATATTTTCTTCTTTTGAAAAATTTATTAAACTTGACCCTATTCTACTATTGTTGCTCTTATCATTATTAAATTTTTTTTATCATGCAGACAACTATGCCTTTGGTACTAGATCTCTTCTGTCATCACCTTTCGCACAAACCTTAAACCCATCTCCTTCAGTGGCCTTCTTCAACGTAACATCACTTCAACCAATTTCTGTACCACAAGCAATTGTTAAGAAGGATGAAATGCCTATGTTTGTGTGGGATGAGAAAGTTACAAATTATGCCATGTTTATCTATACATGTATATGCAGTCTGTACATATATATATAGAGAGATGAGTATATAGTAAATAGTAAATACCATTTTATATAGCAAATAAATTGACATTGAAGTGAGTGCCCAAGGTCGAAGTATCATTGTGCTTGAATTGATTGTTGTCAGATTGTGCCATAGAGGCGGCGGTTTAGACGGATTCAACCATTCAAGACAGCAGCTTGCGCAGTTAAAGCCATGGAAGGCTACAAGCTGGTGGAGGACGCTAAGGCGTCGATGGCGAACTTGCATGTCGTTGGTGCCAAAAAGGAATAGTATGTTGGTGGTGTTATTGGAATGGGGGTTCCCATTGGCCATTGTTATCTGCACCCTTACCCTAATTTTTACTCGCTTTTCTCTCGGTAATTTGACTAGAAAGCTCAAACACTCAAATGAAAGAGAAGAATAAAATAAAGCAACCACTTCTTGTGGATGTTGTTGGCGATGGTAATGACTAAGAAATAAGATTAATGAATCAAGTAGAATGGCAAAAATGATATATTAAATCAAAAATTTTAGACGATGCCATTATTTTTTAAAACCCCAATGAAAATCTAAAAGAAACCTTACAGAAGGAAGTCGGAGTTAGTAACTTTTGAGAATAGAGAAAGTATATGTAAATTTTAAATGTCAAATGGGTGTTTGTGTAATTAGATTAATGTTTAAAAAATATATGTTTAATTTATGTCTAAAAAAATCTAAAAATTTTAATTATGATAAGTTATGTGCTGAGAATTAATAAATATGAAGTATTACAATATCTCTTAATTAAAAAAAAAAAATTGATATTGTTGATAGTTCAATTTCATTTGATTTTATTGAAAAATTAAAATTTTAAATGGTTTATATTAAGTGCAAATGATTTCTTAAGGGTCATTTGACATGCGAAAAATAACAAAAAATAGCGAAAAATATGATTTCAAAAAATTTTTTACGTTTGATGCACACATCTCAAATCGCATTTTTTGAAGATGAACAGGATTCCCGTCCTGATGGAGTGGAGTTTCATTTGGACGGATTTAAAATTTTGTATTAGTTATAGTTTCTTTACAGAATAAATCGGATTCGAAATGCCATCGTTTCACACGTATTTCTCTGCAAGAATTGTCCTTTTCTCCTACAAGATTCTCCAATTACGCTTGCTTCCATCAATCAAACGTAGCAACCAAGATCAAATAAGGAAGTTCTCTTCATATTAACTATGAAACTCCATCAACAGAGGCACAAGAATACCATTTGCAACGAGACAGTGCTTTCTCGGGAGAAGACCAAACAATGAAGGCACCCATATCACCGTTCGTTCTTCTCGTGCTCGAATTAAAAGATATTTTTTCCGATTTCCTTTTATTTACACTTTCTATTTTCATTTTCTGTCGTTGAAAGTTCATATTGGCTATGATAGGTCTTGAGTTTTGAGATTTTCTCTACTTCACTTTCTAGACTTAGCATAAACGGGTTTAAGAACGTTTGTTTTCTTTCTTTTTACAAGTCTATTAGTAGCCCATGTATTGGGATAAAGCAAAAAAATCCCTTTAGTTGATTGTATTCCATAAATTCGGTGCTTCTGCAATTTGAATCTCAAATGTGCTCAGCAAACCCTTTCGACAAAAATTTTCAGGCCGTTTAAAGGAAATCAAGAAATGGGCTAGGCAAAACCGTTGGAACGGTTTTCAATGTCCGTTTGGACAGAATTCGATTGTGTAAATCTGTCAGAATGGTTATCGAGGACTTATTTAGATGGAATTAGCAATTCTTTTAAAGTATTCTGCATATGATCAGTTAATGAATTGACATGAAGAATCAGTTTTACAGGCCTTCCCCCCCCCCAAAAAAAGGTAGCCACCACATAATGCTTTAGTCGATTGGTAGTATGTGAATATCTAACCATTATACGTGGTATGATTGCCACTTGCTTCAGTTGATTATTCCTGCTGCGTGACATTCGTCCAAACGATATTTAACTTAATGTCGGGACAGTTTTCAGTAGAACTGAGCAGGAAAAAAAATGTAAAACGTTTAAACAGTTTTTATAATCCGTTACAACAATCCCAAAAAAATTAGACACAGTGGGTGTCATTTGATCGTTTAAGAGTCTGCGATGAAAATAGTAAAAAAAATTTACTATTTAATTAACTAAATTTTAGTTATTAGTTTTTTTTAAAAGGTATTGAATTTTTTTTTTAATTTCGAGAAAGTAATAATGTGTAAAGTAATAGATATTTTCACTAAATTTTATTGTGCCAAACATGCCCCTAATAAGTGCCATTGGGCGAAATAAAATTTTATGTATTTAAAATTTTAATTTTTTAATTAATTAAAATAAAATCTATTTTTTAAAAGCTTTTCCAATTTAATTAAAAAATTAACTTAAAAATAATTAAAGATTTTTGTTTAAAAAAAAATTACTGGCCGTATCTTCTGTCCCCGTGGCACGCAGGTCTCGCCTAACTTCCTCTCTCTCCCCCCCCCCCATTCTATCTCCCTCTGATCATTATCCCGTTTCTGTGGCCATGGAAATTATTAGAAACCTCTCTCTCTCTCTTCGCTCTCACATTTTCGGCTCAAAGCCCGCTCTCTACCCCCAAATAATCCATGGCCACCGCAGCCCCAAAGCTCACTTCCGGAGTCCTCTCGGTCCCTTCGCACCCGAATCGCCTCAAACCACCGCCGCTATTGCTGCCGTTGCGCCGCCCAACGGCCGACCCAGCAAAGCCCTTACCCATAATTTCATCTGCAATATCTCTCCATAAGATTGTGTGTAAGGCTACTGAATTCTCGGTGGCGGAGGAGTCGTCGGCATCCGGCGACGACAAGGGCGGAAGCAACGACGGGAAGAACTGGGTTCCGGTGGTGCCGTTGGCGGCGTTGCCGAAGGGAGAGCGGCGCGTGATCATTCAGGATGGGGAGACTATACTGCTTCTTTGGTACAAAGATGAGGTGTTTGCAATTGAGAACAGGTCACCCGCTGAGGGCGCTTACAGTGAAGGCTTGCTCAATGCCAAGCTCACTCAGGTATATTAACCCCATTGCTCCTTTTCTACTTGCAATGTGACATAGTTACAAATAAACTTGTACAACTAAAAGCATAAAATAAAAATTTTAAAGGGCAAAAAAAGTGGAACTTTTTTTCTGAAAATTCCATTTTAATATGTGAACACTTTAAATTCCAAATAAGTAAGCTGGCATTTGGATTACACTTTTATTATTATTATTATTATTATTATTATTATTATTTTCTATTTCTATTTTCTGTTTTGAGATTTATTTATATACTGAAAATGTATTTGGATTGATTTTTTTTATTTTATGTTTTTGGCCAAAAAGGCTAAAATGACTATTTTTTGTGTAAATTCGTTTTTTTTTTTAAATAGATTTTGAAAATGGTCAAATAGGTTTTGGGATATTTTTATTATTTTAAAAAATATAAAATAAAAAATAGGATCAAAATAGGTATATCAAATGGATCCTATCCGGTGCATCTGGAGTGGTAGTTGCAATTTAAAAATTTTAATTTATTAAAAAAGTTTCAGTCTAAAATTTTATTTTATTTATTTTTTTGGGTGAAAATTTTCATTTTAAAATATGGTTTTTTTATCTGTTAACCTTTATGAAATCGAAGAATTAGAGGTATATTATTTATTTAAAGCCATGTTTAAATTATATATTTACATTTGGTTACATTGAGCATATTCATTGTAAATAAAAGGTTTGAGGAGTGCTACTTCATATTGGTGGAAAGCTGAAATGAGCTTCATTTTTGAGATGCTAGAAAGTTATTTAATATCTCTTAATTTACGTACATTTATATGAAGTTAACACCTGCGCGCGAGGTTTCCTTCTTGATTTTCTACAAGTAATGGGCTTAAACAACAACATCAGTTTACTTTAACATGAAAACATATATTTAGTTGAGCACATTTATCTTCCTGTACAAATATTCTTCTTCTTCTTTTTTTCTTTTTTTTTTTAAATTGTTTCGCAGCTGAGGCTTTTGCCCGATGCAGCTCTTTAATAAGCAAAATTCTCCAACAAGACTCAGTGAGCCAAATTAGTCACCTTTCTGATCATTGTTCTTGAACAATGGAGCTTTAGGATGTAAATTTTTTTCATGTTTGGGATGCAGTGGGTGTTTCTAAAAAAGGCAAAACATGCTTTCAAGACTTGATGGGAGCGTGCCTAAAAAAGAAGGAAAGTTCGGCACTGAATTCTTTTTTTGTCTATGTGGTTTGGAGGGAGAGGAATCAAAGAGTTTTTCAAAATACTAAAATTGCATTTTATATATTGAAAAACATTTTTCTGTGTCAATTTTTATATCTGATTATCTTGTGGTAAAGATCAGATAAGTATAGCTTTTTGTGTTTTGTTTAGAATTTGAATGTTTAGACTGTTAAGGTCGCAAGGGGTTGTTTTTAAAGTACTTGGGAGCCATCCCTTAATGCTTTTTAATCAATCTTACTTATATATATATATATATATAAACTAATATATCTACTGCTTTGCTTCCCCATTAACATAGCCCCAAGAAACTACCAAGAACTCAAATATACTGTTGTACCAAAGTAGTGAGATCTCATAAGCGATTTTCGTAGAATGCAAAAACAACAGGTAGTCTGTCTTATCCTCAAAAAAGCACACTTGACTGATGAATATCTCTTTATTGCTTCTCCTCAATTATGCATTCTTGATATTTATTAGCCAAAACTATAGCCTTATACTCAGGAGCAAAGCTAGAAAATTATACACAAGTGAGCACTAATTATAAGATACATAAATAATTGGTATGGTTCCATGAAAGGAATAAAGTAAGAGCTTGAATGTCGTTGGAAAGGAGGAGAGAGAGAAGGGTCAAAGTGCGGTTATATAGTTTTTAGTTGTATTGAGAAGGCTAGGTACAATTGTATTGATTTTATTGGGTAAAAATTTGTTTCTTTCGTTAGATGCGTACAATTAGTATTGGGTTAAATTTTTTTCTTTTCTTGAGTGGGTACAATTGGTATTGAGTCAAAATTTTTTCTTTTGCTTGAATGGGCACAATTAAGCATGGAAGATAATATCAAAATATATATATAATTTGTTTTTGAAGGTAGGCTTGTGCCCCCTCTGGGCCAACATTGGCTCTGTCCCTGCTTATACTTGCTGCTCTAGCAACACCCAATACGATAGTGGCCTTTCCTATTTGAATTGATTTTTTTCATTGGAAAATGTATTGGCCGGATGACGTATGGGTTCCTTATCACTGTCAACTATCAATTTTTTTTTTAATATTTTAATAAATTGCTTCTCCTTTCATGTAGCATACGCATATGACTTATCAAAAAAAAAAAAAAAGCTGTCGATTGTGTGAACTTTTTCTTCAAAATATAAAATTTGAACCTAGTAACATATTTTCTCCTCAGGATGGCTGTATTGTCTGCCCAACAACTGATAGCACATTTGATCTTAGGACTGGCGCCATCAAGGAATGGTATCCTAATAATCCTGTGCTGAGAGCCCTCACACCTGCTTTGAGGACTCTTTTTGTTTATCCAGTGAAAACTGATGACAAAAATATTTTCATTAGCATGAGAGGAGGTGCGACATCCGATGCTTCTGCAGAAATCGTCTTTAGTGGAAAGGCTCAGCCTGGTGTAACTGCAACTGATGTCAATGTGGATGAGGTAATAAATAGGTCACAGTAAATTTTGCAAATGAGCCATTCTGACCTCCTAAAAGCAAAAAGTGATTTTTAATGTTTAGTTGTCTGCGTTAACCTGATAAGACAATGGTGCATTCCAGGTGAAAATGCTCGTTGATGAGGATCTGGAGGGGTTCGGATTCACGAAGAAGAATGAATTGATAAATGGAAAGGCAGCAGTGATTGGCTTCCTATTGCTGTTAGATTTTGAGCTCTTGACCGGTGAAGGTCTACTCAAAGGAACAGGTTTCTTGGACTTCATTTATTCTGTTTCAAATGCTTTCAAGTAGACTCCAATTGCTTCCACGTGCAACGACCCAAAAAGGGGGGGGGGGGACAAAAAGGGAAATCGGCCACAGATAGTGTATCTGCTTAGTTAGATTACATTGCAAGTCTTTTATTTAAAATTTTTTTTTAATCTTTGGCTGTTTTTGACTTGATTTACTTTAAATCTCATTTCTTCTAGAATTCAGATCACATTGATCCTTGTATGCTTTGTTTGTTTACTTGACCACGCTGTATGCCAGAAGGAGCAGGGTTACGGTTATTTGAAACTGTGAATACATTGAAAAGTATCTATACATAGTTCTGTCTGTATCTGTTTGTGAGTGTGTTTAGAGTAATAAAAAGTGAGATAAGTTGTAAGTTCGTAATTCGTACAATGAGATAAAAAGTAAATAACTTTTAAAAATTTTTAGAGATTTTTAAATATTTTTAAAGATTTATAACAAACCAAACAAAGTCTTAGTATGTTTTGTTTTGTTTTGCGTGTGTTGAAGTTGCTGATAGTAGCACTGATTACTTGATTCTGCAACTGGAGGTCTGGTACAGGGTTGCCAAAAGATCTAAAGAAAAGAAAAGAATATAGGAAATAAAATTGTATTGATTTAAATTTGTACATATAAAATATATTAATGCTAAAACTACTGACCAAAATTCCCTCAAACAGGGGAAAAGAAACTTGTTTTCTTCTCCTGTTTCTTCTGGACCAAGCCTATCATTTTCCCGTCCCTTGCCAAACTTCGAATAAAGGCTGGTCTGGCTTTCTGTGTCCTTTAATTGTTGAGCACTGTACCTCTCTATACAAACTCTGTACAGGGAAATGATCACACTAAACATATTTACCATTTCCCTTCTCCTTTGCATTGCATGCATCATGAATCCAATACAATTTTAGCAGTCAAAAATTTCCAACATTTTGTTTGGCCAGCTCTGTAGTTTAGATTTTCCTTTCTATTTCGACTGTCATTTTCACCCCTGATTTCTCGTTTTGGGATTTCCTTAACTTTGCATTTTGGATACTGGGTCGCATTGGCTTATTCTGAAATCCTGTACTTGCTTGTTCTTCGTTTATTCTTCCTTCTTTTACTCATTTTGATATGATCAAATGACAACCTAATCTGAATAGGGAGTTGATTCAAGCTTTTATTATTATTATTATTATTATTATTATTATTTTTGTTTTTTGGGGGGTAAAGCAGAGATTGCAACATCTGTTGTTTGAACTCATGATTGGTGGAAGAGTTGAAAGCCCGTAATTATAGATCTATGTTTTGACAAGTGAAATCAATGGTTGTATTCTCTTATGGGTTGACTGAATCCATCAATGTTCTTGATATTAAAAGTTATGTCAGATTTCTCTGTTGGGTATGAAACATTCCTTCACAGTAGTTTTAATATATATATATATATATATATATTAATTCTTTTAATAGATATATAAGTACTCTTACAAGTTAATATTTTTATGAATTAAGATAAATTTCAAAACTAGATAAGTATTAAAATTAAGGAAAGGTTAAAATCAGGATAACTAAATATATATATATATATATATGTATGTATCTTAAAATTTGGGCCTTGTTGTTCAAGTTGCCATGTATTTGAGTAGGCCTTGGTTTATTTAGATGAGGGAAACATATTTACTTATATTCTAAAAAAAAAAAAAACTTTTAAAAAACATAAATAAAATTTATTCTCCAAAACTATTTTATATTAAAATAAACAAAACTTAAATATAATTTTAATAAAAATTTTAAATGTGTCATAAAATATGCCTCTCGGGCTCTCCTTCCCACTTATTATTATTATTTTTTTAAATTCGTAACAGCCCTTTGTTGTCCATAATATTTCAGTCCCCCCCCCCCCCCCAAAAAATAAATCGGAAATCCATCTGGTCTGCTTACCGACATTTTTTCGTTGGTCAAATGATTAAATATTTCTAAGTAATGCTACTTACAGGATTGTCTCAATTTGGGCATAATCAAATGCAAAATCCTTCAAATGGATTAAGATGTCAACATCACTTGTGACGCCACCTATGACCCTTCAAATGGATTAAGATGTCAACATCACTTGTGACGCCACCTATGACCGTATACCCAGACATGTGCTGGGGCGGTGGCCAACTTGCCTTTTGTTCTTTTCCTTTTTTTTTTTTTTTTTTCTTTAAGCTTGCCTTATTTGCAAAGTCTCTTCACTCTCAAGTGGCAATGACTTGAGTGGTTGTCATTAATTCATATCCCCCAAGAATAATATTAATTCAAAATCTCTCAATGTTTGGGAGGGAAGATATTTATTGCAATGGTCAAGTCATATCATTAATAGAATATAAGGTGCGTTTAGAGTCCAAAAAAAATAAAAAAAAAATTAATAGATGAATTGATGTAATGTAAAAATGATAGGTGGCAAAATGTGATTGGAGAGATTTGAAAACTTTTGAAGTTTTTTTATTTTTTTGTGACTCCAAACGAGTCCGTAATATAACAAATTAATCAATAAAGCAAAGTTATATATAACTTAAATTGTAATCATTATAATATTAAAAAATTCAGATCCCTTATCCAAAACAAAATACTTAATTTTTTACTTAGTATTTTAACATGTATAAGTAATTTTAATTTGTTGATTTGTCATATTATGTCAAATTGATATTACGGGAGTATACATATTGTTGTTGTATTAAATATTCTTTTCATAAATAATCTTTCAAAGTTACAGAGGTTTTGTATGAAGACATTAAATTTGATTTATTTATTTGAATATTATTTATATATTACAAAAATTTTTAAAAATACAAGTAAGATTAAGTATATATTACATAAATGTCAAATAATAAATAATTATTAAATTATTGATTGAATATTTCAATTTTATGTAGCCATTGTCAATTGTATGAAATTGTAAAAAAAAAAAAAAGAGATAAATTATAAAAGAAATATAGAATAAATATTAAAAAATTAAAAGAAATAGATTGTAAAAAAATCAATGCAATTCGAAGAGTATTGATTGAAAACAAAAGCGGTGGAAAAATAGAAAAAAAAAAAAAATTCAATTCCAGGCTTCTAGTTAGATTGCATTTCAAATTTGAGTCGGCAGGTAAGGCCTAGCTTGGGAAAAGTAGTTAGAAGGTACTCAGCTTTTTGATTTTTTTATTTTTTTTAACACCTTTTTACATTTTATTTTATTTTTCTAAATCATGAAGAACAAAATTATCAAAAAATTAAAAAATAACTATAAAAAAATTAATTTTTTCCTTTTCAAACATAAACAAATTAATTTTTTAATAATTAGCTAGAAACTAACTAAAATAATAATAATAATAATAATAACAATAATTTTTTTTTCTTTCCACATTAGGTCTAAGAAAAATAAAAAGTTAGCTAATTTATTTTTGCTTGACCGACGTGTGTTTTTGTGTAACAAGGGAAAAAATTGACGTTCACTTCCTTTTTCTCTTTGAATGAGTTTCAAACCCAATCTTGAATTTGTAAATATTTCCATGGTATGTCGATTGCCACTTGCTTTCAGGAAATCGTCAACTAACGTAATTTATGCTCGGCTGGCCAAGCGAAGAAACCCCCTTGTTAGTATTGCTTTCCCACCATCTATTTTTTCAAACACTTGCCAAAAACTTCTGCAATTTAATTAATGATTCTCTTTCTCTCTCTATATATATGTACGCATATATTCCAAAAAGTATCGCTGTGATCTTATCCAGATAAAAGCCAATTCAAAGCACCGTCCAGTCTTTCACCTTGAAAAAAGTCAAAAAACAACCCCACATACTTCTGACCCACAAAAGTTTTGACTCTCTCCATGGTCAACCCTCCCATACAAATCCTGCGAGGCATCCACAAACCTCGTAGTGATGCTCTGACTTTCTCATTCTTCAACGTATATATATATATATATATATATATATATATGCACATACATAAACAATCACTTATTCAGCATTCCATCAAGTTCAATTTTGATTTTTTGCACTCTCTTATATTCTAGACAATCACTTGTTCAGCATTCCATCAAGTTCAATTTTGAATTTTTGCACTCTCTTATACTAGAATATATGTGCATATATATATATATATATATATATATATATATATATATATATTTACCCTGTAATTAAACCCCGAATCAAACTCGAATAGTTCTTTCGATTTGCTTTACAGTTTGGAAACTGCTTTAATTCGTCCAAATGAGCAGCTCAGACGAAGGTGGTAGTAGCAATGGTAGTAATGGTTCGGCTCACAAGAAATACAGAGGAGTGCGTCGCCGGAAATGGGGGAAGTGGGTGTCGGAAATCCGAGTCCCGGGAACGCAGGACCGCCTATGGCTGGGCTCCTACTCCACGGCGAAGGCGGCCGCAGTGGCGCATGACGTTGCCTCCTACTGTTTAAGAGGTCCTTCTTCATTGGAGAAACTGAACTTCCCCTCAACCTTGCCCGTCGGCGTCCAAACCGGGATGTCGCCCGGTTCCATTCAGAAGGCGGCTTCCGATGCTGGCATGGCCGTTGATGCCCAGTTTGTGATGACGAAGCAATCAACGGGACAGAACAATGTCGTTGACGAAGCAGACATTGAGAGTTGGCAAAATGCGGATGGGACTACTGGGGAGGCAATTGATCAGTTCAGACAAGGGCAGGCTTTGAATATTTCAGTTGAAGATTATCTTTTGAGTTAATTTTTACCCTTTGGGAGTAAGAATATTCAGGCCGAGTGTGATATATATGTATACACACATATATATATATATATTGGTCTACTCCAACTTTCGGTTGTTGAGATTTATGCCATCTCAGTTGGAAACTTTTTTTTTTAATCCAGAAAGTTGTAGGCTTGTACCAGAATATTAATGTAATCGTGTTTTTTATAATAAAAGTGCATTTTGATAGACTATTTTGCACAATCGTTTAATATTATATTTAAATTTGAATCTATCACTGCTGAGTAAAACTGTTCAAACGGATTATTTGATCCCATTGTAACGATTTGTGTGATAAAAAATTTTAACTAACATCAAAAAGTAGCTGACGCATTGAATAATTTTTGTCAAAATACTCTATTTGAACATAAAGCATTTTTCTTGTTTGAATGAATTCTGCTAGAAATTTTAAATATTTTTTCATCAAAAAAGTTATACCAAAATAACGTGGTGGTGTTTTTATAATACAAGTACATTTTGACAGACTATTTTTCATAATTTTGTAATATTATCTGTTTAAAAACCAAATTTTGCTGTTAGGGGCCTTTTGGCTCATCAAAATTTATCAAAATTTACAAAAAAGTTATAAATTTTTTCCAATTTCCTTTAATGAAATTTCGCCACATGTTACTTTTACACCAACTTTTTCAAAATTTTCCCATCCAAACACTAATAAAGCTTTGTAAAATAAATCTCTCACTAGAAAATATATAGATAGGTAATTATTAAAAAGCTATGAATGTGTGTAGAAAATTATTTTTATAGGTGTGTTTTGAGTAACAAAAAGTGAGATAAAATGTGGTTTAGAGAAAATTTTTGTGTTTGGTAGACACATCTCAAAGCGTATTTTTTGGAGATGAACAATGAGATTTTTTTTTCGACAATTAGATTTTCGTGTGGACGAATTCAAAATTTTGTATTAGTTATGACTTTTTTTGCAGATCAAACCGAACTTGAAACGTCACTGTCTTCTCGTGGTCAAATTGAGAGGTAGTTTTTTGGATTTTTTTTCATTTGCACTTTCTATTTTTATTTTCTGTCATTGGAAGCTCATATTGGCCATGATGGGTCTTGAGTTTTGAGATTTCTCTACTTCTCTTTCCAAAGTAAGCATGAATGGATTGAAAACATTTGTTTTCTGTCTTTTTACAAGTCTATTGGTAGCTTGTGTGTTGAGATTGAGAGAAAAAATACTTTTCATTAGTTGTGTTCCATGGGTCCAGTGCCTCTGCAGTCAATCCGAATCCCAAATATGTTCAGTGAACCATTCTGACGAGATTGTGTGAGCTGTTTGGACGAAATCAAGAAGTGGGCTGGTGTCGGAATGGTTTTTTCAATTCGTTTGGACGAAAAGTTAATTATGTGAATCTGTCAGAACAGTTTTTACGATTTCAAAAAAATTAGTTATAATAGGTATCATTCGGTAATTTAAGAATCCGTGATGAGAATTGTAAAATAATTTTTGATATTTGATTAACCGAATTTCAATTATCGATTTTTTTAAAAAGTATTAGATTTTTTACAAAATTCGAGAAGGTAAGATTGTGTAAAAATGTAATAGAAGTTTTAAAAATTTTTTAAAAATTTTGTGCACCAAAAAGGCTCAATATATGTAATTGATAGAAATTGACCAAGTCTTTAACTGACAAAAAGTGAGCAAAGTCTCTTGTTAATGAATACATTCACGTGGATATATATTTATATATGCATATGCAGCAGCTGGCTGGCAATTTCAACTCCAATCTTCCAATATTAATAATTCCCCCAGCTAATTAAAGCCAGCTTTGACTAGGTCATTTTGATTCAGGTTACATCTCCTTTTCTCCCCCACGTGAAATAGACTAGCTTCTCTCTCTCCCAACTCAATTATCGTCATTTGGTTTATGACAGCTAAAAAGTATAAAAAAAATTCACATTCTTAACAAATATCTTTATATAAATTAATCAAAAATTTTTTATTCATAATATAAAAAATTAAATTGTCTATAAATTTTAATATTTTATGTGTGAATATTTTAATTTATTAGTTGATACAAAATTTAACATTAAGAAATATCAGTACACCTTTTAACATTTATGTGCTACAAATGATTATCGGTTAAAGAAAATGATAAACAATGGGAGATTAAAATAATTTTCAAAACATAAGAAGTATTATCTAAGTTTTGAAAAAATCTTAGAAAAGTTTAAAGTAATTTACCTTTGTTGATATACATATATATATATATGATAAAAAGTTACTTGTTCTATTTGGAACTCTAAATTTTTCAAAAAAAACTCTAAGAAAGTATAAAAATTTTTAATTTCCTTTTAATCAAATTTCGTAACACATTATTTTTTATATTAAATATTTTATTTTTTAAATTTTTTCAAAACTCTAAATCCCACCGTTATTTATAGTAGCAGAATTCATGTAATTATCGGAGCTCAAGTGTCTATACAAATAGTATTTATAATAAAATTCATTTACACTTCATTTGAAATAATGGATTCAGTAGATTTTTATTTCATTTGATGATAATTCTCACTAATTCTTATATTTGAAATTAAAGTAAAATTTTATAAGTTGAATTTAATTTTATTTATAATTTAAAATTTAAAATTTAAAATTTCTATATTATTTGAAATTCAATTCAAAATAATAAAATTTGATAAAAATTTATTATTTTCTTAAGCCATTTAAGTAGGTAGATAAATTTATTTTTATATATCATATTTACTATGTTTTCTATTTTTTATTGACATTGTTAAATTTAGTATTTTCTTTAAATTATATTAATTCAATTCTTAAATTTCAAATTTATTCCAAATATAAAATTTTACTTATTAAATCAAACTAAATTAATTTTTTATTTTAAAATCCCCGACTTCAGCGGCTGCGGTCGCAGCAAAACGGTGCCGTTTTGATTCTTATTTTGAGTAAAAGTCATGAAAAAATCGCTGAAGGGCGAACTCGAACACGCACCGGGCGAAATAGAAGAGAGGCCCATGGCCACGTTGCCCAGGAGCAAAGTCGACCTTTATTGCCCGTTGATTTATATATAAAATAAAAGAAATTTCTAAATTAAGTTCAATTAAATTTGGGTAATATTTTGTCTTGAAAAAGTCTAAATTTCTTTTAAAACACTTTTCAAATGATTACTTGATTTTTTTTTTACATGTACAGTTTTTAATGTTATAAAATAAAAAATACATTTTATTATATAAACCCATTAATTTTATAAAATTGAATATATTTTATTATTTTATAATATTCAACGCTTTTCATGTGATAAAAAATTTAAGTAATTATTTGGAAATTTTATGACTTATTAATTAATTATAAACTTTAAGATTTAAATTTATTAAAAGTTATTTAGTTAATTATAAAATAACATTTCAATTTCATTTAATGAAAATGTAAAACTTGAAGATTAAAAGATAATATCCTTAATTATTAAAAAAAAAAAAAACTAAACTCTGAAATAAAATTTCAACAAATTATTACAGTGCAAAGTGAATTTTACCCATTAATTTTATATAATAAAATGTATTTTTTATTTTATAATATTAAAAGCTAGACATGTAAAAAAAAATCAAGTAATCATTTGAAAAGTGTTTTAAAAGAAATTTAGACTTAAAAAGTGAAATTTCAATACAAAATATCACCCAAAGTTAATTGAACTTAACTTAGAAATTTCTTTCATTTTATATAGAAATCGACGGGCAACGAATGCCCGCTTTGCTCCTGGGCAACGTGGCCATGGGCCTCTCTTCTATTTCGGCCGGTGCGTGTTCGAGTTCGCCCTTCAGCGATTTTTCCATGACTTTTACTCAAAATAATAAGCCAAACGGCACCGTTTTGCTGCGACTGCAGCAGCTGAAATCAGGGGCGACTGCAGCCCCCCTTGTCCAAAAAAAACATGCACCCTGAGTGGTACTAAATTCAAAATTCCAAGTGATTAATGCTTCGCACAAAACAGACAAACAAACGCACGCTTTTTATTCCATTTTCTGCTGCTGGAAAGGGTTCTGAGAGAAGGTAAAAGGAGGACCACCGGCAAGCAACTTCCGAGGAGGAGGAGGAGTCTGAGGACTGGTCTCCAGTAGAGGTCTCCCCGTCCCTATGAAGGAGGTTCTTCTGGCGTCGTGGTTCCCTAATAGCAAGCGGAATGTCCAGCTTAGAACGCGGGGCACGAATACTCTGTAAAGCAGGAATACGTCGTGCCAAGTCGGGTAGGAATCTCCCCTGCAAGCCCCCGACACCATCAATCTCGCAAACTCCTCCACAGGCCCACCCCACGCGCGTACCTTGATTGGAGTTATAAAAAATTAGTATAAATTTGTAAAAGTTACATTCTCAACATCTGCGTAACAAATAAAAAATTTTGAATTTTATAGATATTTGTAGAGTTTCAAACAAGTCTTTGGCTTGGAAAATTTTATATTTGACAATGGAGAAGCACGGACTACTTAATTTGCAAAGAAATTAATTACCTCTCCTTCTTCCTTCCACTGCATCTCTGCACCCTCTTCTAGCATGAACTTGCCTCGGGTCATTTCGGTCCCAATCCATCCATGAGTTGCTACCGTTATTCCCACATCATCTTTAACTTCAAACCTCAGTGTCTCATAAAAGTTTATTAGAGCCGCCTTCGCCGCCTGGTTGTCCAAAACGAAAAAACCAATAAACAAAGAAGAACCACCAAGTAGTTTTCGTTGCTTTCCAAGTGAAAAGTTTAATCAAATTTCGAATTGTCATTTGCATATGCTAATGCATTACAAAGAATAATTAATATCAGTTCCAAAAGGGAAGAGTAACACAATTGAGAAAAAACATAATTGCAAAAAAGACAAATAAAATTATTGATTGACTCAACAGAATATAAGCTCATTCTTGGCAAGGGTAACCAGCTCTCCACTGATGCATTAACTACGATTCGGCCGTGGTGTTGCCGGAGAAAAGGCAAAGCAACATAAGTAGGATAAACATTTCCCCAAAAGTTTATGTCCTGGAAGATGGAAACATTCTTAGTAACCAATTAAAATATAAACGGGGATCACAGTTCAAGCTTTTTTTTTTTGCTGAGCAACAAAAGCTTATTAGAATAACAACCTAATAGCTAGTTATTGCAGTTGAATATGCTCATAAGTCATATCCATTTATAGTTTTACCATCAAAATGGGAAACGTAGATGTGTCAGCAGCTTCCTCGAAATAGAATGTGTGCCCCCAAACTTGCTGTATTTACCAGATGATCCACTGCAGAATTTGAAAGAGAAATAATTTTAATAATAATAATAATAATAATAATAATAATAATAACAATAATAACAAAAATTAATTAATAAAATAAGTTAACAGTTATGAATATATTTATTCAATTTGTTGGAAAAAACATTCGAAGTGACTATATATGCTTCCAGGCGAAGCTGTGCTTGGTCTGTGATGGGCTGGATAAGATTTTGGCTTACAATATTTTTAGTAATAATACTATACAACATCCTAACCAACTGTCTATAACCCAGTTTATAGCCTAAAGTAAGAATAATTCACCCCTATTTAATAGTCCAAGCAAGAAAAATTCTTAGTTCCGACTTTACATGACTCAATCCCACTTGTGGCCAAGTGTATTGAATCATCAATTGGAAAAGAATATATATATATGTAGTCGAGTGGATCGCGAAATAGCTAGTGGGAACCTCAAATTAAACATCCCCTGCTGGAGATCGACTTACCACGGCCGTAAAAGTTGATGGTCTCGTTGACAAATCTCCTACACTCATCTTCTTTAACAACGTCCGCTGCCATTATCATGACATGCTTTGCACCCAGCTCTCTTGCATTCTCACCAATCCCTCGCAGCCTCCGCTCTCTCCGAGCTATCAATACCAGCTTCGCTTTCCTCTTAGCATATTCGTATGCGATTTGCTGAGATTTTACAACACCCCCCCCCCCAACAAAAAATAAATAAATAAATTCAGTTATCATTACAAAATTGCATACATTCTATAATTCAGTTGTCATATAAAATTGGGTTTATTATATAATATATATATATATATATATATGGCAAAGATTGTGTTGGTTGGTTGCAGACAGAGTGAGCACTGGGTGGCCAAATAAATTATATTTGTTTGGAGAAATCAACAAATAAACAGCTTAATTAATTCCACTGATGATCAGCCAATTTTTGCAGCATCGGTTTGACCTGAATCCGACTGCCTAACTGACGGTTAATCAAATTGAGTATCTAAATAGCCAGACAGGGTGATTGCGTTAACTAAAATACAAATATACGGTGAGGCCGAGGTTGTGGTCCAATGCACGATGAGTAAAACCATGGACATTACCCCTCCAAGAATCGCATAAGAGTTTTATGAATTGAGCTCAACTTTTTACGAGTGAGTGCATACACATCAAGGGATTGAAGTCAAACGTTAACTTTATTGTCTTTAACTTATATGATTATAATAAGAAAAGAGAGAAGGTATTGGATGAAGTTTTAAACTTGGTGACATAATTTTTTTTATTATTATTATACCCCTACATTTTTTATAATTACCTACAATTTCAATTATATGGAAAGAAAAATTTTATAATTACTACCTAATTAAGTAATTTTACCATTTTATATTTTTATTTTCATTAAATGTGCTTCAATTATCTAATAGTTTATAGCTTTTTTTTTTTAAATGTCCTTTAATAGTTATCATCTACTTAAATACTCTTATTATTTATAATTTGACTTATTTTTATAAATTTTATCTTATTTAAAAAAAATTAACAAAGATCAAATATGTCTATGCCCACTTTAAATGCTATAATTGTTTCATTGTCTATAGTTGTTTGGCATTCAACAAAATAATACAAATCTCTACAAACATAAATTACAAGACAATAAAATTTAAAATTTTTACTCACCGTACGAAATACGAGACATTAACTTTTACAATTTTATACAACCCCAAACACACCAAATATAAGGACTGTCTTTTTCTAGAAGAAGAAAGATTCATGCACCAACTCTATGGCTATATCTGTTTGTGGGATATGAGGTAAAAGATTGGACCACCAATTCATAACGGATCGAGGGTAGGTCCAGTGCAGTTATGCACTGGTGCATGTCCGGTGCACTTTTTAGCCATTGATTTTGAAACAGTAAATAATTATCCAATAGTTTTAATGATTTGTACAATTTACACTAATTCCTACCTGTATTAACCAGTTAAAAAATGTATTTTTTATGCACTGGATATGCACTACACCGGATCTATCCTCAATCCATCCATAACATCCATCTCATTCTATGTTTGGTAAGAAAAGGTAAACACTAGAGTCCACTTTTGATTCCACGTCTCTAATATGCAATACTCTCTAGGTGTGGTATTGTATATTCATATGGCCAAAATAATTTTCCGCCAAGATTTAGAAGTCCAAAATTATTTAATATCACTTCTCCTATCAAATTACATCTCTTACTCCACTTTATATCTTACTAACCAAATACTAAAAAAACAATCTCACGAAAAAAAAATCTATATATGATTTATTTAATCTTATATTTTGGTAGCTTTTAGAGTGGTAAAAAACAAGAAAAAAAATAAGAAAATAAGTGATTTGGAATAACTTTTAGTATTTGGTGTTTCTAATCCAAATCACGTTTTTTTGAAGATGAATAGTCTAATTTTAAGTTTTTGCGGTAAAAATTCAGAGAGAGAAACCGTGAAAATAAAATTTTTAGTCTGTTTCTACGGATTTATATCAGAATCAATGTTTTAAAAACTGGATCGGACCGGTTAGTTCAACCGATTGGACCATCGACTAGTCTAAGAAACGGTCCAATCGACTATTTAAACCCGTTTAAACTTAAAACCGGTGAAAAACCAACATGTTGGTGAATTGTTGAACTAATGTTGGTTTTTACGAGCTGACTTTTTTTAATTTTTAAATTGTAAAATAAAAAAACTAATATGCACTAGTCTAGAATTAAACCTAGGTCAATTTTGTAGCAAAGCACTATTCTCCCACTAAACTACTAATGCTCATTATTCTACATTTTTGCTTGGTTTACTTATGTAATATGTTTATTTTGAGTGGTTGTATTTTAGGATACTTTTTATTGATACTTTTTTTTAGTAAAACAAAACAAAGTAGAAAAATATGTGAAAAAATATAAGTCTTTAAAATCATTATATAATTCTAACGTATTTTGATATTTTATTTATATATTTAAATATATTTATAACGTCACCGTTCAATTCTGGTTCGATTTAGGTTGAACTGATGATTGAACCACTAACCCGTAATCCGATTCCTTCTCTGGTTTGATGAACGGTCTGGTTTTTAAAACATTGGTCAGAATTAAGTTAAAAGTTATTAAACTTTTTAACTTCTGCATAAAAAAGTTGGAGAGGAAAACCGTAAGAACGGTTTTTTTTGATCCGTTCTTATGGATTTATGTTAAATTTGTTGAAATTTATTGAAAAGTTACTGAATTTTGTGAAAAAAGTTATTGGGTTTGTGAAAAAAAAAAGATATTGGGGTATATAAATATATATAAAAATTTCACGAAGCACAAAGTGGGCAAAATATATTAGAGAATTTGGAGATTTTTAGAGGTTTTCAAAAATTTTTGTTGGTTATCAACAAATCAAACACTTTCATTATCTCATAATATTACTTATCTCGTATCATTTATTTCCTCTAATCAAACATAGTGTAATTGTTAGTGGTCTCTCATAGACAACCATCGTGACTATTCATTCAATTTGAATTATTTATGTCGAAGTAGTTAAAACTGATTTAAAAGGACTCCATGTATCTAGTTAGGAAGCCTAGCTAACTAGTTCGTCCTCAGAACAGTGGGTCCAATGACTCCAATCTTACTGTTATGTGTGTGTGTGTGTGTGTGTGTGTGTGAGAGAGAGAGAGAGATACAAAGCCTATGACACAAAGCCTATAAAGTGAAACAAATAAGTAAAACATTATTAATAATAATTTTAAATTGATTAATTAGCCAGTTTGGCTGAGAAAAATGTAGATTATTAAAATTAACTTTAAAAAAATGCAATCAAGAGATATTGCAGAAATGGGGGGGGGGTAATTAAGTAGTGAAATAAATAAATGAAAGGAAGTAAGGAAGGAATAAATGGTACCTCCCCAATGCCAGAAGAAGCTCCAGTGACAATAACCACTTTATCTGCCATATCTTCACTGAACAAAGTGTTAAAAACCCCTTCACAACCATTGATGAATGCCAAAGCCGGCCATGCAAAGGTTAGCATCACCAAGCTCGCTGGTGGAACCACAAAATTTAGCATAGAGTTTATCAGATCCATTGCACCAATTAAATAACCTACAAACACACACGCACACAGAGACAGAAAGAGACGCGTGAGAGAGAGAGCCAGAGAGAACTTAATTTGGGTTTGTAGTTATTTTGAGAAGAAGAAGAAGAAGAAGAAGAAGAAAGGGGAAGAAGAAGAGGGCAAACAGCAGCAGAGCTAGCTCTTGAAATTTAGTGCTAGAAGATCAACACGAAGCTTGATCTCATCCAAGGAAGTCATTACCACGTGTTTGCTCGCTCGCAGGCTGTGACGAATGGATGTCTTATTTTGGAGTTTCTGCATGAGAGGTGATGATACATATCAATGGTAATCTTGGAATTTATTTTCACTCAGTCACATATCCATTATCAATGCTCTCTCTCTCTCTCTCTCTCTATATATATATATATAGTTATGTACACTTTCGTAACCAAAAATATTTATTTAGCGATTTCTTTTTCCAACATATTACTTCAACAATATTATATTTATCAAAATTCATTTTTATAAAGCAAATATTTTTCTCATACCGTTCTTGTTAAATATTAAAAAAGAGCAAATTGCTTAAAATTTCGCTTCAAAATTTAATTTTTTTAATAACTAAAAGTTTTAATTTTTAATTAGTGACAATGTTTTTATTTAGTGACTGATTTTGTCTGTGAGATTAATTGTTTAATGTTTGGATATAAAATGATTAAGGAGAGAGATATTAAAACTAATTAAAAACTCAAAATTTTAATTATTAAAAATTATGTCTTAAGAATAAAATATGGGATAGAGATAAGGAACAAATTAAACTTTCTATGAAAAAAATCATGTAATCCATTACACTTTCATTATGTTATTTTCCAAGAATTAACAAGGTCTTTCGGAAGTATTTACGATAAAATAACATTCTCCTTTTTATGCTTGTTATAAAAATACATAAACATGAAACTACAAAGTTTGATGAAAGTATTATGTTAAATTTAATTGGGTGTAAATATTGAAATTATATAATTAAAGTGAAATTGGATATACCGGAGATGAGATAGAATTGAAACTCCTATTTGGGTTGGCTCATGAATTGGGTATCATTTAGATGTCTAAATTTTAGTAATTTTTGGTACATTTAGTAAAATAAGTAATAATTTTTAACAAGTTTGTATAATTTTTAGATGTTTGGTAAAATTTTTAATAACTTTTAATAATTTTTATCAATTTTTAGTAACTTTTGTTAACTTTTAAGTTGAACAAATTACTATAATTAAGTAAAAAAATATAAAAATTATTGTTTTACTAAATACCCAAAAAACAGATTTTGATAATTTTCTGTTAAAAATTAAATTGCCAAATGATGGCTCGATCCAGTGTCAATTTGATTTTACCATAGCTCAATTTTAAATTAATTTTGACCAAAAATGATAAGAGAGGTAAAAAATATGACGCTGTTAAATCTTATTAATTAATTTCTTACATGGTAAATGTGAAATTGTAATAAATAGACTAATTTTATCACATTTTGTGTGTATTTAGAGCAATAAAAAGTGAGAAAAAATGAGATAAAATAAAAAATATTGTGAATTCATCATGCGTACAATAAAATAAAAAAATTAATGTTATAAAAGTTTTTAATTTTTTTTTTAGTTTTTTAGATACCAAACGGTAGCTTTATAACATTTGACGATTTGACTCCCGGAATAGTTAATGGTTACAGACATTTCAACGAAAGAATGATTATTGAAAGCTACAATTGATTGAGGGGTTCTCTGTATTTATTTTAATACTGAAGGAAGGTTTTATAATTTATCTTTAATTTAGATATAATTAATGCCATCACACATCACATTACTGGGAGGCTTTAGTAGTTCAAAATATTTAAAAATAGAGTGTAAATACCAAAGGTTGAGAGTCGGTTTCTGTATTTATCTAAATGTTAGGGGACGCAAGCATAATTTACTTACTTCGTATTTTTCATGGTGCAATGCACGTTGGGCGTTTGGGGCGGCAGTCCTCCGCAGCCTTGCCCCTCTCCAACGGTCCAACCCCGCTTCTCCTCCAACCTTCTCCTGCTCTGCTTCTCTCTCTCTCTCTCTCTCTCTAAGCTTCAGAGTGATGTGGAGATGATATTGGATAGAGATGGGTCAGCCGTGCTCGAGACAATATTGTTTTTCAACACTGGCAATTATGCAACCTGTCAATGCTCCCTTCGCCTCAAAACTTAAGGCCATCCACTTTTCTAGGAATGCCCAGCTCAGCGCAACTCTCTCTCTCTCTCTCTCTCAATCAAAATGAATCAACAAGCTTCAAAATCGTCGATTTTCACCTAATTTACTCTTTTCCTCTTTTTTCCTCGCTCATACTTTCAGTTTTCTGGTTATCTTCTTAATCATTTTTTCTTTACTTCTCTCAAATAAAGATATATTCATTTTTTTTTTCTGTTAATAGTAATACACTCGGATCAATACCCACATAACACTTTTTTTTTTTTTGGGAACACCAAGAACTGGCGCTTAGGTCTCATCTCGACCAAAACTCCTGCATCAACGACAAGTGTTGTGTGTGTGTATATATATATATATATATTTATACGTATATGTATGTATATGCCTATGTTGATGCTGGATTTCTGGTCTGGGTTTTGATTCTTCAATCTTTTTCTAAGAGGCCTTGTTTGGTTTGGTTGCTCGCTTCAATTGTATTCTGTAATACAATTTTTCACATTTTCCCTGAAGGGGGTTCATTCATCTTCTTCATGATTTGTAACATCATCCTGTTATTTGGTTCTTTCTTTCTTGTACATTAATTGTTAATATTTGAAAAGAACTCTGTTTTTGGCCTGTTGTTGACTGTTACAAAGAATTTGCATTCTTCCATCCCCCCCCCTCTCTCTAAAAGTTCTTCTGTTGCAATATTTTTGTATATTCTTTTGAAGAACCGGGTGCTTCTGTGAGGGCACACATCTTTTTGAGAGGAATTGGGGCATGTCACATTTGATTGAAGCTTTGGATTCGAATTGTCAGAAAGGGTTCTCATTGTTTGGAGAAGATTGTGGTTTATATTTTGTTCAAAAACTAAGGCAGTTGAATTATTAGAAGATTTCAGTAGTGGTTTGATTTATACCATCTAATTGGCATTGGAGATTTTTGCAGTTCTTTTTACAGCTGGCACAAAATTGTGCAAATTCATTGGAGTTGCCTGTTTGACAGAACAGGTGAAAGCCAAGGATGGGCTGCATTTGCTCTAAAGGATCCAACACAAGCGATTATGCTTCTGATAATTGGAACGAGCTGAACAAATCTTCACTACAGGTGGCTCCTTCTTCAAAGAGAGAGGAGATAGTAGTGGGAGTGGCTAATGGTGGTTGTGATCAGTCTGTTCACCCGATATCCGAGCCAGTGTTGCCAGCCAATATGGGCTCTAGGCGTAGTACTATGGATGAAAAAGAGAAGAAACCGGGTATGTTTGAAAGGCGTAGAAATGGTAGTAGTCATAAGAGACGAGCTACAACGGATTTGGTAGCTGATGATGGACAACCACAACCAGAAATTTCTCCGATAGTTAGGATGCCACGGGACATTGAAGGAGAACAGCTAGGATGGCCGTCCTGGCTAACTTCAGTAGCTGGAGAGGCCATCCAGGGGTGGGTTCCTCGAAGTGCAGATTCATTTGAGAAATTAGACAAAGTCAGTTCTATTTCTTTTGAATTTATGGCTACTGTCATGAAATTTAGGCCTTATCCAATTTTGTTTTTGTTTTGCTTACATGTGTAAATTTGCAGTTTACTTGCTTTTCCACATAATTATTTTATTTTTGTACTTAATTATTGATAATTAGGATCATTAGGGGGTTGGAGTTTGTTGTATAGGGTGAGTCTGCATAGTTGGATGCAAGACAATCTGTTTAAACTTGTGCATTTTTGTTTTTGATGTAACCTTCATAAAGCCTGGAGTTGAGCCCTATTTGTCTTTCAATCTAGCTGGGGGATGGAAGTTCCTTTTCCATCTTTGATTAACATCACTTTATGAACCAATGTTGAGTTATTTGGACATAAAAGAAATTCATTTTTTAAAAACTTTCCATCCAGCAGGAGAACTTTTAGCTTCATAATCTTGGTTAGAACATAAAATATAATAAAAAAATCCAAATAATGCATGCAGAAGTCAATAAAATGCTTCTGGAGTGTTGAGCTGCATGACAATATTGAGGAATGAGAAAATCGTGATAATCATCTAGTTTCTTGAGCTCATATTCATTCACGGTACTAAATTAATTGTGCAGTACCTGAGTCCGTGAAGATTTTTTAGCACGCATGCATAAAGGCATGAATATGTACATATATGTACACATATGGATCCTGTTGCAAAGACATTCTGGTGTTTCCATTTTAACAATTCTGGACTTATAGACTAATCTGTCACTGCATCTCCCCCCCCCCCCTTCAATGCATGGTTAAACATACATTCCTAAGAGATGGATAATCCATGTGGATAAAGGTGTCGTTACATTTAAACGGTTTTTATATGGAGAATAGGAATAGAAGTGTTGCATTAGTATATAACTGTTTTTAAATATGAACTGTTTACATTCTTGCAGTGAATTCATTGTCACTAAATTACCAAGAAATAATAGTTTATCATTTATTTTTTTATCCAAATAGAAATTCTATTGTTGTTTGTAAGCACATAGCATGTATATCTTGTAGAAAAGTAGGGGTTGAATTTCTGCAATCAATTTATTTGTTGATTACCCTGGTTTGCCCATGGAAGGCATTTTTATGAACTAATTTAGGAAGACTAGTTTCAAATATAAAATACTCTCTGTAAATGAAGTACTGCTGATGCCTTTGCCTCCTAACTAGTGGGGGTTGGCAGTAGGATGGTGGATAGCTTGATTTGTTTCTATTCTTAGAATGCAGCTAACTTTGTCAAATTATAGAAAAAGGCAATTCACATAGCATGCTAGGGAATACAAGTTGTACTATTGATCAATAGTATAAAGCATTAATTAAAACTATAAGTTTCAGTGGATATGAGAATTAAGCAAATTGCTTAATTTTGATTTGGCACGTCCTTGATGTTGGACACTCATGAAGGAAATTCCTGGAATACAAATTGAAGAAGGGAGGCAATTTGTTCTGGAACTTTAGCAGTGTTGAAACTTTTGCAAGAATTTAGGAGAATGAATTAACATTTACAACAAGTATTCATGAAGTTAACTAATAAAGGGTATTTGAGTGCACCAATGAGCTCAATCTCTGTACGAATTTTTAAAGAAGAAGAAAACTATAATGGTAATCATGTTACCTTTTGAAGCCAAAAAACCTTGTCTATGAATTTGGTTCTAACAACTTCTGAAATCAGAAATATGTACTAGTGGATGTTTGGATAGGCTAAGGTTTTTTAATGGATTGTTGTTGATTTTCCAAATGATTGCTTTGTGCAGATCGGACAAGGAACTTATAGCAGTGTATATAAGGCACTTGACTTAAAAACATACAAAACTGTTGCAATGAAAAAAGTTCGGTTTGTAAATATGGATCCAGAAAGTGTTCGTTTTATGGCTCGGGAAATCCGTATTTTGCGTAAACTAGACCATCCAAATGTAATCAAGCTTGAGAGTATAGTCACTTCGAGGATGTCAGGCAGCTTGTACCTCGTATTTGAATACATGGATCATGATCTTGCCGGGCTTGCAGCATCCCCTAAGATCAAGTTTACCGAACCACAGGTATTTCCTCCCGTCTTTTCGATTATGACTTGTTTATCCCTAAGACCATGAGGCCTTAATGGAACAGTAATCTTAAGTTCCAATGGGAATTGCATGAATTCCTAAAATTTTAAACTTCCAATGTAAAAACATAATGATGGACACTAAGCTCTCTCTATCTCTGCACACCTAAAAGAGCACTTGAGCGTATGAGAACTTCCTTAGGAAATGTAATCTAGCAGTTCGAAATGGTAAACGGTGAACAATAAAAAGTCGTACCTGATAAATCTCATGGATAATATTTGTTTAGGATATTACATTTGTGGACAATAATGTTACCTGATTCTTATGTGATGAGTTATGAATCCACGCATTTAAGGCAATGCCACAATAATGTGAAATTTAGGTTGATCTGCACAGCTTAGTGTGTTGTCTCATAGCTGGTAAAAGATAGATCTAATGCTTGCATTTTCTTTCATATCACGTATTTGAGTAGAGTGAGTTACCTTTATTCGTTGTGTACTCTTATATTGGGGTATCTGTGCTGGGCTTGCAGATTAAATGCTATATGCGACAACTACTTTGTGGACTTGAACACTGCCATAGTCATGGGGTTTTGCACCGAGACATTAAGGGTTCAAATCTGCTAATTGACAATAATGGAGTTCTCAAGATTGCAGATTTTGGTCTAGCAAACTTTTTCCAGCCTGATCAAAAGCAGGCATTAACTAGTCGTGTTGTAACTCTATGGTATAGGGCTCCTGAGCTTTTGTTTGGTAGAACAGATTATGGAGTTGGAATTGATCTCTGGAGTGTTGGTTGCATCCTTGCAGAATTGTTTGCTGGAAAGCCAATTATGCCTGGAAGAACAGAGGTACTTCCCTTGAGTTGTTTGATTCTGTTACTTGTTCCTTGTGCTTTTTTGACAGTAACATTCTTTTAATCAATCATCTGTGTTTGGAAACTTCTTGGGACTTGCAAGATGAAATTTAGAATTGAATAAATCATATGAAAACAACATAGATTCATACCCATTAATCCTTTTTCCTTCTAAGAAATTTGGAATTTAAGACCCACAATTTCTCATTTGTTTATAAATATTTTTTTTTTTTTCCAAAATAGATATAAGTAAGAGAAAACTATATTTTGTAATACAAAAATGAATAAATTGTTATTTTTCATGGATGCATATAATAATATATATTTATTGTTTGATGTGTCCTTGCTGTGTTGTTGCATGTCTTGATGTTTTTTAAAATTCTTATGTCTATGTGTTTCATGTCTTGATATTTCTTAAAAAATTTTTCCACCTTAAATTTAATACTGATCTTTCACTAAATGTTGCAATGTCCAAAAAATTGGTTTTTAATTGGTTAGCTTCAATAGGTTTGACAAACAATATTTTATTTGTATATTACTAACTTTATTGCAATGTGGGGGATCGAGGGTTTGAACCCTAGTATCAGTATCTCTGCTTGTGGAGGTAAGGTTGCCTATATTTGATCCTTTCTAGATCCGGCAATGTGAAAATCTTGTGCACTGGGTTGTCTTTTTTAAATTACTAACTCTGTGAGGCTATAACAAATCTATCCTCAACAATGATCGTTTAGGTTGTCCTCTAAGATCATTTGGTTGTGTTTGAATGTTAGTGAAGCAATACATTAGTTAATTCACTATTGTTTGACATTTACTATGATATATTTGTAGTTGTTTATATATCTTCAGTATTGAATACTGTGATTGCTAAGTGAGATCATCCAAAACCATTCCCAGGTTGAGCAAATGCATAAAATTTTCAAGCTTTGCGGTTCACCTTCTAAGGAGTATGGGAAGAAATCAAAACTGTCGCATGCTAGTTTCAAACCACATTACAGGCGCTGTATTGCTGATACATTCAAGGACTTCCCCTTGTCAGCTTTGGCTCTTATTGATGTCCTCCTTGCAATAGAACCAGAGCAGCGGGGTACTGCTGCTTCTGCACTAAACAGTGAGGTAATTTTGAGACTGTTTTCCCGGAGGCATTGAAATTTTAGGTGGCATTTGGTTTACTTTTCTCTTTTATGTTTTCTGTTTTCATTTTATGTTTTAAAAATCTCAAAATAAAGAAAAAGAAAATGCTCTATTTTCATTATTTTGAAAATTTCCTTATCTTGGATTAAAAACATTCAAAACGACTTTTTGTCATTTTTCATTTTATGTGCATGCCCATTTTCTATTTTTTAAAACAAATTTTGAAAACGCAAGTGACTAAATGCACTTTGAATTTTTTTCTTATTTTCAAAAGCATAAAATAGAAAATGTGTTCAAAACAGAAAATAAAAAACAAAAAATTGAAAAATAAACCAAATGAGCTTTTTGTATTAAGCGTTAACACGCTACAAAATAAATAATTTAGAAAACTAAACATTTTCAACTAAGATGGGCAAATAAATGGTTTGAAGTTTATGAGTTGATGCCTGAGGAATTCTATTTCTTGGATTTCCATGATAGCTGCTTATTCCTGGAGTTCAGACCATGATAATTAACAAAGAAAAAAGAATCTAGTTGCTAGCCATGGAAGCAAGAGAGTTTCTGGACTAAAAGAAGGGGGAGAGGAGAGGGGGGAGAGAGAGAGAGAGAAATTTCAACAACAAACTACTTAACATAAACTTATTAGTATTTGTGGCATCCTCAAATCTTAATATTAGGGCCTCCAAGAGAAAAAGAAAAGCAAGAAGGGAAAAACTGGTCATATTTTTCATTTTAACAGTGTCCTTCCTATTGTGATACAAATTAATACTGGACACCCACTATTAGGGGCTTGTCGCTATTTATAATAATGGAATGTACAAAATAGAAAAGGAATAAATGGAAACCCTAAGTACGTATAGAAGGGCACAAGTGTTCTGATTCTAATCTATATTTACTTATGGCAGCTAAGTTTGTGCCTTAGCGGTAGCAGCAAGTAAACTTCACACATGTGGCTTCTTTCATACTAAACTTCACACACGTGGCTTCGAGATTTGTGCTCATTTACCGTGTCGTGGTACGAATATTTGGAAATACAAGAGATCCACAACTAGAGGCCTATGCCTCTATTTGTAATAATAGAACTATACAAAATAGGAAATAAATAAATGAAAACCCTAAATACGTATACAATAACACAGTTGCCCTAATTTTAATTCTATATTTACTTCTAAGGTGCTCCAAATAGCAGGAAAAAAAAAACAGAGAGAGAGAGAGAGAGAGATTAGGCTATTTGTAATGATTCATTCTTGACACTTCAGAACCATAGACAACTAGGCTTTTTCTTATCTTAGCTTTATTCTATTAGTAATGATTTGGAAAGTACATTTCTGACACTATAGTTCCTTAGACAACTAGGATTCTTCTTTTCTCAACTTAATTAAGTGAATAAATTGATCATGGTGCTTAAAGTCCATAATGGACATGCTATGGCTACTTATGTTGAACCTTTGAATTGTGCACTTCTTGTAACTTGTAAGGATGGCTAACCCTCATTATTGTTCACCGCTAAATAATGATTGAATCATTTATTAATGTCATAGGGAAAGAAATTAATTTCTTGACTATTTACAATATTTTGATGTCAAAATCATTTCTTTTTTTTTTTTCCTTTGTATGATTTCTATTAATCAATTGGACTTTTGTTCACTATTTCCAGCCCTTTTGTGCTTACTGTTGGTCTTGAATTTGAAATTCTATGAGAATTACACAGTTCTTGAACCCTAAGGTTGCTGCACTAATTATTGATTGTGATGCACGTTTGATAACACATTCTTCCTGATATATTATATACTTGGATCCTAAAATATCACAATGAATATTGATAACAAGTCCCACTTGGCATATTATATACTCACGTCCATTAATTATTATACTGCAAATCTTTAATTAGATAATCTTAATTTCTTTTTTCAGTTCTTCACGACAAAGCCCTTTCCTTGCGATCCATCTAGTTTACCAAAATACCTTCCATGCAAGGAGTTTGATGTGAAGCTTCGAGAGGAGGAAGCAAGAAGGTAAGCTATACCATGCATTAACCAAAATTTTAGTATGCAATATGGCTCTTTAAGTCACCCTAACTCAAATTCTAAATATTGTTGAACAGTCTTGGCGCAACAGTAAAGTTGCTCCTTTGCGACCTATAAATTGTGAGTTCAATACTTAAAAATTGTCTCTCTAGTTATTCATGTGTAAAATTGCGTATATTGCCCCTCCTCAACCCAACATAGGCAAGAATCTCATGCACTAAACTACCCTTTTTAGATATGCCCTTACATTCCCTCTTGAGAAAAGCCAAGCTTTCTAAATCTATAAAAACTTATTGCAGACCTGGCATGATAACACTAATGCATTCTAAAAACTGGGTGCTTAGCATGGCATTCGTAGGCTTAGGACACTACAAGCTCCAATAAGAAAAGGCATTCCCAATTGATATTGCCTAATAAGATGCTAAAAAGCACTGTTTACATGTGCCAAATGCCAATACCTACTTTAATTTTGGTCTCTTTTGAGGAATTTTTCTGGCATTTATTTTGTTACATTACCTTAATTAACAGTCATCGTGATACCATGATTTCTAAACTGGGATGACAAGGGGGAGTGGGGATATATTCATTTTCTTCGAGAGATAGACCCACTCCGCCAAGTATTCTCCTTCCCAGGCCTACCCTGCCCTGTGATGGGTACCTCCTTGGGGGGGGGACCCTATTAAGATTAATAATACTTTATTATTTTGTTTTTAAAAGTGAGACAATAAATAAAATACATACAAACTAGTTATTAACCAAAAAAATTATATATATAAAAAAAAAAAGTTAAAATATCAATATAGGAATCAACAAAATAATGAAAACTAACATTTCAAATCAAACATTTCAATTTCTCAAGATATAAAGGGGAATTAGTAAGGATATTTTTGTAATTTTAAAACTAATCAGGGCACCCCAAACCCTATTGGTTTTTAATTTTTGCCCTCCATCCTCATTCCATTAAGGTTTGTTTGGATCGGATTGGATTTCCCATTTTACTTGCCTCATTGCCCATTTTACCTGCCTCATTGCCATCCCTAGGTCTATGCATCATAAACATCCAAAAAATGAAAGAACATGAGATTGTAAACTCAATGAATTGATATATGATGAAGATATGTTTATCCTTTCAAAATGAGTTATCATAATTATGGTCTTGGCTGCACTTATGTAGAAAATTAGTTACTTGTGCAATCCTGAGTTCAAGATGGCCACCCCATACACCAAGAATGTAATTGAGTGGAACATTTCCGATATTATTCCTATATTAATTGATTTGAGGGCTTCTTTGCCATTTCTTGAAACAACTCATCATCCGTGATGATTGATAGATGTAATATTCATCTCCACATGTTTAGAAAAAAGTTAATACTATGAATGGATACGTAATAAAGCCTTGACTTTTCTTCTTGTTTGTGTGAATCTATTTTGCCATTCCAATCTATTTAGGGCGTCACAACCATAGTTTTGGTGAGAGTATACCTTTTGTTTTAGCACTACCTCAGTCCTAAATTTTCCTTTTTATATTTCTCATGTTCTGAAGAGTTTCAATTTGGTTAACTCTTATTGCTGGTGTTTGAATTGCTTTAATCATGTGAGATAGTTTGGTATACATTACTCGGCCCCTTTCCTAATCGTATTGAGCTTTTGAAGGCAATTGGTGACTTAACATGGTATTTGAACTCTAGTCTTAGGATGTCTTTAGTTCAAGTTTCATTATTAGTGTTTATTCCCTGTTTATTATTTTGCACTATAGTCAATTGGTGTTGGTGTGTTTTGTTTAATTTGATATGTTCGTCTCTGCTCCACATGTGAGTCAGGATTGCACGTGAGGAGAATGTTGACTTAGCTTGATATACACAACATATGGGTCTAAGAAAGGCAAATGGTTTGGGGTGTTTGGCAACCTAGACAGCTAATTTTGTTTAGAGACATTAATTTGGGTAAAGCTTCTAAGAAACTAGAAATCCTTAAAGTAGGCTTAGAACTTGTATAATTTACTTGCTCGTTTACCTACACAATGGTGCCATGTTATTTTCTTGTGGTCTTAATGTATGTTCAATATTTTTTCCCTTAGGACAAAAGCTAAATCTGTGAAAAGACATGGACCTGGATCTGTAAAAACAGGTGCAAGAGAATGCAAGGGAGTGCCTTCACCAGAATTTGATGCTCGTGGTCCAATCTCTTTACAGGTATTTTCTTTTTTTTTTTTTTATTTGATAAGTTTATTTGTTTCTTTGCTGTTTCATATTTTCGTCATCGACTTTATGGCTAACATAGGGATTACATGGTCAGACAAATCTCAAGAGTACCAGTGTAAAATACAACCCCCAAGAAGATGCTGGGTCGGGCTTCCCAATTGACGCACCCAGGGGACATAGAAATAATGGTTTCTCTCAGTCTATCTCAATGGTTCACCCTCGTGCAGTAGGATCTTCGAGGTCCAAAAAGGTGAGGGAGTACGAGGGCCGTATTGAGCCAGGGACGACAATTGACTACTCTGGACGTGAATTGGATCCAAGTACACAGACATCTCCAAAGCCTCCTCAAGTAGCAACAGGCTTGTCTAATGCCTATTATAAGAAGGACGACAGGATGTTCGGGAAGGATTCTACCGTATGTTTCTGTCTCAAAGTTGGCTATTATTTTAGTCTCCTTTTTCAAAATAGACGCATGATTCTGAATCTTGTGTCTAAATGGCTTGAATTTCTTCTCTTTTTAAAACATCTTACATCTCTATTTCGGTACTTTTTATGCATTCTTTGTGGTAATCAAGGAAATATATTAGAATTTGTGCTTTCCCTTTTCTTGCATCTTCATATGCTGACCCTGTATAATTCATAATTGGGCATTTAACTCACTGTATTGGACGCGTATAAACATTCTTAATACCTTGCATTAGTGGGGGTTCACACCAACTAGTGGCATTTTTGTCAAAAAAAAAAATCAACTTTCTGTTTCTCATTTTCTTCTGTTACTTTCACATTTTAACTTAAAATTCGGAATTGTACCATTGTCTCCTTGTCTTCTCTTAAGAAACAAGCAAGAAGTGTACAAATAACAGAATTGCAAAACATTTCTACTCTCTGCTGCCTCCCTTTTTTTTTCTCATTTTGTTCAAGCTATGCTTGCTCTCATCTTAATGAGAAAAAGGTAGCCCTTTTGAGACACCTAGATGATGATCTTAAGTAACTCGGTGACTCTGCTAGATAACAGAGACCCAGTTATTGATTTTGATATTATTTCATACTTTTATATCACGGCTTTCTTTCTTTTCTTTATGCAATCTGGGTTTCGCAATATTTGACTCGGAGCATTTTTCTTCTGATTCAGGGGTACTACGTAGCAAACAGAAGCAGGATCCATTGCTCTGGACCATTGATGCCTCCTGGTAGGAACATGGACGACATGCTCAGGGAGCACGAAAGACAAATTCGAGAGGCAGTCCGCAAAGCACGTGTCAATAAGGATAGCAGCAAGAACTGCTACGACCATGGACGACAGTACAACATGCCCTTGTATCAAAATGGACACAGTCAGTATCCCTAGAGCTAATGTTGAGCTGCCCTTTTTAGGAGGAGGGCCTCATTGGATTTGACCTTCTTCATCACTATGGAGAGGGAACTCACGCTTTTGCCTAGGAGCAGGAAGCAGTTGATTTTGGTTCACTCCAAAAATGAGTTGTTTTTGGCACCTGCAATGGCTCTGTCTGTGATTTTCATCACCGGAAGCGTTTCTTTGGGGGGTGGGGGGAGCGGGGGGTTTGTCATTCCTACTTATTGATCATGCACATACGATGTAAATATATTCTTGGCCCATTAATCAGTTTTTTATTTTCTCTCTCCGTATTTACTGATGGATGCATGGCATGCTGGACGAACAAACCTCTCTGGGAAAGGAAAATGCTATTCCACTTGTAAAACATTCCAGGAAATGCAATTGGAATGTTGCGGGTGTTGTAATTAAAGTATATTAATTTTTATAGGTTTATTATTTTCAAATGGTATACTCACAAATGTTTCTCTTTACTATCTTCATCCCCAATTAGATATGCATTTCTCATCCCCATCCTCGCTCTCCGCCAAGAACAAAATACATTAATATTATATATTATACAAAAAAAATATTAGTTTATTTACATATTAGTATGTAAACGAGTACGAAATATGATGAGAGCCATCAGTGTTTCCATCCTCTCTAAAATTTTTTTACTCATACTATTTTTTGTGGATAATATCTTTATATTTTATTTGAATGGAATAAATAATACATATATCCAACGGATACAAGTAATATCGAATTCTTTATTTTACTTGTTCCATTATTATCTCTAAACCTCCCTTTCCCCTTTCTTTCCACACTTCCACTAAACTAAGCATCAGATGTCATTTATCTCTTCTTTTTATTTTTAAAAGATTTATGTTTTAGATCAATTGAATTTATTTTGATTAATTCTTTAAATTGTCTAAAGTTGTATTTGGATTTACTTGTTGTAAATAAGTGAATTTTGTTATTGATTATTTGACGATCCACGTATCAAATTTAGATGTTGAAAAAATTCAATTTTAAATTCAATAATGATGTTGAACATAGTATTGTATGAACTTAAAATATTGTCACATATATAATATTAGAATCTCTTTCACTAAAAAAAGTTTTAACAAGACAAGAATCCTTATGAAAATTCGATCATCTTTCCATAATTAATTTTTTCACGCAGTTAAGATGATGTAAGTCGTAAGTTTATTATTAAAAAAATAAATAAATAAACCGTTGAACTTACAAAGTGTCATATAATTACAAGAATATTATTTCTATATCAAAAAGAGATTTTTCTACATCAATTCTCCAAGTAGCTCTCAATCGGTAATTATTAAATATTCTTACAAAAGAAAAGTAAATCTCTAATCGAAAGAAAATTTTCCCTTAATTATTAATGTTGGTTTTGTATAATCTCTCAAAAAAGAAATAAATAATGAATCAAAAAATTTGATTTCCGAACATCTCCCTCTCATTTTAGATCATAAAACTAACCAAGATATTGTCAACTCACGCAGTTTGATTCAGTTATAAACTCGTCCCAACTCAACTTAAAACATAAATAAAATAAACATGAACCCATTATACTATTGAATCTTACTAAAATTCAAATCAATAAACTAATATTCGATAAATATAATATAAAATATCAAACTCTCTACAAATACAACTCAAGAATGATATTTGACAAAAAAAAAAATTACTTAAATTTGACTTGAAAAAAAAAAAAAAAACTAATCTAACATTTTAATCTTGTTAAGTTTAACGAGTCTAATTCAAACACACAACTATTCTAACTCGATTTGTTTCATTTACACTCTCTGTTCTCATTAAAAAGAGAAATAAAACAGGGCATACAGAAACATCCCAAAAAAAAAAAGAAATCCGTGACCAGAACCTAAACATGCAAAATAGCTTGGAACTAAGTAGCCTTTCCTGAAATAGATTAATAAGAATATAACTAGGTTCGGATAAGAACCATAACTACCAAGTTTCTATGAAAGTAAACAAGAGCTATCCACTTCAAAAACTCTGCTAACATTTTTATGTACATTTTGAATTCACATATATAGCTTTTGACCACACCTTACACTTCTCCCATCAATTACCTGCAGCTGGTCAGATTCTTAGAAACTTTGCAACTGGCAAATGGCTTAGAAACAGCTACATGTCTTGCTTTGGCTTCCGGCTCAGTTCTGAGTAGCGACCGCCCATTAACTGCAAAATCTCTTCCCACAAACCTTCTGATGAAGTATTTGTCAAACCCCCAAATATCAAATTTGCACTACATGCAGCTACATACCAATATTCCGATTCAATCTCCTCTCTCAACTGATCCAGCTGCCACCCTGCATACCCTACGAAGAATTTGAAGTCTTGAGGCTTAAGCACCCCTTTCTTCACCATCCCAGCGGCTTCATCCAAACTGTTTCGAGCTCCAAAATACAGGCCAGGGACCACCCCTTCAAAACCAGGAAGTTGAGATTTTCCACCCGTTCTCATCAAAAACATACTTGCCTCGAGGGGCCCTCCAAAATGCAGAGAACAGTCAGCAAATGTGGTTTGCAGATCAAGATTGGTGGGCTTCATGTGCCTAATCCTTTTGTGAAGCGGACGGTTTATGACAACTCCAAATGGCCCCTCTTGTGGGTGCCTGGTTCCAGATCTGAGAAGGAGAACAACCGTTCTTTCAAAAGTGCGGACACCATCAAGCTTTTCTGTGGCGACAAGAACGCAGCCAGTCTCTGGTGATGAAATTGGATGAGCCCACTTAAGACCAAGAGGTTTGGACTCAATCTGGGCCCTGTCTTGGTTATGGGAACTGGCACCCACAGTTTCAGCCTGGTAAAAATTATTGAAAGTAAAATTAGTCATTTAAAGAGCAACAGCATATTAAATTTCATAGTCACCAATGGTGATATACAATTTCAAACTGGCTTTCTCTCTAGTATAAGCCACAATTAAATTGTGCAACATGGTAAATCTCTTGAAAGATAGGAAAGGGTCGTCTTCACCATTTCATCAGAAGGCAGGAATTTTGAGGTGGCAATTTGTTGATGGGATTTTATTTTTTCTTTTTTAATAGATAAATAAGCAATTGCAAAAGTATCAAGGTGATGCTAGCCACATTACAAAAATTTCTTTTATATGTGGGCAACCAACCCCAACCCCCCCCCCCCACCCCAAAAAAAAAAAAAAAAAAAAAAAACAACAACAATTGGGTATGATGACAAAGGATTGAAATAAACATGTCAAAACCAACACCCAACAAAATCTCTCTCTCTCTCTCTCTCTCTCCCTCTCTCACACCCCCACCCACCTCCCCTTCAAACATTTCAAACGGCAGGAATTTCAAGGTGGCAGTTATGAGCAGGATCCACAAGTTTGGCCAAAAATGTGGGTCTGGTGCAACCATCAACCACAAGTTCCATCAAACATGTCAGAATGTCCTTCATACAACCAAATCCAACTTCATAATCTTAAATTTTTAAAAATGCATTACAATTTTTTTTCAATAGGCAAAACTTTTCTCACCACAATCAGTCAGCAAGTTAGTATGGGCAATACAAGGATGAACTTCCCTCCAAGGTTGTAACAAATAAGATAGCTTTGACCCATCCAAGCCACAATAAATTTCCAACTCTAGGGCCACATTTGATTGGGAGGATTAAACTAAGAGAACAAGTAATACCAGGAGTGAATATGACATGAGATTTGGTTGGTGGGATAAGAGAGTTGCATGAACTAATATTGGGAGGGCAATATACAATACCACAACTCATTTTAGGGGATATTGCATCCTAACTGAGCACCATGTTCTGTCCAATTTGTGACTGCCAAACATGGCATAAGGTGGGTCCACAGACAAAGAATCCAATCACCTACTTTTAGTCCCATTATCAAATACAGCCTAGGGGTATTTCATAGTGTTATTCAAATAAGCCTTTCCCCAACTACTTGCGGTGGCTTATGGATCCAATTTTTCTGTTTTGCCATTCCACACTATCAACAAAACATAATCTTGGTTAAACCGCAATATAACATGCCTTTCTTCATTAACTCAGACCAAGTTCATTTTAGTTCTACCTCGTCCCCTAGCAATACCTGCAGTTCTGTAATATTATTCTCGTTGCACAATTTGAAGCCAGCTTTACTTACCTCTCTGGGTGTTTCAGTAATGAATAATAAACTATAGATGCAATAAATTTGGGAGCCAGAATAATCTAATCAATAAATGCATAAGCTCGTCAATGAAGCTCATATCATCCTCAAAAGGTAAAACTATGAACTGAGTAAAATTTCAACACATCAACAAAAGTGAAGGCACTAACTAGATTTTATGAGCATTAGCCCAGAAAATTCATAAAAATAACAATAATGATACCTGTTCCCGAGCAAAGAGAGCTGCTCTAAACTCTCTCCAGTCTGAGATTTTATGATGGGAATTCTGGGAGGTAGTGTCATTAGATTTTTTGCTCTCTGAGGAAGAATTGTTTCCTTTTGAACCATCTCCTTCAGGAATTGACTGGTCATCATTCCCTGCAATTGGATGACATGTCGTACAACTTACACACTGCTTATGTTTCATTTTGAGAAGTTTAATAAAATGTTTATAGATTCAAGACAATACTAGGGATCCTTCTCCATGCATCGGAAGAACCAAGTATTTAGTAACAAGTAGAAGCTAATAATTTCAGTTATATCTTACTGCAGTAATGTTCCGCTAATCTCAATGCACACAAATTTGATCATTTCTCAAACAAAAAATTTCTAATAGGCCTTTCTTTTTTCACATGGACCAACAGTCAGTCAGCACAGAATTACTAAGAGGTATACAACTGCTGGAAGTCCAAAGTTTAAATGTAGTTGCACAAAGCTCAATATTCAAACATAAAAAAGCATAAATAGCCACCATATAGTGCCCATGCACTCAAGTAGATTTATGTGAGCAAACAATAAGGGCAGAGACATAAACTACTTGACCGGAAGAAAACATTTCGGACAACTGAAATAATAATGCAAGAAACAAACTAGAAGATAGAAGAAGATACCACTTAAAAAAATGGCAATCCAAGCTTAAAAATGGGGTGACCATGTCTTACAATGTAAGTTCATTTGAGGAGGGTGATTGAATTTAATAAAAAAAAAAAGTGATGTAATTTTGGAAAAAAAGAAATGGTAAAATTAAGACGACCATACAAGAGTTAAGATATACTCTAAAATGGATGAAAAAATAAAAATAAAGTTGAGTTAACAAGTCGAAACCCCAGTTTACATTATCACAGGCCATTGGCACAAAAGAAAAATAATGTATACCCCCCCCCCCCAAAAAAAATTTTTTTGCAGTCTTTACATAAGAGCAATTATTCTACTGCATTAAGGGAATTGAAGAGAATAACTAAAATTGAAAAGAAAAAATTATTCAACTATTTATCCATTGTACGTAAAATTATTCCACAGCGGCATGTGCTCTTCTCTAACTTAATAGGAATAGGGGAAAAAAATCATTCATTGAACTATCTAGACATCATTTTGGTGCCAAAGGTAAAATCCTATACCAAAATATGAGCAGCTTTATTTGGAAATCATATTAAATCTTCAACAAAAAACTAAGTGAGAAAAGGGTCCAAGTTGTATGCAAAGCTGAAGGGTATAAAAAGATAAATATACAATGCACATATCAACATCAAACCAAAGATTTTTCATCTTTCAAACCATGGATCTAAGAAGCATCGATACATATATGATATGGGTTCGGATACGAATATGACAATTTTAAAAAGATGAAGATACGGGACTTCTGCCGCAGGTTCCTCCTCTTTTGGCATTAGTTTATGGAAATGTATAAGGAAGATTTGGCTGAGATTTGTCAATTGTTTATCTTGGAAGGTGGGAAGGGGGGATAGGACTTTGTTTTGGAAACACAATTGGATGGAAGGGGGTCGTTTTTCTGAAGTTTTCCCTGAAATCTATGCAATTGCAATAGACAAGAATGCCTTGGTCTCAGATTATAGTATTGGTTCTGGCACAAATAGAGTTTGGAATGTTCAGCTACGAAGGAGTCTAAATGATTGGGAATTGGATAGCTTCACGACGATGATGGAATTACTCTATTCTTTCCCAATGGAAGACATGGTAGATGCATTGTGTTGGAAGCTGACCATGCATGAAGATTTTTCAGTAAAAACTTTTTATCTATTCTTACAAAAAGGAAAGAAAGATATCTTTCCTTGGATGACTGTAAGGAAAGCCCCTGTTCCTACAAGGGTCGCCTTCTTCTCTTGGTGTGCTCTGAGGGGAAGGATTTTGACTATGAACAATCTAAAGCGAAAGGGTTACTCTATTATTAATAGATGCTCATTATGTCTCCGACATGAGGAATCTATTAATCACCTGTTCATCCATTGTGGTTGGGTCACCGAAATCTGGAGCTTAATTCTTTCATACTTTGGAGTTCAAATGTGTTTTCTTATTAACTTAAAAAGCTTACTTTTAGCTTAGTGGGGACAACCTATGGGCAGGAGGAAGAGGAAGATTTGGAATACGATCCCTTATTGCCTTTTTTGGTTGATTTGGAAGGAACGAAATAGGAGGATTTTCGACAACACAGAACAGACAGTTTTGAATTCCAAAAGTGTATTCCTTTCTTGTTTGTTTAGTTGGGTTGAAAATGGAAAAGAGTTAGATCTTAACTCTTTTCTACTTTTTATAGCTAGCATGAGATAAATAGGGGGTAGTTGTAATATGCTCTTTACTTTGGCATCCCTTCAATGCTATTAATAATACTTACTTATCTTTTCAAAAAAATGAAGATACGGACATATTAGGGATACAGCCAAAAAATATAAATTTTGTATATTTTTATTAGTTATATATATGAATATAACATTCATAATAAAATTAATTTAATATATAATTTAATATACAAAATATAACAAAATATAAGTTATAAGATTTTATAATTTTAAGAGTTTCAAGTACTCAAATCTAGATTCGTCTTAATCATATATTTAAACAAAAATGATAAAATAATAGAATACGTCATGTAGCGTATCCAATACATATCTTGAAACATCCAAAGAGAATGTGCATCCGTATGTATCCGATATGGATACAGCACTCATTTTTGGAGTATCCGTGCTTCCTAGCCTTGGATAAATATTAACTGAGACCTTATTTATAAGTTAGAGGGCATAGCATCTTATTTATGTAAAAATTAGAGTTAAAAGCTGAGGCTATTGAAGTTATAGTTTGGGGGACGCCTTGTCTAGTAGAATCGGATGTAGGCTTCTGATAAATCCATCAATCCCAAAATATTTGTCACTGTATCATGGACTTCTAGGATTAGAACAAAGCTTGATTGTGGTAGTATTAAAAAAATAGTACATATGGCTCAAGTCCAAATAATGTACTCGGAGACCAACTTAATATCAATCACCTTCAACCTTTGAGTGGCTCTCATTCAACCTCAACCATCCCCCTCCCCCCAAAAAAACCAAAAAAAAAAAAAAAAGAGCCGAAGTAAGCCCATTAAGTAATTTAAAAATCTGTATACACATTCTACTTATTATTTATTTATTATGCCCTTTATCCCAGGCCCCCCTCCAAAAAAATCAGCTTGAGATATTTCACACGAGGTTGGCAAAGTAAACAAAAAAATAAAATAAAAAGAGATCTTTCCTCAAGCAGATTATCCATGCAATCAGAGAAAAGAAAAATCTTTGATCGGGTGAATAGTAAAATGGATAAAAAGAACCAGTGAAACCCAGCGCAACAAATTGCATTTGAAAAAAAAAAATCGCTATGCTCTTTTTGGCTGTTGAGAATGCAAATGACCAAAAAAGAGAGTAGTGAAAGCTAATTCCTTCTTCACAGGAAAAGTCAACTTAACCAGGTCACTCGGATGTCATTTAACAAACCTACTTGATTTATTAACACACTTTAGGAATCAAAAGCAAATCCTCAGAAGATCAAAAGCTTCATTATTTTCTCTCCTCACCCAGTTTTCTCGGCAAGAGAATAGAGACAAAGCTACAAATAGGAGCGGGGGCTGAGCACAACAACTCGAAGTTCAAAAACACCAATGATCTGCAACAACGAAAAGAAGAAGAGGAATCGTACCCGAAGAAGAAGAGGAATTAGAATTGTCCTGATTCTTCTTTCCCACAGCTCTCACAACCAGCGATTGATACGCAGAAATGCTCCGCCTCGAAACCCTGATCTCAAAAACCCTCCCGCGATCGACTTGCAAAGAACCCATCTTTCTCAAATTCCAGGAAATGGTTCTGTCGGGGATCGAATTTCTGACCAAAAAGGGGCTTCCACAGGCGTTCTTCACATGTACGGCCCACAGATCCATGTCTACTCTAAAATGTTTTCCCGGAAAATGAATCTCGGAGTTGAATTGAAAATTTTGAGGTTCAATTGTTGAATTTTTTTTTTTTTTATTATTGTCTTTCCCTTTTTTGGATTACATAGAACCGAAGAACGTCGTAAACGATGAGAATTGTGAAGAAGGGAGAAAATCGGTTAACGGATATGCGTAAAAAGACAGGAGGTGCAAAATTGAGAAGAGAGAGAAAGTGAAAAGGACGACGGAGGAGAGAGAAAAGAGGAGAGAGGAGCGAGAAATGTGAGAATATGCTACTTCTAGCCGAATTATAGAGAGGGAGCGTGGTGTGCGCGTGTAGGCATGTGCGTGGGAGGAAGGACCTCCCGATTGCACGACCATGATTTTGGGTGATACAGGGAGACCCGTGACAAGTCGAGGGTATTTAACAAATTATATTGTACGGTCTTTACCCGGTCGGATCATCCGAGCGAGCGTACTCCGATCGGAGAAAAACGTCCAATCGAGTCATTCGAGTAAGTATATCCTCGATCGGCCTTGATTGTCTGACTGGATTCTGACAAGATATTTTGGTAGAATTATTTTTGTTAGAGTAGCTCACGAGTTATATGTACAATCTTTTTATGACAATTTCGATAGACACTATGTATATGCATAAAAGTGTTGTCACAAATCGTATCAGACGTAAAATATTAGCTAATGAACTAAGGAACCAAAGATTTGTGATATAAGTGGCATCATTGTTGGATCGATGTATACACACATACGATATATAGAAGAAAATAGTAAAGAGATCAACACACAGATTTACGTGGTTCTCCAAAATTCGAGTACGGTCACGGGAGCATGAGTGTGAGTTCTTTCTTATTGATCATAGGGTTATATAGAGAATATTTATAACTACCTCTATTCCTAACATTAATAGGATTATATGGTCTGATTCCCAAAAAATCCTAATAGGATTACTCCATTCCGCTCGATCACTTCACTTCCCTCGCTTCGCTCCGCTCCGCTTCGCGTCCACCCCTTCTTCCTAACACTTGGTTCCTCTCCATATGAGTCACAAGTCCCAACAATCTCCACCTTGGCGAATACTCGCTCCTTCAAGAGTCAAACAATCTCGTTCAACTGGTTTGGGAGGAATGTCTCCTCTCTAGCATCGAGAGACATTAACCAAGTCCAAACAATGCTCGAACTTGTCTATGGTAACCGTCTTTGTCAACATGTCAGTTGCACTCTCTGAAGTGTGCACTTTTTTAAGTATCAAGTCACCCATAGTAACCAATCACTTTGTGAAACCTCACATCGATATGCTTAGTCCGCGTATGATACACCTGATGCTTTGCCAAATAAATGGCACTCTAACTATCACAAAACAGCTACACTCCACATTGATCTATGCCCAGTTCTTTCACTAACCCCTTTAGCCACAATACTTTCTTAGCAGTCTCAGTCATCGCTATATATTCAAACTTAGTAGTAAATAGAGCCACTAAAGGTTGTACCATAGATCTCTAACAAACAGGACCACCTGCAAAAGTAAACACATGCCCTGTCGTAGACCTTCTGTCATCTACACCTCCAGCATAATCAGCATCAACAAACCCTACAACTGAAATTTGATCTTGTTGCCTAGCAAACATAATCCCACGATCTACTGTATCTCTCAAGTATCTGAAAACCCACTTGACTGCTACCTAATGCTCTATGACTGAATTGGCCATGTACTTAACTGACTATACCAACTGCATGTGCCAAATCGAGTCTTGTGCACACCATTGCATACGTCAAGCAACCAACTATGCTGGCATAAGGCACTTTTGACATGTCCTGAATTTCTTCAGCTGATTTTGGACACTGTGCTGAAGACAATCTGAAATGATTTGCCAAAATAGTGCTCACCGACTTTGCATTATTCATGCTAAATCTTTCTAACACTTTCATGACATAATCCTTCTGAGATAACCACAGCTTCCCAGCTGACCTATCTCTACATATCTCCATTCCAAGTATTCTCTTTGCAGCGTCCAAATCCTTCATATCAAATTCCTTCCTCAACAAAAACTTCAACCCGTTTACCTCAACTAAACTCTTCGCAACAATAAGCATGTCATTTATATAGAGTAGCAGAAAAATATAAGAACCATCATCAAGACCCTTAACATAAATGCAACAATCATACTCACAGCATGTGAATCCAATCCGAATTATATACGAATCAAATTTCTTGTACCATTGTCTCGGAACCTGCTTAAGCCCATAAAGTGACTTCTTCAACCTACATACAAGGTGCTCAGTCCCTGGCTGCTTGAACCCCTTAGGCTGCTCTATGTAAATAACTTTTTCCAAATCACCATGAAGAAAAGTCATTTTTCACATCCAACTGCTCTAACTCCAGATCATAGCTAGCCACCAATGTCAAGATAATTCTGATTGAAGTATGCCTCACAACTAGAGAAAAGACCTCATCATAATCAATTCTCTTTCTCTGTGAGTACCATTTTGCCACTAACCGAGCCTTGAACTTCTCCTTTTTCCTTTTTTGACGTAGCTTTTTTTCTTTTATACACCCATTTGCAACCCACTGTCTTTTTTCTCTCGGGCAGTTCTGTCAACTCCAAAGTTTGGTTTTTATGCAATGACTCCATTTCTTCCATCATGACTTCCATCCATCTGTCCTTTTCAGAACTAGTGATAGCCTCCTAAAAAGTAGATAGATCCCCACTAGTAGTAGTCAGAGCAAAAGAAACCATATCCTCAAACCCATACCTCTCAGATGCTTTGATAGTACATCTGGGTCTCCTTGTGGCTATGCTTTCTTGCTGCTGTTCTTTTTGTTGTTCTTCTGTCTCAAAACTACGTGTATCAGAACCATTCAGCTCAACCTGTATACCCTGCTGCTTCCACTAACTTGAATTTCTTATGTGTCTTGACCATTGCAGTTTCATCAAATATCACATCTCTGGTGATCACTATTTTCTTTGTTTCTGGATCCTAAAGCTTGTACCATTTTACCTTTTTTTCATACCCAATAAAGATACTTTGTTTGGATTTCGCATCAAGCTTTGACCTCCCGTCCTCGAGAACATGAATATAAGCTAGACATCCAAAAACTCGTAGAAATGAATAATCTACATCTCTCTCTGTCTACACCTCTTCCACTACCTTTCCATCTAGAGTAATACTTGGTGACCTATTTATAATAAAACATGTCATATTCACTGCTTCTGCCCAAAAAACCTTAGGAAGTTCTGCATTCAATCTGATACACCGTATTTTCTCTACTATAGTTCTGTTTATCCTTTCTGCCACCCCATTCTACTAAAGTGTCTTACGAACTGTAAAGTTTCGCTGAATCCCATACTCCTTACAAAATTTTAGCAAAGCCCATTCTTGTACTCTTTCTTATTATCTATCCTGAGACACTTAATTCGCTTCCCTATCTGGTTTTCCACTTCAGCTTTCTACACCTTAAATTTATCAAAAACTTCATATTTGTGTTTCATGAAGTACACCCAAACTTGTCTCGAAAAATCATCAATAAAAGTCACAAAATACAGAGATCTTCCTTTAGAAGCTACACTCACTAGCCCCCAAACATCTAAATGTATATAGTCAAGAATTCCCTTCATTCTATGAGTAGCACCTCTGAACTATACTTTACACTATTTCCCTAGAACACAGAACTTGCAAAATCTAACTTTGCACGATTTCACCCCTTTCATCAGATTCCTCTTATGTAGCTCTAACATCACACGTTCCCCCATATGCCCCAAACGCATATGCCAAAGTATAATATCATCAGTATCTTCAGTTATAGTGGCAGGGGCTCCACCTACAATTATACTCCCTATCAACTTATAAATGTTTCCAGGACCTTTCAAACCCTTCAAGATCACCATTGCACCTTTCGTTACCTTCATTACTCTACCTTCTGTTTTGTACCCGTAGCCTGCAGAGTCTAAGGTTCCTATCGAAATTAAGTTTTTTCCTCAAATCTGGAACATGCCTAACATCACCCAAGGTTCTCACCACACCATCAAACATTCTGATTTTAATTGTCCCTATTCCTATGACTTTGTAAGATGCATTATTATCCATAAGAACAGTACCACAATTCACTGACCTGTAGGTGTCAAACCATTCTCTATTAAGAGACATATGATAAGAGCATGCTGAATTCAGAATCCATGAGTCTAACAAATGATCCACTTGGACTAAAACTGAAAGCATATCACCATCTTCTTTCGAATCCTAATGCGCGACATTCGCAGAATTCGACGGTCCATCTTTATTTTCCTTTGCCTTTCCTAATTTCTTCTTCCAGTTTGTACCCCTTTTAGGGCAGTTTTTCTTCATGTGTCCCGGTTCATGGCACTTGTAACACTTGTATGCAAACCCTTCGCTGGACTGCCCCCTTGACTTAGATCTCCCACGGCCTTCATTTACTTTACCCCTCTTCTTATTTCTTCCACGATTCTCGTACACCTTTGCCACAAGTCCTTCACCTCGAGATAAATCAGCCTGTTACTTGCGCTGGTTATACGCTAGAAAGGCTACAGTGACCTCATCTAGTTTTAGGGTTTCTTTTCCTGAAAGTAGAGTTATAACGAGCGTGTCAACAAAAGATGATCACGAGGACAGTAACATCAAAGCCTGGTCTTCCTCCTCGAATTTCACATCAATCCTTAGCAAATCGCTAACAAGCTGATTGAACGTATTAATATGCTAAATTAGATCAGAACCCTCGGCCATCTTTAGTCCAAATAACTTCTGCTTTAAAAATAGTTTATTTGTCAAAGACTTTGACATATATCTGCTCTCCAGTTTAGCCCAAACACTGGCAGGCGAGTCATCACCAATCATATGATACATAACTTCATCTGCAAGACACAGGCAAATCGTGCTCACTGCATTCATCTACAGTTCTTCCCAGTCATCGTTCGACATCGCCTCTGGTTTCTTCTTACCCTCGTTCAACGCCTTCACCAAACCCTGCTGTATTAACAGATTTTTTACCTGATGTTGCCATAGTTCAAAATTCCCAGTCCCATGCCATAGTTTGAAATTCCAAGTCCCGTCGAACTTTTCTACATCGAACTTTGTAACAGATGAACTTCCCACCATCGTTTTTCTTGTGATTCAACTCGGCTCTGATACCACTTGTTGGAGCGATGCACACACACACACGATATATGGAAGAAAACAGTAAAGAGATCAACACACAGATTTATGTGGTTCCCCAAAATCTGGGTACGTCCACGGGAGTATGAGTGAGAGTTCTTTCTTATTGATTACAGGGTTACATAGAGAATATTTATAACCACATCTATTCCTAACTCTAATAGGATTACATGGTTTATTCCTAGCCCTAATAGGATTACATGATCTGATTTCTAAAATACCCTAATAGGATTACTCCGTTCTGCTCGGTCGCTTCGCTTCCCTGGCTCCACTCCGCTTCGCATCCGCCCCTCCTTCCTAGCACTTGGTTCCTCTCCATATGAGCCACAAGTCCCAACAATCATCGTATTGGAGTAGGAGAAAGTATGTTACATGCAAACTACATGTAACTGTATGCAAACCATTCCACATGAGGTTTTGTATATTTAAGCCACCACTTCACAATGATATAGGTACATCTTATTTACCTTACTAAAAATTCTACCAAAATATTTTCTTAATTTTCTTACTAACCTAAGTATTGGGGCTCTTTGATGGGTACTACCCTGGTGTTGTAACCAGATTCCCGAACTTAGATTGAATTTTCTAAAGGTTATGAAGATACTGAGTTATCATTGGGTAAGCACACGCGAGCAACGTGTTAAGGATTAATTATATAGTTTAGCAAAATGATTTATTATATTAAAAAAGCATAAAAAATATAATTAAATGATATCAAATTATTTTTTATTGTTTGGGCTTACATAAGCCGAGCCTGTTAAATACTTTTTCAATACAAAAGGATATGGGATCATAAAATTAACTAAAAGTTTACAATACTAGTACTAAAATTAAAATAAACACTAGAATTTGAGTAAAAAAAGAAATTAAATACTCACAAGCTGAGTACATATTCAGTGTGATTGATTAGTCTTTTAATTGATGCTTTATTAAACATAATTTATACATATTTAATTAAATTTTTTAGAGTATAACTACATTATTTGAAAATAATATACGCATTTAATCTTGTTTTTCTATTTGATGTAATTGTCAAATTTAAACGGGTTAATTGTATGATTTCTGTTAGTTTTAAATTTTCAAAGTGAAAAAACTGGGCCGTGGTGTTATATAACAAAATAGATGGGCCCCTAGCCCAGAATAAGGCATTGGCCCTTAACACAATATGAAGGATACGTCCATACTAACACAACGTCAAAATTCTCAAATATAAATTAACAAATAATGATAGACAAATTGTTCGTAAATTAATAATTTTAATTACTAGCTAACACATTAAAATGTATTTTAATGAATTTTTTAATTTAAATTGAATGGAAGTCTAAAATAAGATTTTTTTAATTATATTTAAAAGAAAAATATTTTGACAAGCACACGTATACTTTTCTCAATAATACAGTCAAATTGTGTCGTCTCACGTTACTCAAATGTGGTCGTGTCAACCATCTAGGTAAATTTTTCAAAAATATATATATGTATATATATTATATTATGATTTGATTTTTTTAAATTTTAAAGAATAATTGATCTCAGTTAAAAAAACACAATCACCAGTACATATAAATTTGTGAATTAAAAAAATTTAATATAGATGTTAACTTCTCTAAAATTTAATTATTTTTTAATTATTATATAAAATTTAAAATTTAAAAATCTAATTACTTGTACTATTTATACATATATATATATATATATATATATATATATTAATTTATTTTTTATTTACTAAATATAATTTATAATATTATTAGTTATAATTGTTTCTTGACCATCTCATACCTATAATGCTGGCGGCTTCATTGTTTATGTCATTAACTGCGCAAGCAAGTACTCGTGCACTTTGGAATGATTATGCTTTGCTGCTTTTGATTCAAAAATATACGGCCCCCACTCATTTAAAGTCAACAAATAATACTGTCATATTTTGAATCAAAGCCAAAAATATTGACTGAATTTATATTTCATTAATCAAAATTAGCTGAAAGAAAAAAAATCAATAGAAATAAAAAAAAATATTCTTACTTGTTTTTTTTTTGTTAAAATGATATTTTTTTTCAAATGACCTAATTTATTTTTATTTGTAAATAATATTTTTTGGATAATTGTATATGAACCGATATACTATGTGTTACATAAAATTAATTAAATTTAATATTTTTTATTAATTCTACACTTTAGTCTAATCATTCGAAGGTCAAATATTCTTGACCTAAATTATAAGAATAAATATATAAATATTTTTGACCCAAATTACATTCTAATAATATTAGTACAAGAATAAACTTTGTGTAATTATGATCAAAAGTGTAATTTTTGTAAGTATAATTTGACATTCCGTCTGCAACTGATGATAGCTGTGCTTGAGAAGAATGCATTGAATCTCAACAAATTGAAGGCCAGCTTGAGCCAAAATTCTAGTAATCAGCTTAGGGAGCGTTTGACACACTAAAAAATATCAAAAATTTTTAAAAATTATTTATTTTTTATTTCACTGTACAAATTATGAACTTATTAATTATCTTAAATTATTTCATTTTATCTCTTTTTGTCATTCCAAATGCCCCTTAATAATTTTGCATAAAGTGAAGGGGCACTTTTGTAAATTTTTTATCTTCTTTTTCAATTCGCGAAATTCTCACCTCCAAAAAAATAAAAAATAATTAATTCTTATTAATCTTTTTTAATTTTTTTACACTAGAAACTCTCTCTAATATAAGTACTAAATGACACTTGTCGTTATAGGTGCAAAGTTAATTGTTTTTTTAATTTTTTTTAATTATAACAAAGGTCCCTAAATAAAAAACCATAAAGCTTATGACATAACATCGTTTGGTTATTCTAAGTTATGGAAGAGTTTTCATTTTCGGATGCACAATCTCACTGGTCAACATCCACATCTACTTATATTATTAGTTAAAGTTTTGGTTAATTATAAGATTACTTCTTAATTATCATTCAGTTTATTTTACTTTTCTTTCATAAAAAATATTATGTATTTGAATTTAAATTATCAATTTAATAATGTGTCATCTTTTATATTATAATTTGTAATTTTAATAAAATTAATTCAAATTATATGCCCATAAGACAGAGAAAATATGATGAATTAAAATACTTTTACATAAATTTTTGTGAATAAAAAAATCATAATACAAAACTTTAATTAACAAAAAAATATCCTAACAATTAAATTCACTAAAATTGTGAGACTAAAATGTCTTTAAAAACTTATATGATTTTTATTATCTTAATATTAAAATTATAAATATTAATATAAGAAATCAACGCACAATATTCTGAGATGAGAGTTCAAGGAATTTATGTGTAATATTTTTTGGATGAAAATATTGTCACTCCTCCAAAAACTTCACTCGCTCCTTCCTAATTTTTTATTTCTACAAAATTACAAAACAAACCTTGTAGTAGAGGTCAATTAATGATAGATGTACAGGACTAAGAGTATACATAAGATTATAAGAGATATAGTTACATAAAAATAAAAAGTAAAAATTGGAGATTTTAATTTTATAATAATAAATAAAAAAGAACAGTAATTGTGGTATTTAAAATTTTTTGGCATTAATTGTTATTCATTAATTATAAGATTAGTTTTGTAATTTGTAAAGTAAAAAAATTATAAGAATTGGAGAAAATTTTAGAAAGAGTACTAATATCGTCACCTTATTTTTTTAATTAAAAGAGTAAATGGTACTTAGAATTCGTTTGGAGCACTAAAAATCTATAAAAATTTATACAAAACTTTTTTTCATAAATTTTTATAAAATTTTTATAAATCTATATAAATTACTCAAATATATATAAATCTTATATATATACCTACAAATTTCAATAACATCTTTACAAGCGCAAAACAAAAAGTTAAAAAATTCCTATCATAATCTGTCTCCCAATGTAAAAAAAAAAAAAAAGTAAGTGATAATGATTTTCAAAGTATGGTTAAACATAAATAATAATAATAATAATAATAATAATAAAACTATTCTTTATTTCTAAAGTAGACCCCACCATTGACTGAATGATTCCAATCCTTACGGAATCTTAAGAAATCCAACCCACCCCAAAAGCTACCTCCGCTCACATTTGATTTTTCCAAGAGAATTCTGAAGGGACTCGCCATGGGAGCGTCAGCCTCCCATTCCTCTCCTCAATCCCCACCTCTCATGGAAGTTGAAGAAGAACAACAACAACAACAACAAAGGGAACATCTTATAACTACCGCGGCCGCCGCCACCAACAAAAGATCTAATAAGCTTTCATTAATCCCCTTGGTCTTCCTCATCTACTTCGAGGTCGCCGGCGGCCCCTACGGCGAAGAATCCGCCGTGGGCGCTGCCGGGCCCCTCCTCTCCATCCTCGGCTTCCTCATCTTCCCCTTCATCTGGAGCATCCCGGAAGCCCTCGTCACCGCCGAGCTAGCCACCACCTTCCCCGGTAACGGCGGATTCGTCATCTGGGCCCACAAGGCCTTCGGTCCCTTCTGGGGCTCTCTAATGGGATTCTGGAAGCTGCTCAGCGGCGTCATCAACTTAGCCTCCTACCCAGTTCTCTGCGTCGACTATCTCAAGCTCGTCTTCCCAATTTTCTCCTCAGGTCTCCCTCGCTACCTCGCAATCCTCTTCTTAACTCTGTTCCTTTCTTTTCTCAACTACACGGGCTTGGCCATAGTGGGCTACACAGCAGTGTGTTTGGGCATTATTTCACTCTGTCCTTTTATAGTACTGACTTTTGTTTCAATTCCCAAAATTGATCCTGTTAGGTGGATCAGCTTGGGTGAAAAGGGTGTCAAAAAAGACTGGGCTTTGTTCTTCAATACCCTCTTTTGGAACCTCAATTTTTGGGACAATGCCAGTACTCTGGCTGGTGAAATAGACCAGCCCCAAAAGACATTCCCCAAGGCACTCTTCTCTGCTGGGATTCTCACTTGTTTAGCTTACTTGATTCCTCTCATGGCTGCAACCGGGGCCATACCTCTTGATCAGCAGAGTTGGGTTGATGGGTATTTTGCAGATGTGGCCGAAATGGTTGCCGGAAAGTGGTTGAAATACTGGATTGAGATTGGTGCTATGTTATCAGCCATTGGACTATTTGAGGCTCAATTGAGCAGTTGTGCTTATCAAATTCTGGGCATGGCTGATTTAGCTGTGTTCCCTCGGTTTTTTGGGGTGAGGTCCAAGTGGTTCAACACACCCTGGTTTGGAATCTTGATATCAACATTGGTGGCATTGGCTGTTTCTTACTTGGATTTTGCAGAGATTATATCTTCGGTGAATTTCCTGTATAGTTTGGGGATGTTGTTGGAATTTGCATCTTTTATTTGGTTGAGGAGGAAAATGGCAGAGGCTGAGAGGCCTTTCCGGGTTCCTTTGCCATTGCCAGGGCTGGTGATCATGTGTTTGGTGCCATCTGGGTTTTTGGTGTATATAATGACTATTGCTACAAAGACTGTGTATTTAGTGAGTGCCTTGCTGACTCTGGTTGGGATTGCTTGGTACTTTGTTATGAAGTTCTGCAAATCAAAGATGTGCGTTGAATTCAGTAGTGGTGGGGAAAAGGATCATGATGAGGATTTATATTAGGTTAATGAAGGGATGATCTTCCCTTTTTTTATTTTTTAATTTCACGAGAAAAAATATATTTTCCAACTTTGTTGTGAATAAAGGTTGCAAAGAAAAATAATATTGGAATTTCATTGATTAATCTATGTATTGCGTTTGCATGGGTAACCTTTCTTCTTTCACTGCATACTGAGGTGGGATCTACTGCGAAATGCTATTTTTAATCGCAATTGTTATTTCTCTAGATTCAGTGAATCAGTGGTACAATTAATTAGCAATATTAGAAAACATAATCTGGTTTAAAGTCTATTAATACCATACATGTGTTTCAGTCCATCTGCTTGACGAGATTCTGATATATTTTTTTTCAGTGGAAAATTCAAGTTGTTGTTGATGATATTTGGGCTATGAATACTACTTTTGTGAGATGTGGGAAAGTTAGTGATCATTTAGTTTACTTTTTTTTTTTCTATTTTTATATTATATTTTTTATTTTGAGCTCATTTTTCATTTTGTGCTTTTAAAAATAAGAAAGATAGTTTAAAATTCATTTGGTTATTTGTGTTTTTAAAATTTGTTTTCGAAAACTGAAAATGTGTCTACACATGAAATAAAAAATAATAAAAAGTCATTTTCAGAATTTTTAACAAAAATAAGAAAAATCTCAAAATAAGGAAAATAAAATATTTTCTGTTTTCTCGATTTAAGATTTTTAACACATAAAATAAAAATAAAAAATAGAAAACACAAAAGTAAACCAAATGCCACCTAAAATTTGAGTGTATTCAACATTTTTCTGTTTTATTTATTTATTATTACAAGAAAGTTAGTTAGGGGTGGAGTTACAAGTTAGATAAAATGTTAAATTTTATTGGGATTTGTAAAATTTTACTGAGACTTGTAGATATATATATAAATTTACGTTTGAATGGATTTAGGTAGGTAGAAATATTATTGAAATTTGTAGAAATTTTTCGGATATTTGTAAAATTTTGTTGAGATTTGTAGATATATAAAAATTTATAGAAATGTGTTTAGTTGACAAAAGTTTAGGCAAAAAGTACAGTAAAAGTATAAAAATTTGATGTAAAAATGATATGTGATAAAATTTTAATTGAAAAAAGCATAAAAAATTTTAGTAAAAGTTGGTAGGTTTTAATTGGTTTTGGTCAACCAAATACCTCAGAAATTTATAGAGATTCATGTAATTCAAAATAAAAGTTCTGTATAGAGTTTTTTTTCTTTCAATTTATAAAAATTCTGTACAGAATTATAAAATTTCAGAGTTTTTTGGTGCGGTTCCTTTAAATGCTGGAAATATCTGCACTCCTTTAAAAGAGAAAAGAGTAAATGAGAGCACTCCTTCATTAATTAAATGATAATAGATAAAAGAGTGATTAAATGAGAAAACAGAAAATAGTAATGTGGAGTTAGGGAAGTAAATGGAGTAGTGCAGTTATTGAAAAATGAATTCCACTATAATTTAAACATCTATACTTAAAGCAATCATTATAATTCACAATCATGTATTGCTTCATGAAACAATTAAAAAAAAAATGTTCTTAACTACCCATTAAAATAAAAATAAAAAAAAATTATTTCATGTGATATATATTATTTATATTATACGTGTAGATAAAGATATTTGTATATAAATCGTCAACGGCTCAGATAGAAGGATATAAACTTATATCTGGATTTAGTGAATCCCAAAAAATCAGATTCAGATTTTAATCAAATAAACGAGTTTAGAGTTACATCCATATCCAGCTTATTGAATTTGAATTGGATCCGAGACTAGACCCAGTCCATTGACGGGCCAAAACTTGAATCAAGGTACTTAACAGTTGCTGTTAAAAAAAGCATTTCCCAGTAGATCCCAACTGATATGGAAGTGATTCAGTGAAGAAAGGGCGCCCGTAAGAAATATCCTTCATTAGAATTATATGGACACATAGATGAATCAATGAAATCCCAACAATGTTTTTCCTTACAAACTTTATTCACAACAAAGCTGGGAAAACAAAATAAATATATAAATCAACTTAATATAAATCCTCATTAGCATCCTTTTCTCCACCATGGCTGAATTCAACCCACATCTTTGACTTGCAAATCTTCATAACAAGGTACCAAGCAATCCCAACCAGAGTCAGCAAGGTGCTCAATAAATACACAGCCCTAGTAGCAACAGTCATTATATACACCAAAACCCCAAATGGCACCAAGCACATGATCACCAGCCCTGGCAATGGCAATGGAACTCTGTAAGGCCTCTCTGCCTCTGCCATTTTCCTCCTCAACCAAATGAAAGATGCAAATTCCAACATCATCCCCAAACTATACAGGAAATTTACTGAAGATATAATCTCTGCAAAATCCAAGTAAGAAAAAGCCAATGCCACCGACGTTGATACCAAAATTCCAAACCAGGGCGTGTTGAACCGCTTGGACCTCACTCCAAAAAACCGAGGCAAGACTGCTAAATCAGCCATGCCCAGAATCTGATAAGCACAACTGCTCAATTGAGCCTCAAATAGTCCAATGGCTGATAAAAAAGCACTAATCTCAATCCAATATTTCAACCACTTCCCCGCAACCATTTCGGCCACATCTACGAAATACCCATCAACCCAATCTTGCTGATCTAGAGGTATAGCCCCGGTTGCAGCCATGAGAGGAATCAAGTAAGCCAAACAAGTGAGAATCCCAGCAGAGAAAAGTGCCTTGGGGAATGTCTTCTGGGGCTGATCAATTTCACCGGCTAAAGTACTGGCATTGTCCCAATAATTAAGGTTCCAAAAGAGGGTATTGAAGAACAAAGCCCAGTCTTTTTTGACACCCTTTTTACCCAAACTGATCCACCTACTAGGATCAATTTTGGGAATTGAAATGAAAGACAGTACTATGAAGGGACAGAGTGAAACAATGCCCAGACACACTGCCGTGTAACCTACTATGGTCAAGCCTGTGTAGTTGAGAAAAGATAGGAAGAGAGTTGAGAAGAGGATTGCGAGGTAGCGAGGGAGACCTGAGGAGAAAATTGGGAAGACGAGCTTGAGATAGTCCATGCAGAGAACTGGGCAGGAGGCTAAGTTGATGATGCCGCTGAGGAGTTTCCAGTAACCCAATAGGTAGCCCCAGAGGGGACCGAAGGCCTTGTGGGCCCAGATCACGAATCCGCCATTGCCGGGGAATGCGGTAGCGAGCTCGGCGGTGACTAGGGCTTCCGGGATGCTCCAGATGAAGGGGAAGACGAGGAAGCCGATGATTGCGAAGAAGGGGCCGGCGGCGCCCACGGCGGACTCCTCGCCGTACGGGCCTCCGGCGACTTCGAAGTAGATGAGGAAGACTAAGGGGACTAATGCGAGTTTCTTGGATCCACTGGTGTGGGCGGTTGTTAAAAGATGTTCCTTTTCTACTTCTTCTTCTTCTTCTCCCATGGTCAGGCTTCTGAAAATTCCGGCTAAGACGCCATTTGAGGCAGTGTCTTGGGGATCGGACCTGAAGATTGGAAAGGGGAGGCAATTGCGTCCCATGATCAGATTTGTTACGCCATCTGTTATTTAACAACCAATTTATATTAAGAATATGACCAAATTTAGCGGCGCTTGGAGTGTAAGGATAAAATTAAAAAAATTAAAAATTAATGTTGATGTGATGTAAATATGACGTATGATAAATTTTAATTAAAAAAATTTTAAAACACTTCAAAAAGAAATTAATGATACCTATCAAAAAATAAAAAAGAAATTAATGACGAGTGAAGTTCAAAATAAATAAATATATATATATATATATATATATATGGTAAGTATCTTTTATCATTAAAGCTGAATTTGAACCCATAGGGATCATCATAAAACAGTCTATTCTTAAAGTTAAAATTGTCGCGAGTACTCATCTACGAAACTGTAAAAGATTATTAAGATAAACCATATTTATGTTACATAAAAATTCAAAAACATCATATAACTATCAATCACATACATCTATATATGAATATAATATAATTGAGTTTTTTTATAAAAATATCTCTCAAATTATTCATTTTTTTATTTCTTCCTTAAACTAGCTTATTACATAATCAAACTATTCAGCTCTATTTTATTTAGTCCAAACACTAACTCTATTTATTAATTTTAACGAATTTGAACCAAATAAAATAGAATTGGATAGTTCGATAACGTAATAGGTGGATTCAATAGTTTGGGAACGAATAGAAAAAAGCAGAATAGCTTGAGCGATATTTTTATAAAAAAAACTCTGGTTAAATTCAAGACTTATTTGTAACATTTATGATTTTTTTTTATTTATCTTCAACTGTTCTTGTTTTAAATTTTTTATTTTCAGTTATTATTTTTCTCCAAAATAAAAATAGAAACATGTTTGGTAGTATAATTTTGTTACAATAATTAATTTTATTTTAATAAAATATTTAATTTTATTAATTTTTTATAAAATTAACTAAATTTAATAAAATATATTTAAATTAATTAATTTAACATTATATATTATCTTTTAATAATAATTAATTTTAATAAAGTATATTAATAAATAACATAATTTAATAATAAATTAATATTTTATTATTAACATTAATTGGTACAATAAAATATTTTAATAAAATAAATAATTTTATGAGGTAATTATTACTCATTAAAAATTTTTAATTTAATAAAATAAGTTATCTCAATAATACATTATTATTTTAATAATATTATTAACTTAATAAATAAATTATTTTAATATGTAACTATCGTTAATTTTATTTTTACTAAAATAAGTTATTTTAATATCTAATTATTATTTATTAAAACATAACTACAGTCTAATAAAATAATTTTTTAATAATAAATTATTATTTTATTTATAATTAATTTAATTTTAATAAAAATAAATATTTTAATATGTAATTATTATCACTTTTTAAAAAATAATTTTAGTTTAATGAAATATTGAAATATTCAAATAAAGTAATTCATTTTAATATGATGCAAAAAAATGAATAAAGTGTTAAATTCGAAATAATTATTTATAAAAGAAAGAGTTTTTTTTATAAAAATATTTCTCAAACTATCCATCTTTTTTCTATTTCGTCTTTAAACTATCAAACGAACCTATTACATCCTTGAATTATTCAATTCTATTTTATTTTGTCCGAATTCATTTAAAAAAAAAAAAAAAAAGAGGGATAGTTTGAGGAATCTTTTCATTAAAAAGCTCAATATAATTTTAGGTTTTGTTTAGAAAATTTAGTTGACTTTTCAATCTCTGAACACTTAATTTTTTGGGTTTTTTATTTTTTAAATAATCAAATTTACCATCGTACCTTTTAAACTTCAGGTCCGTTTGTCACGAAAAAATTTTTAAAATTACTGAAAATTTCTAAAAATTTTTAAAATTTTCTAATACATTTTGTATTTCTTGTATTTCGTAAAATTTTTATAAATTTATATATATTTGCATATCCCAATAAATTTTTACAAATCCCAATAAATTTTTTTACAAACTCCAATAATATTACACAAATCCCAATAATTTTTTTACAAATCTCAAAAATTTTTTAACCACTTTTAATAAATTTTGATATAAAACTATTCCGATGAAACTAAAAAAAACCGTTTAGACAATTTCTTTCTTCAAAAAGTTGATGCAAAAGTCAAAAAGTTTGACTATTCATTCTTAAAAAATGTGATTTTATGGCTGTGCGCTAAACACCAAAAGGTTTTCCAAACCACATTTTTTGTTTTTTTTGGTTACTTTTCACCATGCCAAAAGGACCATTCTTTTAAATTATAAAAGGTAAAAATGTAAAATTAACAAAAAAAACTAAAAAGATAAATACTAAAACGTTAGTTTTTTTTTTTTTCCCAAACACAAAAAAAATGTATTTTAACTATTAGCTAGTAGTCAAAAAAAAAAACTGAATTTTTTTCTTTCTAAACTAAGCCTTAAATTCTCTTTCTCTCTCTCTCTTTTTAATAAAATAAAACACTTAATTAAAATTATAAGAAATATGGTATTGTAAATTTTAAATACCACGTGGCATTCCCCTTCAATTTTTAAGTGGAGTTTTTAAATTTAAGGCCTTTTTTTAAGTATTTTGAATTATTATTTTCATCGTGATCAAAAATGCCCTTGGGTGGTATATAATGGTATAATCTTCAAATATTTCTTACACAATACAACACTCGATTAAAATTATAAAATTACATAATGATCATGCATTTCCCATGCACGTGTACACTTGTATGCAAGCGATAATAAAATCATAAAAAATTTAAAAAAATTAATTCACTTGGGCACACTATCTTGTTTTCTTTTACTTTCCTTTCATCATCAACTTTTAAATAAAATAAACCAAATTAAACCAACTTTTTTCCCATTAGATAGAGTCGATTATATAAATTTGATAACGCCAATCAAATCTGTTGAGAGTCATATCCTCTGTTAGATTCAGATAGACATTTAAATAAAAGTATTAATTATTTATCAATAATTATTAAAAATATTAAATATCTGCACTTAATTCACACGCATCACCTCTTAAGTATGCACTCAATTAACAGGTATTGTCAATTTTTCATAACATAATTGAATTTTAATAGTTTATAGGGAGTATTTATTACTTTTTTTTTTTACTATGTATACTCCTCTATATTTGTCATAATTACTTTTACAACATTTCTATTTATAATTAAGTTGTTTTTTGTATTTATTAGAGTATGTTGTACAGGTTATATATATTATTTTTTTATTCATTATAAATTTAATTAGAATATAAAAACTCACACGCGGAGATCCAACACTAGGGCGCTGGAAATGAAATTTTTAGGTATTTTTCATAATTTTTTTGACAAAAATTACTAGTAACTTTTTATGCTTTTGGTAAAAATTTAAATTTTTTAACAACTTATAATAATTTTTAATAACATTTGATTTTTTTAGTAAAAAGTTAAAAAAAAATTTAGAACTTTTCATTATTTGGTAGAAATATATAACAAAAAATTTTAATAACCTTCGAACTATTGTCAAATATTAAAAGTAACTGTAAAAATTAAAAAAAAAAATTATTTTTTTGTCTTCCAAACGGACTTTATTGTTCATAAAATGGGTATGTGTTTGATACTCTTATGATTGAATGTTTGGATCGGCTGAGACAATGTCACGTACGAGTGATTACGGCTTATTTATCTCACATTTTTTTTTAATACAAAACTAGTAGTTTGTTAATAGGAGTAATATAGCGGGGTCTTCCATGTAATTTAGAGCCAGTGGTTGGGGGCACATGGAACTTGTGTACAATTTTTTATATATTTATTTGTTAATTAATTGAATGACATTATTGCGTAACCTTCTCAATAAATAAATCAACATAGTGGGTAGTTAAGAAATTTAAAAAACTTTTGAATTTTATAATAAAGTGGATGATAATTAAGGAAATAAAAAATTAATTATATTGAAGTAATTTTACAAATTGAAACGCATTAATTTTCATGAAAACACATAAGTTATGTTTAGTATCAGAGAATTAATGAAATAGAGAAGAATCTATTTCTATTTTAATCCACTCTTATTTTAGTATTAAAAAAGTGAGGTGAGATATAATTTTTTAAGAATGACTCTTTTCACATTAAGTGAAAAAAAAATTATTAATTTCTTAATTGAAGCGATAGAATAGTACTTTTATTCCGATCAAAATTCTATTCAAGAGTAAATATTAAACAATTACTCTACGACCATAGATTTCTTTCGACTTTTAAATCGTAAAGCAATCATTTTACTCTCAAACATATTTTTGACCTTAATACGGACTCAAACAATAAAATTATCGTTTTATTTCTAACTCTATTTTTCAATTTCAAATTTCAAATTTTTTAAAAGCTTAAAAAATATTCATTGACATTGTTTCTTAATATTTAAACCAAAAAAAATGAAAGGCATTGATACTCTGTTCCTTCTTTATAATAATGGGGGCATTTAGACGTTTAATTTTTAGTAATTTTTAATTTTTTTTTGTTAAAAATAAGTAAATTTGTACTTATAATTAATAAATTTATACTAAAAATTAATAAACTCATATCGAAAATGGGTAGATTTATCCCGAAATTTTTTTTGCCTACCAAGAGCCCGTTTGGAAGTTCAAAAAAAAAATAAAAAAATAAAATTTTTGGTAGTTTTTTGTGTTTTTTTATAGTTATAATTCTTTAGTGTGTTTGGTGGAATAAAGTGTAAATTTTAGTAATTTTTTACAATTTTTAGGTATTTGGTAAATTTTTTACTGTAATAGAGCAGAAAAGTAATAATTTTTATGTGTTTGATAAAATTTTTTGTGAAATAAATTATTGTAACAGAACAAAAAAATAAAAAAAAATTGTAATTTCATCAAATTTGTCAAAAATTACAAAATATAATTTTTTATATTTTTTTATTTTTTATTTTTTAACCTCCAAACGGACTCCCATGTATAGGTAGTAAACTTGGGATAAAGGCTGACATTTCTAACTGAAAGAGAGTCATATGTATGTGTCGTAATAATCATTTCATTTCTACAGAGAACCCCACCTTGATTCTGGTGTCTGACATATCAATTATTTCGAAAGTTGAATCATCGTGTGTGTGTGCGCGCGTACATATGTTATATTGCCATGATGATCGATTCGAAAGGTCGTCCAAGACTTTGGACCAAACACAATACGAAAACAAATAACAATGGCGTAAATGCATCGAACCTTGAATTAGAAGTAGCTTCTGAAGGAAGTTCTTCCCTGTCAAACAGATTTTATCAGCAGCCGTGACATTTGTCTCAATTCACTTGATTACGACTTTGATAGCTCGTTATATATAATTCCCACCATGAACATTATTATTACAAAAACAATCAATACCAAACGACTCACCCGTACGACAACAAATTAACGTGTGCCCACGAGGAAGCTGAGCATTAAAATAATGCCTCAACATTAAAATATATACTAATTTGACACTTCACTAAATTTAATAAATAATGAATAAAAAAATACTAAATTAACCAGATTAAACCTCTAATGATTCTTAAAAGACTTGAACTGATGATCATTCGAGAATAACTCAACACCTGCTTAGTTGAGCTAACTCTTAAGGAATAAACAAATCTTACTCTTTTCCTATCTTTTTTTTCTTTTTTTTTTTATATACAAAACAAAAAATTTAGTACATATCATTTTTCCTTCTTTATTCATTTTCATTAATTTCTTTACTTACAAAAAGAAAGTATTCCATTGGAAAAAAATAAAATTAGAAAAATCAGACACAAAAAAAATATATCTAAAATTGTACTAAAATGTATTTATAATTATATTATTAGGAAGATGATTGTATCACTTAAATAAAAAACAAATCGATAATTTTTAAGTTTAAGATGAGAGAGATACTATTTAGAGGTAAAAGATAAAAAATGTTAATTGTTACGTGTTAAAAGGGAAAGAGAAAAGTGAAGTAGGGATGAAATAGATAAATAATGCCTTCTATCTTACATAGCTTGGATGTGAAATAAGGATGTGCCATATAAGAGTTCAATAATTTACTTAATATAAGGCCTTTTCTTGAGTATTTATATAAGTTTTGGAAAAGTAAAATTGTGAGAATTATAAAATCCCAAAAGAACAATACTGTATTATGTAGATCGTGGGTTATTACAATCCATGATTATAATTAAATAAAATGATCGCTTTATTTTGATTATTAAAACATCAATTATTCCTATTATTTACTGTGTTGTTTTGTAATTCTTAATTATTGTTGCATTTTTACCACGTCATATAGTCACGATTACTATATAGACTCACCTATGTAGTATAGTAGTATTCTCACATCATTTAGATACTTTAGGAAGTTTGACTACTAGGCTTAGTAGCTCACTCTCTGTAGGAAATATTTATGAGGTTAATATATGATTATAATTGTTACTGTTCAAACGACTTTGGTAGCAGATTACTAATCACTTGTTTTATACATGACGTGTGAATATTTTCTCTATAAATTGCAATTATTTAAGGTAAGTAGTTGTAAAATTGTTTTCATATAAAATATATTTATTCAAATTATTTATTTTACATAAGTTTAAGAGATGTATAAGCAGTTCTAATTTTATTTATTAATATGTATATCGATACTCGACCTAACAATCACTGCATGCCTTGACCTTAAAATAAAATTTATTTTTCTCTCATTCTTTGTCTCATTAATTCATGCCAAAGTAACATTCCAAATTTTTGGGTTATAAAAAATTGTAGTTTAAAATGTATTTTTTAACTATATTTATAATTGCGACACGTGCACATCTCTTAAATTATTTAGCTTTATTAATTAATAATTATTAAATATTGCTTATTAATTAATATTATAATTATTTAAATTAAATTATACTCATCACTTAATATTTAAATTTGATTAATTTTTTTTATAATTTAGTAGTTATCACTTTATATTTGAAATCTAAATATTATAATTATTTAAATTGAATTCAACTTATCATTTAATATTATAATTAAATAATAATAGTAATATTTTTTGAATATTATATAGATTAAAATTTTTATTTAAGTTGGATACTACTAAAAATAACCATAATTCAAATATGATACAAATTTATAGAAATACAGTCTTATTTATCACTCGGTATTATAATCTTTATTTAAATTGCATTCTACATCAATTAAAGTTTTTGTGTAAGTTAAGTTATATACACTTGAATTCTTCTAGCAATATAAATTTATTTATTAAAATACACTGTTTTTTATTTTTGTTTAATGTGATTGTGAAATTGTTTCATTCAAATATGCAAACTATTGTTGTTTATTTCAATTTAAATATGTATATTTTATTTTTATATTTCAAAAATATAAAATATAAAAAATTTGTGCATCGCCCAGGACTAATCACTAATGTATTATACAGTGTATTGTAGAGATATAGTTTGTAGTTCTCCTATTAATATACTAACCAAAGAATATGCCTGAATTTTCTCTCGTTATTGTTATTACTTGGCCATGTTCTTAATCTGCATAATTAATATTTAGTTACTTTTATTAATTTGTGAAAGTGTCCCCCTGCTAGAAATGTAGATCCAAGGGTAGGGAGCAAAGGTAGCACAAATGGTAGTCTGAACTAGGGCTAAGATCTTCTATCAGATTTTTGATAGTGGATAAGCTCATCCAAATTGCCATTTTTCTCTCTGAATACAGTTGGGGGTTTACATGTTGAATCTCGTTACGTGTGGCTGGAGATTGAATGACAAATTCAAAACCCACCAAATTATTAGGATCTCTTGATCCCTACAAAATCTTAAGTCAAAAAAGAGTTATTCACCCACAATTCATATTCGTAACCGCACACATGCACTACGCACTCTCTTAAACTCTCTCTTCTCACAACATTCATTCATTCAACTAGTTCTTCTTCGTGAGGGAAAAAAATGCGCAGCTCAGGAGCATCCACTACTGTATGTATGTTTTTGCTCATTGTAAATATATAGCTTGTATATGTATACGTATGTATATATTTTGACAATAGTTTGTGTGTATATTTGATCAGGCAAACATCGAGAATCAACAGAACGCAAGCTCAAATGATTTGAATAGCTGGTTACCGGTAACAGCGTCTCGGAATGCAAAATGGTGGTACTCAACTTTCCACAATGTCACCGCCATGGTCGGTGCGGGCGTGCTAGGGTTACCGTTCGCCATGTCCCAGCTCAGCTGGTATATATTTTTCTTGTTTAATTTTAACCTCGCATTTTCATGCCCGTGTTCGGATTTATAATCATATTCATTCGTCCTTCTAATTAAATATCACAAAATTTTATGAATATTTATTCTAAAATCATATCAATTATCCGAACGTTATGCTTATATGTAGTGCACTATTGGTATGAAAATAATAACATTTTGGAATATGTTATATGCTTCGAGAGTGGTATAAAGATATTAGATTATTTATAAATGTTTTAATAAAATTCATCTAAAAATATAAAAAAAGCTTAAAAATAAAATAATAACTTATTATTTTGATTTATTACACTGTAACTTTTTTTTTTATGTTTTATTTTATTTTGTGGAAACATTAAAATTACTATTTCGATTAATTAGTATATTTCCCCTTGGTCTCTTAAGGTAATGCTCAGCTTTTTGGATGTTTCATGGTATTGTAATAGGTGATTCTAAATTAAAATTCTTGTCATATTGCATTCGTGTTTTCTTTTAGTAATTTTGTCTTTGAGTTATTTTATGTCCCCACGATCACCATTGCTCCAATCAATTCTACTGATGAAATGTAGGGTACCGGGAATAATAGCTATAGTAATCTCTTGGATGGTGACATTTTACTCGTTGTGGGTATTGGTTGAGTTGCACGAATGCGTTCCAGGGAAACGATTCGATCGATACCCTGAGCTGGGGCAGCACGCTTTCGGCGAGAAATTAGGGTTTTGGCTTGTAATGCCTCAGCAGTTGATGGTTCAAGTGGCCTCAAACATTGTATACATGGTCACGGGAGGGAAGTCGCTGAAGAAGGGCTTTGATTTGATCTCTACCGATCTAAGCTCAATTAAGCAGACATATTACATCTTGTTCTTCGCCGTTCTGCAGTTGATACTGTCCCAAACCCCCAATTTCAATTCCTTGAAGGTGGTTTCGTTGCTTGCTGCCCTTATGTCATTCTGGTAATGTACAACTTTATCTCATTTTCAGTTGGGTTTTAATCAAGAATTTGTCGAGAAAAAAACAAAAATTGTTAGAGTTGCAAAAAAAATTCCCATGTTTGATTTGTGATTAAAAATGAAAGAAAATTTTTTTATAATCTGAGAAATTTAAAATCAATTAAAATAGAATACTAATTTATTGATATATATATATATATATTATTTTATTCTATTTTTAAAGAGTCCTTCAAATAAAAATATCTGTCGTTCAAATAAGTTGAAATATAATTTTGAGATTGAAATTATATTTTTAATCTTTAAATTTTTATAAAAATTTATTTAACAATTAATATTAAAATATTTTTATCCATTTGATTAACTCTTATAAAAAAAATCAAAAGTTGAAAATATAATCTAAGGCATCATAAGTAATCAAAAATTGATAATATAATTTAAGGTATTTGTTAACAGATGTCCAAAACTCCCGTTAAAAACTATTAAAAATATATTATATAATAATATTTTGTATTTACATTAATTTTTTAATATACAACTTCATCAAAGTGTAAGATATTATTACATATTATATATTTATTGATTCTTAATAAGTACTCCGGACACCAGAACTCATAATCTAAAGTTGTATTTTTAAATTAAGAAGTCATAAATCTAAGACTGCACTCTTACCCTCTCATTAATTATTATATTTTGAAAAAATTAAAAAATTATAATAATTAACCGCAATTAATTTAATAAATGATGGCGGTGGTGGTGATGGATTGCAGCTACTCGATGGTGGCGTTTGTTGCGTCGGTACACCGGGGCATAAGTTACCACCATCTCGTGAGACATCATGTTCGGTCCCATACAACTGCGGGCATAGTGTTTGGCGTATTCAACGGCCTCGGAACAATAGCCTTTGCATTCGCCGGCCACAGCGTCGCGCTCGAGATTCAAGCCACCATCCCTTCCACTCCGGAGAAGCCATCCAAGAAGGCCATGTGGCGCGGCGCCTCGGTCGCCTACGTCATCGTCGCCTTCTGCTATTTCTCCGTCGCGGCCTCCGGTTTCTGGGCTTTCGGCGATGACGTCGAGGACGATGTCCTCCTCTCCCTTGAAAAACCGCGGTGGCTCATCTCCACTGCCAATTTTATGGTGTTTGCACATGTTCTTGGGAGTTATCAGGTAATATCCTATAGATGTACACATATGTGCGTTCAAACTCATGAGCAAACCTCAAATTAATTCGTATATGTACGTATATTGTATATACAGTTTGGCAATTAATCAGTAGATTTTTTTTTTTCCTTGCTATTTCTTCAACTTGTATGGATTTTTTCCACTTAATTTATTTTTTGGATAGTATTTAGAAATGTTATTCACATTCTTTAAAAACAAATTATAAAATTATTTAAAAATAAAAAAATTCTTGCAGCAAAAAAAAATCGACTTTTTAAAAATTGCGCTTGCGTGAACTAAAGTTGAGCTCTTAATTAATGTTATATATATATATATATATATATATGTATATGTAGGTTTTTGCAATGCCAGTATTTGATATGATGGAGTCTTACTTGGTTCTGAAGCGAGGCTTCACCCCTGGAATTCCTCTTCGCCTTGCCGCACGCAGTGCTTATGTTGGTAAGCTGACTATAAGCACCATAATTCCACATAAAAAAAATTAAAAAAAAAAAGTTTTAAATCAATGTTTTTATTATTAACTAATATAATCTGATCATGAACACGATCGATTACGTACAGCTCTCACAGCATTTATTGGAATTTGTATTCCATTTTTCGGAGGATTGCTAGGGTTTTTTGGAGGGCTAGCATTTACCTCAACCTCATACTTTGTGAGTTCTTACACCCACCATTTATTTATTTAACAACAATTACTTTATAATTTTCCTTTAATTCCTTTTATTTTTAATTTAATGCAATGAATTTGCTTCAAGCAGCTCCCTTGTATTATTTGGTTAGTCCTCCGGCGACCTAAGAGATGGAGCTTCCACTGGATTGCATCATGGGTAAGCACATACATACATATATATATATATATATATATATATATATAAATTCTACCAAAAAAATTATATTAATACATAAATTACTTAATTTAATGATGATTTTTTTATTTTATTTTTTCTGATTGCAGGTTTCAATTATTATTGGCGTTCTAATAACTATGGTTGCTCCCATAGGAGGAGCACGCTCCATCATCGTCTCCGCCAAAACCTACAAGTTATTTTCTTAGTAACCTAGCTAGCTAGGTTTAATTCATGTTGTCCATTTATATTCTGTTTTTATTCCTAATTTTTTTGTTTTTTTTTAATCCCATAGAGTAGAATGTAGAACTAGGGAAAGTGGAGAACAGCACATATGTATGCCAAAAATAGAAACAGAAAATTTGGTGCCTAATTAAGCCAAAATGCATATGTATGTAATTAATCTCCCTTGCTAATATAGATTAATTGTTTCTTAACAAAATATTCTCTCTTTTTCTATATATATATATATATATATATATTAGTAGTTGTGTGATTGTGTATATATCAAAAAAAAAAAAAAATCATGACTAATGGATTGATATTGCAACAAGGATTATGAAAATTATGGTTGGTTTGTTTAGTTTAATGTATATGTGTGTATTTGTAGAGGACAAGTATTAGTTGTGTTGGTGCATTAATTTAGTTTAAATGCATATAAAGTAATTATTTAAACATTTTTGTAATTGCAAAAATGAGGACCACATTTAATTTTTTTTATACAAAATATTGGAGCCTTCAATGTTGATATATATCCTATATCAGATTTCAAAGTTATTATATATACAAGTACATAACAATTCTATAGTATTCCGGTGGATCAAAATCACATTCAAAATTATAATTCTTAAATAATTTTTTTAATATATTTGGGTGTTAATTTCTTTACTTTTAATATGCACAAGGATTTGATTGATAAACTTATATATAATTCCCCAATTTAAAATCAGAAACCAATTGGTCTGATTTCATATATGGAAGGGCTCAATGTTAAGGGGCCATTTGAACGGTCAAAAATGTCCAAAAGTTAGAAAAAAATGAGAAATATCAATCATTTTTTTAGTGTTTGGAAAATCAACCACAATTGATCAAAATAATCCGTTAAAATCATGCGAAACAAGCCGTTTTAATAGTTTTTATCAAAAAATAATACGAAAAAATGACAAATGTTGAAAAAATAAGAAAAAAAAAAAGTAAATAACTTTTTACAACTTTTTGTAACTTTTTATAAAAGTTTGTAAAATTTAAATTTTGAAAATAAAGGCATGAGAAACAAAAATGACAAATTGGTGAAGCAAATATTTATAACTTTTTGTAACTTTTAATAATTTTTGACCCAACTAAACGGAGCCTAAATGGTGTTTTGTATGTGATTTAAAATTAATAAACTAAATGTATTGATATAATTGTTAATCCATACATTGTTAACGTTTTAGTGCTTTCACAGACTTTTAACATTTTTTTAACTTAATTTAAAAAAAAATTAACGCTAACCCCTCAAGAATTATATTTTTTTAGTAAGTTACTTTTGACAAGAGAAGCATTAGTTTATCCATTTAAATTTTCCATTGGAATTAAAAGTTCTACAATGACGTTATTAAATAATAAAAACAGATTTAATCATTTAACCATATCGGGGTTGTTTGGAGTAAGAAAAAGTGAGATAAATTGAGATAAAATGAGATAAATTATGGTTTGGGGAGAGTTCGTAATACGTGCAGTGAGAGAAAAAGTTGATGTGATATAAAGTTAACAGAGATTTATAGAATTTTTTGAAGATTTTCAGCAAACCAAACGATCCCATCATCAAAAAGCAACATGCCTATATATTATACAGATGATTGCCAGTATTAACTCAACCAATCAAACAAGATGTCCTGAATTTGCAAGTCTTGCCCTTCGAAAGTAAAAATAATTTCTCACCACCATCTCTGACTCTTCTACATATGGTTTACAAATGAACACACTGTATAAAATTATTCAATAAAATTATTTTTGTTGCCCACCACTCACTAAAATCCTCAAGTCAAGGCTTTCCTTTGCTCCAATTTCTTGAGAAACAAGGAAGAAAAACAATAGAAAGAGAGAGAAAGAGTCAGCTACTATTGTCACCACCAAACTGTTTCTGGATGTCCTTGAATGATATTGTTGCAGATCCCCTCCTTTTAGCCTTCGGCTGAGAATGGTGTTCCTTCCAACCTGTCATATAGATAACCTACAATTTCCAGGGTGAGGGGGGAAAAAATCAGGATATGTATAATTTTTTTTTTTTTGGTGCATTAATAAGAAAAAAAATATAATAATTATTCTCTTACTTTTCTTACTATATTTAGTTTATTCAAATTTGGAGAACAAGATTACTTAGAATGAGTAAACTGAAACCAGAGAATGTAGAGCCACAAATATTCAAGATTTCACCTTTCAAAAAAAAAAATTCAAGATTTCCCTTCTTCTCAACCAGCAATCCAAATGAAGGATAGAACACAAACCCTTGACAAACCCTTGATATTCCAACGAAGTACAAACCAATCTATTCATCTTGTGTGCATAATTAGAAAAAAAAAATGATATAAAGGGATATATTGGGATAATAATATAAAAATAGTCGACAATTTTTTTCATTTAGAACACAACTGGTCTGAAAGAAGTACTCTGTTTAATTTGTCACCTGGAATGTCGCGGGGATGGTGCCATCTTCTGCACCAAACATTGATTCGTAAACAGCTGCAGTTGCCAGTGCTGTTTCTCTCTTCAATATCTGACGTTATTCCAAAAATAAAGAAAATAAAAACAAAATATAAATTAATTAAAAAAAATTTTAAACTTGCCAAGCTCCTAATTTTTAAAATGCAAAAAGTAGAGAATTCTATCCAAAAAATGTAGTCTTCCAGTTTAACATACATTGTTCCTTTGTAAAAGGGCATTGGTTTCACCCATTGAACGCAAATGCTCTATCAGATCCAGGGCTACATCAAAGAACAAAAATGGAAGGAGTTAATTTGAGGTGAGATTTCTAAAAAAATTAAATATTTTCATAACTAGAAATAAAATTCCATGCTTGAAGGTGCTTATTTAAATGTGCTCCTGTAATAACTGTCAAAAAATGAAGTTACGGACATCTCCAACAGAGGTTGCTTAAAAAGCGTTAAAGCAGGAATATGCATGGAATATGCATGGAAGAGCCACCATTTTCTGATCACAAGTTTTCGTAATTCATTATGTGTATTAGTTGTGCTAAAATTAAGCCAAGAAGATACATTTCTCAAATAAGAAAAAGTTCTGCATAATTTTCAAGCCATTTTCACTATTCAAAAAAAGGCATTTTTAAGTTTTCCTAGCATCTTTTTCCAGCTTTTTCTTGAAAATAAACAGAAGCAACCTAGACAGGCCCTTTATATTCTATTAATTGTAATCAAGTACCTCTGTGTTAATATTATGATTACATATAATTTTTTACTATTTCTTGATTAATGCTGAACAAATAATCTCCCCAACCCTGATAAAGATGGAATTTGGTACTACGATTTACAGGCACTTCATAAATTAACAAATCCACTTAGAATGCATGTAGAAGGGGGGTACGGGAAAAAGGAAAAAAATAAATAAATAAACAGAGAAGTGCAAGACCAAAGCAGTATTGCATGTGTAGTTGGGAAATGTTTAAGGTTGAGTTAAAAATGAGACAAAAACTAAAGCTTGACTAGATGCACGGACAAAAGAGTCATTTTTTCCTTTCTAAAATACTTATCTTTTCTATTAAATTCGTATTACATTTAAACTCGACAATATAGTAATAAAAGCACAAATTGTTTTCAAAGCCACGGACTACTAACTTGATAAATGAGCTTTAAATAAAGCTCAAACTCAGTTCATTTATTAAACAAACTAGAGGTAAGTGAGGGTATTAAAGGAATGTTAAAAAAGTTTAAGAGTAAAATTACTTAAATGGACAATGATTATTAAAGAAGTGAAAAAGTTTCACCAACTACTCCTCGTTTTTCCTTAAATTATGGAATGGATGAGTCCAAACAAGCCTAAAATGAACCTAGCCAAATTGTTCATGAACAATTCAGTTGATTTACAGGCCTAATAAGTCAAGGCCTAGGACCACTTGGCTCACCAGGAAAATGGTTGTGTAAGGCAACATTCCAAGACTTCCATGACGCCAACGAAACCGGCCTTGCAGGTTTGTAATTCAAAATTCTTTCTCCTATTTGTAGCTCTCCACCACTTTGTTTACAATTTTCATGAACTGAATGGAAGCCAGCACAAGTCTTCCTAATAGTGGCCCCTTTTGAATACTAAGGGTGAGTTTGGTATGATTAAAAATGAAGGGGGTGAATGTATGGGAGTAATTGTTAACCGCTTTACTCTCACAATTCTTCACCCCTTTGACCACGGCTGGCCTTGCAGGTTTGCTATTCAAACTTCCTTGCTTTCTTGTTTTTCCTATTTGTAGCTTTCCACCACTTTGTTTATAATTTTCATGAACAGAATGGAAGCCAGTACAAGTCTTCCTAATAGTGGCCCAACGGTGCACCATCTTTTTGTGGGTACCAAGGGTGCATTTGGTATGATTAAATTGGGATGACCAATGACTAAAACTCACGGCCTTTGGTTCGGGTGGGGGTGCCTTTTTCCACTTTAGCTAGCCCCCCTCCCCCCCCCCCCCCGGCGGGCGGGGGGTGGGGGGTCCCTCCTTTAGACTTCTCAAGTCTGAAACTTAAACCCTACAAACTTCCAATTTCACACACTAATGGCAACTTAAACATTAGGCCATAACGGTTCTTTTCCAGCTTATGAACATACAAAATTGAGTTACTTATATATTCATTTAACAAAATTTTAAATTTATATAGTGTGTGCAGGTGCCTCGTGCACATAAATTTGATAAATGAATTTAAAAAAAAAAAATGCCTCAAGGGGGCGTAACCCTGTATAAGCTACATACACACACAGGTCTGATATAAATAGATACTTATTTCTTATTGTGCTCCCATTATGTCCATGTCCTAACCTTTTTGCAGATTGCCACGTTGGGGTAACCATATCATGCTGTGGCATACCACGTCCAAATCAAAGGTTCTTATGCTTTGGCGGCTTGGCCATTGACAAATATAACATCAAACTAAAGATGCAACTTTTGGTCATTTGTTCAAAAAGCATTTTCGTCAAACTATGAGGAAGAGAAGCTCACCACTTTTATATTTAACAGTGTATTCATCAACATCAACACCTGGAAGTGCGAAGCCTGCTCTAGTCAAAAGATTGCCAGCATCCCGGACCTCGTCAGAAGAACCAGAATAATCAGCTCAAAAACCCAGGAAAAGAAACTGCCACAATCATCATCACAAGAGCCAATATACAACATAATTAACAAGAATTTCTCTAAAATGAACCATATAAACAAATCTATTCCAACTAAATAATCTATGCTATGCAAGAAAGCAGGAGAAGGGAAAGTGGTAATAATAAAAAAAACGAATTGAAGTTTGTTCAAGGTCCAAATCCAAATGCTAGAGCTACTGCGCACCACTGTATTAGAAGGAAAGACAGACCCCATGAAATAAGTTTTAAGGAAGGCAATAATATATCATAAAATTTTGCGATATTATCCCATTAAAATAACCAAACCATAAACCTAAATATTGAGCAATTTAATCAAAGAAAACACACCATGTTCCAAACATCCAAAGACGATTAAAATAAATTAAGTCACCAATTGTTACAGAAGAGTAAATTATTAGGAAATGAACCCAACAATGTACATCAAGTTAACTTAATAAAATCGATATATGATGCAACTCGAGCCTTGACAATGAAATATAAAAGATACTCTACACAAACAAAGCTAAAAAAATTGCATCAAATCAAACAAATGAATATGAAAGAAAGAAATGATGAAACGGAGAGAAGGTTGCATTCTGAGGCCTTTCATAGACCGACAATTCTACAAAGAAAGAATGTTTCCACATGTCAAATGGAAAAAATACATTGTTAGATTTCTTAATGGTCCTCTGGAAGGCGTCGCACGCCTAACAAAAATCCTTCACATTTGTTGTAATGGTAGGCCACCGGAGTCTTGCCAATAGAATCTTTCTTACTTTCACTTTAGGCCTGCCCATTGTCTCCGGAAACTCCTGGTGTGCCTCTCGCATAACATCAGAGGCTTATTCTAAATACACACACGGAGTACTTCGAATCTATTCTAGAAAGTACTCCATTTATCAGCTTCAAAGGTACCGATTTGAATTTATCCTTCAGGGCACCACAAAGAACAAACTGACTACCTTTATTCAATAACAAGTCTAGATGCATAGCTAAATAATCTCTAAAACACTGGTAATAATGTGTCCCAGGGAGGATCTAGCTCCTTTCACATTCACAGGCGTCGTCATTTCCAATATCATCTTCTCCTCGTAATCTATAATGGCTTTGTGTCCTAGTAGCCGTTCCTGGTTCATTAAGAACTATGGATTCAGGGACAAGCCGCACGACAGACGCCTAAGCACTCCTTGAGCTACCTCTTCTCCGAAGAAACTATAATCATCCAAGTCAATCCTTACAAGGCCTTAGAGTAAGTAATCTTCTCAAAGATAATGATTACTTTAATGACGCATTCTAAAATAAAAATGGCATCTGGTTGTAGGCGTAAATCCAAGATGACATGACAAAGGTGGTAACTTATCCTCTTCAGCGATATGAACGTTTTTCTTTTCTTTTCTTTTCTTTTCTTTTCTTTTTTTAACAATTTATTGCATTAAATATTGATGAAGAGAACACCAAAATTGTTAAGAAAATAAAAAAGAGAGAAGGCGAAGGGGTTCAATGCTTGTCACTTGTGCACAATACACTTCAGATTGATGTTCAAGTGCATCCATTCTTTTAGTAATATACAAACCTCCTCCCCCACCCCCCACCCCCCAAAAAAATAAAAAAAATAAATAAATAAGGATATAATAAATTTCAAGCAGTATACGTGTAAAAGAAACATAAGTTGTATGATTATATTTTTAGTGCTAAAAGAGACAAACATCCACGGGCACAGTTATATAACTGTATAATATTAATATTTGTATATGTAATGACAATCTACAGTAAAGTTACAATTTCTGGTTTGAAAGCATAAACTTTGAGAACTTCAACTAGTATGTAGGAGTTTATTTTCAAAAGTTTTAAAGAATTGAAACTACGGCAATTTTGTGTGGCTAATCAGGATTAAAACTTCTGCTTTAGTTCAAACTTTGGAAATTCTGAAGATGTTTTTGCTTATAAATTGAAGTTCGGAAACTAAATCCAAGTGCCGATATTGTATAGAAAGTGCATGCATGCAAAAAGGCTACTACTCCAGATCCACAGGATGTTAAGTATCCAACTTTCAGGATAATGAGGGCAAATGTGAGGCAAAAATTGTACTTGTGCCAAGGGTGATAATCGAGGGCTGATGCCCCCTTCACGCTCCATTTGCGCAACCGTGCATGCTATTCTCAGCTCCCTAGTCACAATTTAACCGAAAAATAGTAAGGCATGTACTTCATGCATCAAAATAAGAGCTTTAGATACAAAAAATGGAAATAAACAACTTCAATGTCTCTCCACCAAGAATAGCCGCCAAAAATAGGCCATCAGGCTTCAATGCCAGTCTACACTGCCATAAAAACAACATGATGTAAGTGTCTAAAGCCAAGTAAAGAATATGTAAGCTAATTCAATCTGCTCTAACTGAGCAAGAGAGCTGCAAACAATGCAAAAGGAACAAGCAAAATACTGTTACTCAGTTTTAGCAGTTCAAGTACTAGTAGCACAAGGAGAACACACCTGAATCATGGCTCCAGGCAGGTCATTTGTCCAATGAAGTCCCAAGCAACTAATCACCAGATCTAGAGAACTTCAAATCCACAAATATAAGTTATTGCAGGAAAATATATATTCCCTCTATATATAATCTCATTATCCCATGGTATGAAAACCCATAGACAGCTGACCATGCATACCTTTCTTTTACAGGCAAAAACTCTTCATCACCAACAACAAATGATGTTTCAATGTCTTCGTTTGACACCTCTCGCTCAGCATTTTTACACAATTTCATCATGTCATGTGATGCATCCATCATAATTAGCTTTTGGATGGCACCTAACAAAAAAGGTGTTAGTCTATTTTGCAAAAATTACAGAGCTTAGATGCAAGCGTTTTCATTCAATCATTGATATAAATCATGCTGTTGTCAATTGTGCTAGGGATTAAGGTCAAATGCCTTAGGGTTATATGATCATATGAAATTAACATCATGAACTTAAAGATTAACGATAAACATGTAAAACTGCTATGGTCAGATGTCAAACATGATGTGTATGACTTGAGAACAAATATATCCACAGGGATCATTCAAAACGTAAATATTTCAAGATAGGCTCTACCAGGACCATAACAAACACAGGATGATCTCATCCCACCACAGCCAAAAGTTACAAAATAAGTAAGCTTCAGTTTTCAAAACAAACTAGTGGCTCACATAGAGCAATCCAAATTAATCTTTGGTTAGCTTCACTTAGCATGAGAGCTGAACCAACCTGATCAACTATAGTCCAATATAACTTGCTTTATTATGTAATATTATAGTTACCACAATGAAGGCCGATTCTTTGGTTCAATTATAAATGCAAAAGATACCAAAGATATGAATAGTTTTGATCATAATGGCAATCCACTTAACACAAATAAAGCTAGAGATCTTATTGAATTTCACCCAGCAACTAGCAATGATTGGAGCCAAGACTTGGTAATGCCTTGTTCCAATGTTCTTACCACACATAATCCCGGCAAGTTTGATGACAAGTTAGTGCAAACTTTCTTCTTGTTGACCCCAAAAACTGAAAGGAGAAAAAAAATATAAAAAAAAAAAGACTATTTTCTTGCTATTCCTTTTGTAATGCATATCCCATGTTGATAGCTTTGTTCCATAAATGCATGTCAGTTATATTTATACATTGGATCAAATGCGCATGTGAAATGGGATCAATTAGCTAGTGTAAGAATTTGTTCATTTTTCAATTGCCCCCCCCCCCCAAAAAAAGTAAAAAATAAAAATAAAAAGAATAATAATAACAATAATAAAAAGAAAAAAGTTTGTTCCATATCCATGTCCAACTCCACATTTGTTGGTATGTAAATGCTATAAATCAGAAGGAAGGAAGCGACCATCAACCTTGTGTAATCAACTTTTGGAATTGGAAGACTCATCAAATAATAATAATAATCTATTTATGTCTAGTTAGTATATGCTAGACATTCTGAATTGCGTCAATGTTATAAATAAGCAAGCCAATGTTTTGGATCCATACCACAGATCCATTTCAATGTCATATTAGAAGCATTTTATTTTGCACCTTATGGTTGCCAAAGTATTTCAACTCTACTCATCCATTTCAATATCATATTAAAAGTATTTTATTTTGCACCCTATGGTGGAAGAATCCAATAAGCCCCTTTAAGAAACACGTTCCCATCAATCATTTGTTCTTCTTCCAGAAGTTGCTTTTCATATAATTAAATAACATTCACATCCACAAATATTGGATATGCTCTGCACTTGCAGAAATCAAAATAAACTCTTACCACGCCCATGTAACAAACGCCTAATAGCTTCCAAAGAACCACCCAAACATAGAGCAGTAGGAAATGTTTTCTTGCAATCCTACAAAAACAGAAACAAGCAAAAAGCAAGTAATCAAAAGTGCAACCTAAGAAAATCCTGAGACCTTCATGCTGAAAAATTACATATAAAGATCTTATAAAAGAAGTTAAATTGTCAGCTTTGATCATATCAGCAGTTTTATAGGTGGGAACCCTTTAAAAGACAAAGGATTAGGAATAAGAAAGCTGAGGGATTTAAACAATGCTTTTACGAGTAAAGGGTTATGGAGGTTTTTTTTTTTTTTTTTTTTTGGATAAATAAGAAAATTATATTAAAACATCAAGGGGATACCGCCTCAGTACAAAAAAAGAAGGGGCCTACGGCTCAAAGGACGGCAAGTATCTAAAGCCAGATATACATGTTCTCTATAAAATGAGAAAAGGACACTATATTTGGTTCTGTGCCACTGCCACCTGAAACCAACTTTACAAAATGCCAAACAGCGGCTCAGTTTTCAGTACCACGCATAAACATACAATTTGAATTGCAAAGAAGCTTCACGTCAAAAGAGATAATAACTCAAATAAGCAAATATCTCAATACCTCCAACCGGTCCAATAGATTCTCAGCCACGGCGTCAACAAAAGAATCCTTTGGACGCATCAACCATGCTGCTCTATCACGCTACAAATGAAAAAATAATGCAAAATTTACAAAGATGAATGTGAAACCAAAAAAAACATGCTGAAAGCTAGCACAAAATTTGCATACCAGAAGAGAAAAATAACACATGAAGATCACAAAAGTTGCATAGAAACAATGAAAAGAGAGAGAGAGAGAGAGAGAGAGAGAGAGAGAAGGTGAGGGTCTGAACTCAAAGGCATTCAATGGTTGGTATAGACAAGAAACTCTCTCTCCAAGATTATGACTCCATGTAGCAAATCAAATCTCCCAAGAACTGGATTGACATGGAAAATATCATTATTCAATGAAACGAGTTCCCCAAATGACATTGCAACTTCAAAGACTAAACAATGCTGACTCCAATTCAAATGTTTTCAATTATTTCTATATACATTGTTAAACTGATTTATTGATATATATATATATATATATTAAAATTCAATCACCCAATCAGAATGTGGGAACATTTGTTAAACATCCTTTTTTGATAAATCTGACAAGGTGGTAATAATAAACAGTGTGTTGATGGTGATTTGTTTGTGAATCACTGTCCCTACACCAAATATTATAATTATAAAACAAATGAGAGAAAAATAAGAAAAACAATAATGAAATAATCCAAAATCAAAATGAAATGAAACTTTTGACACTTATTCCAACATGAATTGCCCATGCCCCTGTTCAAAAGAGTAATTCTTCGGTCTCAGTGTGAAAGATATCCTGCTAATATAACCTAAGAAAGAAAAAAAAATATTATTTGAGCAATATTTTCCATCCTGGAGAAAGTTAAGGGCAACTCATCTCAGCACTGTAAATTAAAAATTAGGCACAGTTGACAAATTTTGATTTGGGTTTGGATTTTACCCCGTACCTACCCAGAAACCAAACAGAAATAAAGGGAAAATTTTTCAACAGAAGAATCTGAAAAAGAGGAAAATAAATTGGAGATGGGGAATAAGGAGAAGGACTTAACTTGTTTACGTTTGAGATGGCGATCGAAGATTTTGACCTTAGAGCTCTGAAAAACCTCATCGCCGCCATTGTCGTCCGCAGTAGAGAACGACCTCGGGCGTGGCAACGAACTTGTCCTCCTACACAGTAACAGTAAACGCCCACCCACAATTGCTCTCATCTTTCACCCTCGACGCTCCACCGATGCAGAAAGTTCAGCGCGAGAAAAACTTCCCGCCGGGGAGCTGAAATTATTTATATTTGCGTAGATAGACATCCGTGTATTTTTAATTAATTTTTATTTTATTTAAAAAATTAATAGTATTGAAAAAAATTATAACTACAACGTAAATACGTAATTTTATATTTTCTGTTCTTTTTAAATGTCTTCTAATTATTAATTATTTTTATAATTTTTTAAATTCCTCTTAATTAATTATTATGTATTTAAATACTCTTAACTACTCATTATTTATCATTTATATATTTTGATTAATTTATTTTATAATTTTTATTTTATTTAAAATATCAAAAATAATAAGAATTATATGATTGTTTGAAGTTATATAAATTAATATAAATTTATAAAAATTACAGTTTCATAATTCAGTAAATATGAAATTTCAATTTTGTTGAAATTTGTAAAATTTTTTTATATTTTATAACAAACTAAATGTGTTTAATATTTAGCCACTTCTAATAATAATAACTAGGGGTAAATTGAAATATAAAACATTATTTAAGGGAATTATAATTTTTTTCCAACGATTGAAGAGGCATTTTAAACAAAAAATGATAAAATGTTTCACTAAATAAATTTCAAACTAATTTTAACAATTAGACGAATTGCTTGTGTTAGGTTTATGTATTAAGTACAAATAGAGTTGTTAATCAAACTAAATAATTTATACTAGATTTGTGTTCGATTGATTAAAAAATCTAATTGAGAATAATTGATTATGAAATTAAACATAATTTGAACATAATTTATGGTTTGAATTTAATTTGAGCTTAGCTTAATAAAATACAGTTGAATTTTGAGTTCAGTAGTTTAACGCTTAATTTTAAAGTTTAATTAGCCAAGTTTGAACATAATTTTAAACTCTATATAATTTTTAAATTAAATTTAAACAAGTTATTATTAGACTCAATTTCACTGTAGGCTTGCTTTGAAGATGATAAATAAAATTTTATCGATAATGTCGACTTTAACAATTTAATATTTAAATATTTTTCTTAATTTTCAACATTATCAAATAGTCCTTTAACCAAAGCTAATGAACTTTTCTTAGGGTAAATAACACTTACTTTTCCTAAACATTAAGCTAATTGTAGGGAACTTTTTAACCATTTAAACCTTACACTTATCTCACATATTTCCTATATTTGTCACATTTAGACCCAATCGTTAGTTTTCTCCCTAACGCCATTAGAGTGTTATAGTAAAATGACATAAATACCCTTAATAAGTTCATATGGTTGAGGAAGGGTCCTATAATTAGCCTAATTATATTATTTTACCAAACTAATTTAATAATATATTTTATATTAATTTAATTATATTATATATTATAAATAATTTAATAAAATATATTAATTTAGTTAATTTATTTTAATTATGTTTATCATTAATTAACTTAATTAAATTATTATTTATTAGTTAATATATTTTATTTAATTATTAAATTTAATTAATTTTTAATAAAAAAAGTTAAATAAAATAAATTATTTTAATATGATACAACAAAATAGATAAGATGCTAAAATTAAAAAAATATATATTTATGATAAAAAAACAGTAAAAATATTTTTTATTTTTTATTTTTTTCTATGTAAGTTATCGTTTTTAAAAAAAAAATTAAATAAATACATTTTTATGTTTTTAGTTTTTAATTTTTGAATTTGCTTGTTTTCGAATCAACAAGTTGAAGAACTTAAAATTTACCAAATTAGTTTTAGTTTAAATAATATTAAATTTATAAAATATTTTGATAATTTAAATATTTTAATATAATAGGTCCACAGTTTATTCATATCATTTTTATTGATATTTTTTATTATTTTTTCTTGTATTATACAATAATGCACTTGGTGGACCTATTACTTGAAATTGTAAAAATCAGTTCAAACAAATCCAAAAATTAAAAATAAATACATAAAAACCTATTTATTAATTTTTTTTATTTTTTTCAAAAACATAATAATTTACGCAAAAGAAAAAGTAAAAAATTAAAAATATTTTTACATTTTTTCTCACATAAATATTTTTTTCATTTTGGCATTTTATCCATATTTGTTGTGTCATATTAAAATATTTTATTTCATTTAACTATTTGATTAAAACAAAATTATTTCTAATCAATAATATAACTAAATTATTAGTTAATTAATTTAATTAACTAAATTATAATTTGTTAAATAAAATTAATTAATTGTAATTAACTAAATTAATTAATAATTAATAACACATATTATTTAATAATAGTCATTTAATTAATTTCATAATTTAATAGAATATACTTACTTAATTAATAAATAAATAATAAAATATATTAATTAATAAATAATAAATTAATTAGATTAATTAATTAATGATAAAATGAATTAAAATAAATTAACAAAAATAATATAAAATATATTTTATTAGATTATTTTCTTAAATTATTTATAAAATATATTTATAATTAAATTAATGTGAAATATATTGTACTAAATTATTTGGGTAAAATAATATAATTAGGCTAATTAGAGAAATCTCCCCCAAATAGTAAGCTAATTACAGGATCCTTTCTTAACCATTTGAACTTAATTAATGCATTTATGTCATTTTATTGTAGTACCTTAACGGTGTTAGAAAAAAACTAACAGTTGAATCTAAGTGTAAAAAATATCAGGAAATAAGAGAGGTAAGTATAAGATTCAAATAAGTTAGAAATGTCCCTGTAATTAGAAGGTAAGTGTAATTTACCTAAGTATTAAAAAAAATGTAAGAAGGAATTGGCAAGAAATTGAAATGGCTCACATAGGTATGTGAGAATTAGATGTCATGTCGTTACTTGCCCTACAAATATCATACGAGAAAGAGGTTAGGTGTCAAATTGTTTAAAATATATATATAGAGAGAGAGAAAGAGAGAAAGAAATCACTCATATCAATTTCTAATAGTAGCAATCCAAATATATATTCAGTACTATAGTTAACAAATGGTCGGGGTTTAGGCGAGTTTGGATCTAGACATAAACAGGTTGAACCCAATTATATTTATTTAGGTCAATAATCTTTTAAGATATTTCAAGCTACTACATTCACACCAAGTGAAAAAGTTATTCTTTCCCTTATCAAGATTGCACCCCAGATCCTGCCACTGCTAAGTGATGATGTAATTGTGACTCTTATTCTCCACGACTCTTAGTTCTTTAATTTTTGCTCAAAAAAAAAGATCGAAGGAAAAAAATCAAATAACTCTAGGAATGAACCCGTTGTGCCACCTGTCAGTAATGCCGCGGGTAAGGCATCCCTATGAATTTCTCCCATTACTCTATCTAGTGCTGCTTTACCTCCACTCAAGAAATAAATTGGGAAAAAAGTAACAGAAACCTCCCTTAAATATTAGACTAATTACAGGAATTTTCCTCAACCATTTGAACTTTGAACTTACTAAGGGTATTTATGTCATTTTACTGTAACACCTTAACAGTATTAGGAAAAAAACTAACAGCTAGGTCTAAATATGACAAACATTAGGGAGTAACGGAGGTAAGTGTAAAGTTCAAATAGTTGAAGGAGATCCCTATAGTTAGGCTCATACATGGAGAGGTAAGTATAATTTATCCCTTTTCTTATTAGAGTTTTTTATGAAAATATCTCTCAAACAATTTTTTCTGTTTCTATTTGGTTCTCAAACTATCAAATACACTTATTATATTATCGAACTATCCAATTCTGTTTTATTTGGATGGAGTTAGTGTTCGGATCAAATAGAACGAAATTGGATAGTTTGATAATGTAATAGGTACGTTTAATAGTTTAAGGACAAAATAGAAAAAAAAAAAATAGTTTACAGTATATTTTTATAAGAAACTTTTTCTTTTATATATTTTTTTTAATTTTAACACTTTATTCATTTTTTTGGCATCATATTAGAATGAATTATTTTATTTAAATATTTTACCAAACTAAATGATTTATTTTATTAAAATTAAAATAACAATTTTATGATTAAAATGATTTATTTTATTAAACTAAACTTATTTATTAAAAATAATAATTACATATTAAAATATTTATTTTTAGTAATAAATTTTTTTATAAGTAATAATTACCTCTTAAAATTATTTATTTTATTCAAATATTTTTATTACATCAAATTAATTTCAATAAATAAAATATTAATTTATTATTAAATTATGTTATTTATTAATATATTTTATTAAAATTAAATTATTGTTAAAAAATAATATATAACGTTAAATTAATTAGTTTAGATATATTTTATTTAATTTTGTTAATTTTTTATATTAATTTATTATTAAATTATGTTATTTATTAATATATTTTATTAAAATTAATTATTATTAAAAAATAATATATAACGTTAAATTAATTAGTTTAGATATATTTTATTAAATTTTGTTAATTTTTAAAAAATTAAAAAAATTAAATATTTTATGAAAATAAAATTAATTACCACAAACAAAATTATACTACCAAATATGTTTCTATTTTTATATTGGATAAAAAAAATTAATTGAAAAGTAAAATTAAAAACAAAAACTGTTGAAGGATAAATGAATAAAAAAAATCATAAATGTTACAAACGAGCTTAAAATTTAGTATTATCAAACGTTCTCATTACATTTTTGAATTATTTAATTCTGTTTTAATTGATTTGAATACTAATTTCATCTGTTAATTTTAATGGATACTATTAATTTTAATGGGTGAATTTACTATTTGGAGTAAATAGAATAAAATTAAATAATTTAAAAATATCGTAGATAAATTTATAATTTGAAAACGAAATTAAAAAAAAAAAGAGAAGGTAGTTAAGAGATATTTATCATGATAAATGTCGGGACGGTGGGGAAGGAGAATCAACGGGCACAACCACCGCGGAATCATGGGAGTGTCATCGGTGACATGCTTTCACTCCTCCCCTTGTCTCTCGTTTCCATCTCACTCTTCTCGCAAAATCTCTACCTGCTTATCGTTCCCCTCCAACCTGATTCTATTTTCTACACTGAAATCCTCACGTATTTTTGGAAGATCCTCGATAATTGGGGATGGCGATTGTCACAGAAACAGATTGCGGGCAAATTCTGCGGACCCAGAGAGGGATTTCCAGCGTTCTTCCCAAATTTCCCGGGAAAGTGATGGAGTTTCCAAAGACGGTGGTAGCAACCCATCAAGTAGCTTCTTGTCTGTTCTGTGCCCCCTGCTCAAGCTTTTCTCTGTGAGTTCTGTTCATCTCATTCTCTCTCTTTTTTTTTTTAAACTTTGTGCTTACAAGTCAATTTTTTTTTTTTAATTTCTTCCTTCAATTAATTACCATTTGTCCTGAGTTCTGTTCATCTCACTCTCTCTCTCTCTCTCTCTCTCTTTTAAACTTTGTGCTTACAATGTTAATTTGTTTTTTTAAAATTTCTTCCTTCAATTAATTACCATTTGTCCTTTGTTAGGTGAAAAAACTAAGAGGAAGTACTTCAATATTGAACTGTTTTTTAGGCTTCCTTCGGTTGAGGTTTCTGTTTTCCAATGTCCCAACAAGAAAGGGAAAAGGAAAAATTAGAATCAAAATTAAATGTTTGTTTATTTTTCTAGTGCATGAACTGTTGCATGGGCTTGGCATTCTATTAGAATTGTTAATGATTGATGATTACAACTTTGACCCAGTATAAACCCCCCCCCCCAAAAAAAAAAAAAAAAAATTATAAATATATCTCACGATAAAACCAAAAAACATTAGATACGGACCTCCTTACATTAATATTTGCAATTTTGACACAATTTAGTCAACTAATATAGATATGAGACTGAAAACAAACATATTCCACACTAGAATAGATATTCCATACTTCTATTAAGATAAAATAACACTCATATAATAAATTAAAGTCATTTTAATTCCATAAAGAGAATATACTAGTTTTTGTTGATTCAATGCATTGACCATTTACTTCTTGCCTAAATTGTTTCACACCTACACTTTATGTATGTGCTTTGATATTGGTTGCTGTTATATACCTTGAAGTATTTTATTGTGTGCATCTTTGACCTCTACATTGATATGGAAAAAATGCTATGGAATTTCTCAAGCATGTCCCTAGCTAAGGGCTTTAGGATCTATTTGACATCCGTCGTTGTTTTTCTATTTATTCTAAGCATGCTTTATTTGATTCTTTCAGGGAGGAGATCCATCTAAAGAACGCAACTATTTTTTGGAGGTAATATACGTCAAGAGTCATGTGACTTTTTTTTTATCATTTTCATGATATACATTCATGCATAAATTAGTTGCAGCCATTCTGATAAATTAGTTGCAGTCATTCAATAATGTCCACACCTCTTTATGTCCGAAGACATTGTCTCTAACCTCCAAATCACCTTGTATTTCCTTGCTCTGTTTTTTTGAGTCAGGACTTATAACAATTCTAACAGCATTGATAAGAATACCTCGTCTTCAATTCCTCAATAGTTCAATTGGACAGGGTAGGCTGTATGTATGCATATATGTATCTTTTCCTTTTCTTTAACCATGTGGATTAATGTGTAATGGTGTCTTTAAGTTCTCAAATTTCTCACTATCCTCTATGCTCGTGTACCTCTTGGTTGGTAATAGGTAGCAACGTCTTCCTTGTCTACCTTAGCAAGGTTCCCATGGGGATCAAGGTCACTAGCAGACAGCTTGGATGGCCAAGATATCAGTGCAGTAGATCCTCCAAAGCACTTGCAGCTCTTTGAGTTTGGTAAGCTTCTTCCTGATCATTAAGATAGCTACCCCTATGTCCTCCCAATGCAGATGGAAAATATTTTTCTTTTCAATCTGCTTTTTGGTAATAAAATTGTCCTGAGGGGACACATTGTAACTGTAACGACAGGTTAGATATTACAGTGACATTAAAAACATATAAATTTCAGCTCTTGCAATGGACCTCACAATTCAAGAGTACTTCCGACCAACTTTTAGTTCCATAGTATGGATAAATGATTAATGTTCCTTTTATGTTGGGAATAACTTATTATATAAGGGGATTGTCAACAGAGGCATGCCCCTTTTGCAGAAGGGTTCGAGAGGCCATAACTGAGCTTGATCTTGCAGTAGAGGTAAGTGACAGATTAATACAATGACTTGTCTTCTCCTGTCATCAATTAACCATGTTATGCAAGTATCCATCTACCTTAGTGATATTTCTTTTCAGCTGCAGTGCATAATACTAATTTGGCAACAAAACCCCTCAACATTGGATTTCTTTCAAATCCTTCATTTTCATGGACATATATTTTTTATATTTTTTTTGATAAATAAAGAATTTCATTGATAAATGGACATATATTTGATATATGCATAACTGTAAATTAATCAGTATAGATGTGATGTATGTGCAGATGTATCCTTGCCCAAAAGGTTCTATAAGACACAGGGACATGGTTAGAAGACTTGGTGGCAAAGAGCTGTATGTAATTTGTTGGTTGAATTAGTTTTGTAGATCAAATTATGTTCCTTTTGTTTTCCCTCCCTTGGTTTGAGATTAACTTCTTGAGTCCTTGGTTTGAAAAAAAAAAAATGACTCTGAGAGAGTTCCATATCATCCAACGTAGATTGATAGCAAATTTCATATCATTATTCATGATTCTATTGGTCATGGACAGTCATTCTATTTCATCCAACATAGATTGATAGCAAATTTCATATCATCATTCATGATTCTATTGGTCATGGACAGTCATTCTATATCAAACATTGATTATCACATACATAATGAGCCCATTAACATTTGGCTTATCATTGATAATCTCTCTGTTAATGCATCTGTGTTATTTGTTGTAAATGCATTAAGAAAAATTTCCATTTTAATTGTATTGCTGTTTTCTTACCACATCAGCCGCATCGTCTTAAGCATTTGAAATAGAGGTTCTCATGCAGGTTTCCTTTCCTTGTTGACCCAAATACTGGAATTTCAATGTATGAAAGCAGTAAGTAGTTAACTAAACTCCATTGTATATAAATGTAAAGATTCTTGCTTTCAACTATTATTGGCTTTATATGTGATGTTCTCATGTTCTTGGATTCTTTTGTTCTTCGCTCTTATCATCATTATCTGATCAGTCCCCATATAGAATTTGAAATTTTGAGAGCATGAACTGCAAGATTTTTACAATTTTTTTTTTTTTTTTTTGTTTTGGCACCAAATATACATTGAATGGGCACGGACTATACTGTTCAGTCTTTAACAGAAAAAATTCCTTCCGGATCTCTCTCTCTCTAGACTGGTTGAGGGAGCCTTGATGATCTCTTGATCTTGGCCACCAAACCACTGGATCCCCAGTGTCCCTGCTGAAGGATATGTCCGCTGAGAATCCTTGGACCTTGCTCCCTTGTCCAAGGATTAAGATTCCTTGCAGAAAGGCTCTTGCCATAGCTGGCTATTGGTGAATCCTCTTGCGGTAAAGAAACGCAGGAGTGATCCATGTCACAAGGTGTTCCACGGGAAAGTATTGATGGCTCCTGGGCCTCCTAGCTGCGGCCCAGGTACCTAGAATAGGCAACTTTTGAGATTTGTAATTGTGTTCAACCTGTATTCTGTTGCATGCTTCTCGAGTCTTGACCAATCTTTGAGTTGTATTTTCTGATAGGTGAGATTGTCAAATACTTATTCCAGCAATATTGTAAAGGAAGAAGCCCTTCAGTTGGTCTTCTGGAAAGGTATTGCATGATGAGAATTTCTTGTTTGTCATGGACAGAAGTTTGGACTACACATTTTTCCCTCTTTTTTTTTCACAATTTCTATTTTAATTCAATGATTGTGAGGAAGTTCATGCTTGCTCTAGGCTACTAGGATTGCAATTTTTTTTTTTTTTAATTTTATAAATCCAGAAATTTCACCTTGAATCAAACTTTCACTAATCTAAAATCTTGTAGATAGTTATTTAATAGGTTTCTATATGAGGTGGGTGAATACAAATTGGTAGGTGGCTGAGGAAACCAGGCTCCCAGCTTTGTTGCCCTTGTATAGAACTTTTTAGGAGCCTAGTGTAGTCTTAAGTTTCTGTCTTCTCTAACAATTTTAGATTGTGAGGTTATTCTTGCATTCCTGCTACGTCCTATCCTTTTCTTACTGGATTTTCAACTAGGAATGTGTTTGCTCTAATTGCAGCAACTGGATAACAAATATGAGCTCATTTGCTGTATCATGCAGGAATTTCTGGTCATTTTGTGTTTCAGATTTATTCTATGAATCATTAGATGGTACATTGTCGAGTGCTCAGGGGAGAAAAATTAAATGCTCTAGGAGATTCTTGCAAAGTGTTGCTTTTTGATATTTGAGGACCAAAATGGATAATTAGTGGTGTGATAGAATTAGATGACAAACTATATGAAAACGAGCAATATTAGGGTCTCTATGTAATAAAATTTAATTGATTCGCATCAATTTTTTACCTCTTTCAAAAGTTAACAATGATGATGATGATGTTGTTACTGTAATTGTTGAAATGGCAGCTGAAAAGCATTTAGATATTAAAATTGATAAAATTTTCTTTCCAGGTATACTTGCCTTTGAATGATATATATTTTAGTTTTGATTTGGTTTTTGTTTGTAGCCATGTTGTCTTCTTTCAAATCAATTTTCTACTAATTATTCCTCTTTCATCACACAGCACACTGTTCACAGGATGGATGCCTACTATTCTTCGAGCAGGTAGAGGAATGACATTATGGGAAAAGGCCAGAACAGAGCTGCCATCCAAGAAGTTGGAACTTTTCTCCTATGAAAATAATCCAGTAAGACAATGAAAATGGATTATTTATGTGGGTGAATTATTCTCTTTTATTATTTTTTTTTATTATTTTTCATTTTTCTACTCTTCCAGATTGAAAATTATTCAATGTAAGGAAAGGTACAATAAGTTCACCAAGAATTGTTGAAATGAGAAATGTAAAGCTCAACAAAGCCTTAGAACCAAACCATCTTAAACGACCTTCCCTTAAATATAGTTCTATCATTTGGGTTCCCCACAAATGTCTTAAGCCTGCCCTTATGAATCTGTGCAGTTTCATTAATCACCTAGATATCATAGTACAGTTCAAATTGAATTAGATTTCAAATATATTTATTTATGAATTAAATTTTAAAGAACTGTCGTCTATGTTCTATGATTGTAATTAGCTTGCTAAAAACATCAAAAAGTAGAGCTGATGCTGTTGGGACCTCCTTGCATCATTTTAAAATTTTCAGGCTTAGGAAGCTGTCCAAATCTGCTACAGTTTAGTTTCTGGTCTCACATAAAAACATTTTCTCTATAAAAAAAATTCAGGATTTATTTTTTTGATGAATCACCAAGGAATAAATATATTAGTCACCTATTATTACAGTGGACTGGCATAAGCAGAGGAGTGCCTATGGTGTGTGTTGTGATCAACACATGATGAAATTAAAAGAAAACTTATATAAGGTGGCCAGAAGATTGGCGTTGCCAGATGATATAAAAATTATGACCATCTCATTCAAACCCGCCAGAAGCTTTCACCCACCACAGTTTTGAAGAGATTCAGACTAAGGTAAGTTGAACATGTTGTAAATTTTGTGGTTCAGTGGATAAGAATAGTGGTTCATCTAGTTTCTAGTATCCATTCAAGGGATGGCTTATGCGGTATTTATCCGTTCCTAGGCCAATATAACTAGAAAAGGGGAACTGGATACCTATTAGGGGAATCCTTGTTTTGAAGCTATTGGACTATAGAAACTTATCCTCATTATGGATAGTAGTGATCCTATTTGACTTTGATCCGATTGAAATGGGTGAGCCATTGTATATAGGGGATCAACCCCTCTTAGAGAATCAGACCGTCATTCATCAATAGAAGTATCAATGTTACCTCTCCACCTTTTCTTTTTAGATTTACCTATTCTTCACTTGGTTGTTTTTTGAATCTGTTGGTGCTTTGTCGTATCTATTACCCCTATAAAATAAAAAATAAAAAAAGGAGCCCATATTATCATGTTTGAACACGCATAGATAAAGAAAATCAACTAAAAATTGTTTAGCTCATGTACAGCTATACAAATAACTGCATACATAAAAAAAGAGTGGCATTAGACGTACTAGAGTAATAATAGGGAAAAGGAAGACCAAAGTTGTTATCGTTTATGGCTATGGTTCTTGCTCAGGGGAATGGGAAAATAAAATTGAGGTTGCTAGCCAACTTCAAATCGTTGGGACAAGGTTCTGATGGTGAGTTGAGTTTGAAATCCCAGTTTAAGTCATATTTCAAAAAGAAAAAGAAAAAGAGTGTCTGTCTTAAAGGGGGAAAAAATTGTCTGGTTATGGTCAAAATTGTTGTGCACCACAACACGTAAGTACTTTTAGTGCAATTTTGTGTTGTATCTTTTTATCTTTTCTCACAATATTCTCTCTTCAGTATGCTCGGATTGTGCGTGAAGCACTTTGTGAATTGGAGCTTCCTTACATCCTTCAAACTGTAGGAGAGGGATCTCGACGAACCAATTTACTACTTGAGGCATCTGGATCGAAAGAGGTCAGTCCTTGATAAAATTCCCGAAAGGGATAAGATCCTTGCCATGTTGTTCTGGTTCAACTTTCAAACAAAATATAACAATAACAAGCAATTCCTTGGGTGTTTAAACTTGAAATACTGCAGTTTGTGCCTACCATTGTGTGTGAAATTCTGGAGTACCTCTAGTTTTGTGACACATTTGTCACAAAGCAACTGGAGGAAGGATATAACCTTGTCTGTGGACTACTCTAAGATAAGCTTCTGAAAAATAGAAAGAAAAGTGGTAGATGTGTAAATGGTAGTAAGCGAAAATGCATTGCAACCTAAAGAATGTTGTGCTTAATTTCATGCCTGTCCATTGAAAATTTCAAGCCACTGGTCAGAAAAGTCAATTCCTTTATCTTGCAGGTGCCTTACATTATTGATCCCAACACTGGCACGCAAATTGGTGATTACAAGAAGATTTTATCTTATTTGTTTCAGACGTATTCCGTGGCCGGTGCATAGTTGCAACATCCATATTAGTACTCTCAACAGTTGGAAGACATCCAAAATGTTGACATCAATGATGCTATACCTGATGACCGCATTATTGCCTCGTTACTTAAAATTACGTTATCGTATTATGATTTTTTCCTGATTATCTGTAAATTATTTTCATATTTCTTATCCCTTAAAAACGAAATATATATTTTTTAAGTATTTGTAAAATACTGTTAGTCAGAAATACGTTACCCTTTTTTTTTTTTACTATGACCGGTCTAATTGTAAACTTTTTTTTTTTTTTTTTGTATTTGTGATGTAAGCAACATATATATTTTTTATATATGTTCTTTGCCAAGGCCCAAATGCTACTGGGTGTGAATCAATTCTGAGCCCACAGGTGGCCTGCGGACTCAAATGTTATTAGCGTGATGATAAAAGTTATGAATTCAAATTTATTTGATCAAGTTAAAAAAATGAAGACAATAAATAAATAAATAAATACATAATATGTTTTACTTGGTCGACCATACAAATAAACAAATAATCTGATTTGGTTAATCAATTTTCTTTTCGCTTTAAAAATTCATATTCTGTGCATATCCAAGCATTTTCAGTTAGATCTAGTACATTTTAGTATACGTATGGAGTAATAAAAATTTACCATAAAAGTTAAGAGTTTTATGAAAATTTATAGCGAATTATAGAGCTCCAAACGGAGCCTAATTGTCTTGGGTCTATAATCTTCCATGAATCAAAAAGTTACCAAGCAAAAATATGAATTCAATGCGAATACTATGATTTAAAACTTACATCATTTGAGCCAATTCTAAAATAAGCTAATCATTTAACATGTTAATTAAATTTTAGGATATTTGAAAAGAGACACGAATCCAAACCCAGCCCAACTGCCACCCTTGCCGGACGAGCTTGCAACAAATGGAGGGAAAAAGACGGACATCAGCTTTGTTTAATTAGAATTCCTTCCCTTTCCCCTGTTGCAACCTAGGGTGCTCCTATATAATTTAAGCAGCAAGAGACGAAGCTGCAAACATATAATCACGCCTATTTTCAATGAACTGCCGCCGAAATTGTTCAAACTTCCCTTCCTTGATTGCTTCTCTAATTGCGCGAAAGAACCCAAGGTAATGGTGGGTGTTGTGTCTGAAACACGAAACATACAGATATATTAGACACACAAGAAAACTAAACAGACAAACAAAATATAGGGTGCACAGAAACGAGTACATCTCTAGCAGAATCTGCGCTAACATCTCATGAACATTGAGCAGGTGATTTATGTACGCTTTTGTATGATTCTGACACGCGTAACAGCTACAGCCATCGACAATAGGCGACAAGTCTTTCCTGTTCACACGAAAAATAAGAAGCAGAACCAAATCTGATAAACTAAATGATGGACAAGAAGAAACCAGCCGATAAACTAAATGATGGACAAGAAGAAACCAGCAGAATTTGCAAGTTAACATATATATAGACGATTTATGCATTGATTGGATAGCAAATCATACAAAGAAAACTATTGGAAACAGAAAAGGAAAGAAAAAGAGAGAGGAGTGAAATCAAAATACAAACCTGTTTTGTTGTGTTGGGAATACGACGAGGAAATCAGTAGATATTTATCAATAGATTTACTTTAACATTAATTTCGGTTTCCCTAGCAAAGATTTACCACACTAGCAAAAAGGTTCTAGATCTAGAACTTCAAATGGGTTTAAATATATGCACCTGCAATTGCTGAAATTTACTATATCAGAATTACGGTAGCTTGACTATGCCTACAAATGTCTACAAAGACCTTTCAAGGAATGGAACGATTGAAGAAGACAACTTCGAAATAAGTTCCAAAACTGAAAAGACTAAACTTGTCCTGCATAAATTAAAATCCGATATGAAGTTTTTTCAATCATCCAATCAAGTGTCAGTGGTGGACCTGGATGTCATGTCAACAAACCACACAGATCAAATGTGGATAGAAAGAGCTCCTCATATACATCATGGTTGATAAGTTTTGGGTTTCTTACTGATCAATAACAATTCAAACGATGATATAAGAACTTTTAACATTTCATGAAAATATCAAAGGATTTTCCAGAATTCACTGTAAAAAGTGGACAGAGTAAAGACTGGGAGCCTCCTTGCAGTCTCTGAGAAAAATTTCATTTCAATTCAGGTTGCAATCAAAATTCCAAAAATTGAGAGATCATTACCCATAAACTGTTGCCTTCAGATTAATCTTTGATTGGTGCCTTCCTATATCACCATTATTTGAGTCAGATATATTACCCTCAAATCTCTCCCATGGAAAGGTAAGTGCAAAGCCTCCAATTGTAAGATGGTAAATATACCTATAAAAATTCACACACTGTTTCAATTTTAAGCAAGAAAGAGCAAACTCATAAAACAATCATTCTGTAAGTAGCTACATACGTGGAGTCAAAAAGATCAACTCCTGCATCAATGCCTTGCAAGACCTCCTCTACAAAAATGACAAGACAAACAGAGTTGCCAAACAGAAGACAAAAACAAATCCCAAAATTTAACCAAAAATATTTTTAAGGATCAACAACATACAGTTTAGATAAAATTAACACCCTCAAACTAAAACAGAACATATTCCTCAGGCAAAATTGTCCATCCTCTAGAACTAAATGCAATTTAGATGATTCAAATAAACGGATTGCAAGTCAAGCACCAATTTGAAACCACCACAACCGAACCAATTTACGAGATCAAACAATGGACTTCTCTGGGTGGTGATCTGCGAAACTGACAATAGAGCACAATGATTTTTTTTCAGTCCATGTCTAGAGATTGTTGCCATCACTATCCATCAGCATGATTTTGGGTGCTCAAACATATAAGCTTTGATAGGCTAATAGATGCATCACAGCACCAAGATATTCAAGAGCAAATAATTGAATAATATGGTTATCTTAAAGGTAAGGGGGGAGAGTCTACAGCGGGCAGATCCTCATATTTATAGTGGCTTCCACCTACTCCACTTGGATTAACATTGAATAGGATAATGGGAACAAATTTATAGAATCATATCCTTGTAAAACAAGGTTCCTCTGGGGTAAGGACAAGTTTCAAATCCCTTTTTTCCCAATTTGACTAGGCCCAGGTCAAGCCAATTCCAAATAAGTCCAAAGACTCCGAACACAAACACACACCTGTGTGAATCACTATCCTTAGCCACCAGCTACCTGACCTTAAGATCCCATGTTGCATGCTGAATTCACAAAATGTTCAGCCTAACTTAGTCCAAACATCTTCAATTTAATTAATGGCAGGTGGAAGCTTCCTACAGATCCAAACAAGATTTTCAACAAGAATGAACCTTAGCACTAGAGCACACAACAAGTGTTCAGTAGCTTTAAGGCTATGTGGAGCAGAACATGGGTTCACTTGGTGGGACCAAATCCAAGTTAATGGCCTGTTCGTTATGGATCATCTGGTGTCCCAAATTTCGATGAATGTGCCTCATGTATAAGCCAAATGTATCTTCTTATGATGGCATGCTATGTGATGTCATCTGGTTACGTCAGCTGGTGGCATACTTTTTTTTTTTTTTTTTTGGTAATTAGCTGGTGGCATACTATCTACACATGAAAAATACGAACCACAACCAGAGTAACAATAGTACGCTGATACCTGGAAGTCCAAGGCCACAAATCTGCCGCGGCTTTTGCTGTGGTAGCTGATCCTGAGATCAATCAATAAACTATCAAGGGAAAAGATAGAATTTTTAACTCTTTTCATTGCCTAAATAGTTAAATTAACATAAAAATAATGATGCTAATCAAAATAAAAACTTAAACTAGCATAAACACAATGATGCATCAAAAATGAATTTGTATGAATTTGACACAGGCGACATGCATTCAATGGCCAATTCCATATCTTCATCTGAAATAACCTTCTGTACTCTGTCACCTTCAGTCACAGAATGATCTAATTTCATGATACAGATCATTTTGTTTGTCAAAAAACTCAAAATGAATTCATGTTGAACCCAAGCCTAGCATTCAATTTGTCACTCCCAGATTCACGTTGTACAAGATACGTGCATGGCTTTGACCACTAAACATCACGATAATATCCGATTCCACCATCCAACATATGAGACAATTGATGTTGGTAATCTAGTTTAAAATTTTAGTGAACTTTTTCCTATTGTGGCTGCAAAACTATTATTATTAGCTCTTCCTGCCACATTCTTCAATCACGCAAAGCTTGAAACATCCTACATCCATCTGAATGTTAAATAATTCAACATTTGGAGTAGCTTCTCTAAACTTTTTGAGAAAGGTGCAGTATTAATCATCAAGGACATTCCATGTAATAAACGCTACTTTTCTGTTAAAAATGAAATGTAACAGAATCAGAAGACTGGATGGATAAAAGACAGCCATACTGTAACAGCACTAAGGAGAGGAGAGCGCTCATCCATGCTCTCTCCAAGCCCAAAGCCCCCAATCCAGTAACCTGCATACAACATTATATATTTAATTCCAGAATATATGGATGACAGAATGGATTCCAAATTAAAACCAGAATACCAATTCAAACATAAAAGTTATTGTTCAAAAATAGTAACACCAGTCCAACTGATAATTTTCTTGGTGAGACACAAGATGCAAAAATGTAGAAGTTTACTTGTCTGGACTTGCTCCAAACCACAGTCTCTGTCTTTTTTTTTTTTTTTTCAGGAGAATTTACAGAAGAAATATGGGTGACATTGAAAAATGGATGATCTCAATACCTTTTTGATTCCTGAATTAAGTAGAACATTACCTGGATTTTTAGGAATGGCCAAATTGGATAACTTTTTGTGAGGAATGAAAGGACTCTGAATAATTCTGTATAAACAAACATGGGTAAATCCCATGAACTGATAAGACTTCGAAATGTAGAGAACTTCCATTCAATGTGATATCTATTTGAGAAATAGGGGATTAGGGTTGGAGATCAACACTGCTAAATCCCACGAACTAATAAGACTTGGCCACCTTTAACAAGCGTTCATGATTCTTGACTGGTTTGAACCAACCCGCCCCCCCACCCCCGCAAAAAAATAAATAAATTAATAAAATAAAATAATAATAATAAAATAATAATAATAATAATAATAATAGACGAATAGTTGAGTTAGTAGCCATAGTTAAAGTGTGAAACTCTAAATACCTTTATTTCCACGTTATAATTGCAATATTACAATAACTATTGTCAGAATGTTCACAGATATTGATAAATCCACATGGTCCCAACTAATGATAGAGGAAAAAAATGCATCTAAAAAACCCCAATGAAAATGAGTTGTTACCATTCCCTCAAGATAAAGAAGAAAGCTATTCATTAAGGCCGCCATTAAATTGGAAATGGGTCTCTTATTTCGTATACAAGATATTAAAAATAATGGCAAAGCAGTATAGACCTGATACATTGCGCTTTGCTACTTCCTGAGCACAGCATTGGCGTTCTCCCACACTAGATCCTCCAACAATGGCTCCAAATATAGCTCCACCTGTCTACATTTAGTGATTAATACGTGGACAATATTAACAAATCAAAATTACATATTACACTCTACATAATTTAATTTTTCGTTTTTTGTAAACATAAAATAGAAGTATTCAAAAGATTTGTACTCATAACTTTGAAAAGAGGAACCCAAACCACAAAATCAATCATATTCTTTTAATATGATAAAAATATTTTATAAATTAATTTTGGACTACAGGGGTGGAATGGTGCATTTGATATATATATATATTTTTTTCTCTTTTTAGTTTTGGCCTGATTCCTGGTTGGGGTGTCAAGACAGTCCTTTGCTGGTTAATGTGTAGTGCAAGCCCGCCATGGCCTACCTAATGTCCACGCTGATTCATCCCCAACTCTACCTCCCCTTCTTGAACTTCCACCACAAAAGTCAACTGCACGCAGCTTTTATCTTAAGTTTCATAAAATTGTCCATGAACTATCTATCTTCTAGTGAACCATAATTTCATCTCTACACTGCAAGAATGTATTCTTCCAGAATATGGATATGAAATAATGAAACTGGTTATATCCATGGTATCTATATATTTTTTTTTTATATATTTTTTTAAAATTATATCCACTGGCAAGAGAAACACAAACATGCAATCTTTACCGAGTTTAACGCAATGCAATCATCAAGCCATCTCACAGTTCGGTCCACGGAGGTTTTGTTCCTCTTCTCGGAAACCCACGCAGGCACTTCATCAGCTAACGTGGCCCAAAAATTTGGCTTCATAGAAGAAATCATTTCCATATACTCTAAAGGTTTTACCTGTAGGAATACGAAATTTTGGAACAAGCAAAGCAAATTATTCCAACAGAAAAGTAACTAAGCCAAAGTTAATATAATCAAAGAAAATTTACTAGAATTACCAAGCGACGACCACAAGGGGTTTCAAAAGATGCTCCAGCCTTGTTGGTGCTATCACATTCTGGAAGACATAAAATAGAATCCCTTGGCACAGCTGAAAATCCATATTCATGCAAACCAAGCATCTGGTGCAGCCCTCCAATCTTTGAAATTGTTTTAGGTGTAAGGCCATCTAAGCTGCAGAATCAAACAGTGAGACAATGGTGATCTGATCAACAATAAACTAAAAATTTCAAGCTACAAAAATCTATGGCTAGCTTTTTTTTTTTTTTTTTTTAATTAGGGGAACTACATGGTGGGATTCCGTATCAAGTAATTAAACGAGGAGTCCAGCCCTTGAAAACAGAAAACAAAGTAAATAACTACCAAGAATTAAAATTTTATTTCAGTAGGTTCTTTCAGAAAGCACGTAAACAGAAATATTTTAGAACATTTCAGAAAAGGTTTGTGAACATTTTGAAAGCAACATAGAAATATTAAAATGCATGGGTATTTTTAAGTATAGATTGAAATATGTCAAAATGGTCAGAAGCTTAATAATTAATTGAGGGGTATATTACACTCACCTCCCCTGAGGTTTCTTCAAAAATTAGACAACATCCTTCATGTTTTGAAAATACTCCGACCTCCCTTGCTTTTAAGTTTCCTTAACTGATTCTCTAATATCATTTATAACAGCTAAAAAGTACACAAAATGTTCCTGATATCAAACATTTTTATACAAAAAAAAATATATATATATATATATATATGTTTATACAAAATAAATCAAAATTTTATAGAAATTAATCAAAATTTTTCTTACTCATAACATAAGGAATCAAATTGTTTATAAGTTACAGAATTTTATATGAGGATAGTTTGGCTAACTCATAAAAAATTCTCGTTAACGTCAGATGAATTTTGAACTCACTTAGCAAAAAAAAAAAAAGAATTTTGAACTCCTTACAAAACAGCTGTGTCTATGAATTCAGTCAAAGAGGCATTTGAATTTTTTTTACAGAATTGTTGTGGCTGGGAATTAATTCAAATCCAAATTGAATTCCTTACAAAACAACTGTGTCCGTTCACGGACAGTTATGTTTGTTAATTTCCCTCCAAAAGTCATGTGTGTTTTGGTTGTGCATTTTTAATGAAAAGACACAATTATTTCTATAAATAGCATCTAGTTTTTGAATTGAATGGACACTAAATCACCCATAACGCTTTGACAAATCTTTACATCGCGTTTAAGAAAGTATTGCATAGTTTGGTTTGACAGGCACGTGAATTACTGCTTCCAATTATGTGCAATAAAAGATCATTGTATCATGGGAGGCTGATCTCAATTAAATTATAACCAATCCTTTTAGGGGGTTCAGTCCTAAGGACATAGTGCCAAATGCTAAACTTAATCTAATTCAGAATTTTCATTCTAAAAAACTGCGAGTTCATCAGTTTGTTTTCTTTCTTTATTAACAACGTTGCATGTTCCTTCTGTGTTCATCAGTTATATGATTTTGCATGAACCGTCATTCAGTTTGTTTTATATCATCTGATTTATCCAGAATTCGTAAGCAATATTTACATACTACTGAAAATAAACTTTGGCATACTAGTATACATCAATGCAACACATTTATCTATATATTAAATTTTATTCATCCAAATAAAATGGTGCTCTAAGAGCTGTCGAAAGTCACAAACATCCTTGTTATCACCACATCGTAATCCACAAAAACTTGAACTCATGCGTGAATACGCAAAACATAAACACATGCAGGTGTACCTCACAAAACAAAACACAAACACCTTGTGTGCGGTTTGTAAGCAGAAACAAACTTCAATACAAATAGTACAAAAGAGAGAAGTGAAACGAGAACTTACAAGTGAAGAGGGCTGACCTGGAGGAGGTGGGAATCAGAGGAAGGGAGGGAGAGAAGGAGGTCGGGGGAAATGAAGCAAGGCAGCCCCTTGCGAGTGGTGAGGAGGAGAGCTGGAGTCTCTATGTCTATTTCTGTTGGGAAGGGGCAACCGCAGCTGCCCCCCAGCCGTAGAACACCCACCCTTGCTCTCCCCTTGCTCCATGCCTTTACCGCGAACTCCATACCTCCTGTCTCTCTCCCCTCCCCTCTCTCTCTCTCTCTCTCTCTCCTCTCCTCTCTCTTGACCTGTACCTATATATATTCTCTGCATATACGCGGGAAGGGAAAAAATGTGTGATTAAACCTTTTTTTTTTCCTATTATTAATAAATATAGGAAATTTATAAAAAATAAACTTAAAACTAAAAAATAATTTTAATTAATTAAAACTTTTAAATATATGATCTTTTATTGCATCCGAATTAAAAATTCATGTATTTCTAATTTTAATTTTTAGTTTATTAAAATAAAATCTTCAACCAAAATATTTAAATCTATTATTTATATATATAAATTTTTTCGTTTTCTATAGTTTTGGAAGGTTTTATGTTTTTGAAATTTATGAAATATAAAAATATCTGTCTCGCATTTTTGGACCAATATGAAAATATTTCAAATCTATTGTCATCTTTACATTTTCCAAAATTGCAAAACTTTGTTTACTATTCAAAATATATATTTAAAATTTAAAATATTTTTTGACTTCAAAACTGTATTATATTTTAATATAATTTTTTAATTTAAATGGAAATTTTGTCATAAATTTAAATGGTTTAAATTGTTAATTATGATAAATTTTAAAATTATAAAAAAATAGTTATATGAAATTATTTATAATAGTAATTTTACTAGAACTCCGCCTATTTCATAGCCGGTCCCAAGCTCAGATAAAGGAGAAGCGCTGTGTTAGGTAGTCGACAGTCGACGTAAAGCTTTGTCAAATTTTTTTTATAGATTTTTATAGTAATTTTACTATTTTAAAAACTAGTCAGGCTGCTATTTTAGGAATAATTATTAACAAAGTTATGTATTATTGAATGAATTAATTTTTTATTTTTATTTTAATATAATTTAATATTAAATTTATTAATTTAAAATTTTTAAATGTCGAAGCGGAACGTTATACTATTTTGGATCGAATTTGAATTGTTTCACTAGTGAGTTAGGCGGCCCCCAAGTCCACAGACTAGACCCTGGACTGATTCCTCTTGGTTCTGACGGCCCAGAGAAGTCAACGGCTTCTCCATTTCCTTTTTTCCTTTTTTTCCATTTTTTTGTTCTCCAAATTCCCTTACGATTGAAGAGTGTGAGTGAATATTGGCTTTCTAATTAGAGCTCGCCTGACACTCAAAAATTAGTAAAAAAATACTAAAATTATTTTTTGTATGTTTGATAAAATCACAATTTTTTTTTTTTGAATTGTTACAGTAAAAAGTACACTCCATAATTACAATTTTTTTAATTTGCTACAGTAAAAAAATATACCAAACACTCAAAAGTTACCATTTTTTTACTTTGTTGCAGTAAAAAAGTTACCAAACACTCAAAAGTTACAAAAAAATACTAAAAATTCCATTTGATTCAACTAAACACACCAAAAAATGCCAAAAAAACATCTAAAAAATACCAAAACTTAAATTTTTTTAAACTTCCAAACACCCCCTCAGTGTTTTGTGCTTTTAAGACTCTTTTTCATAAGCGATGGGTGGATTCGCAAGTTTCCGATTGACGATCAAAAGAGAGAAAACATATATATATATATTTTTATAATTTTGATTGCCAATCATGATTGTCAAACTCACCTCACTTCACCGGTTAAGGATATCCTAACTTATTTGATTATATCTGTTACGTAAGATTGAATTGAATGAAATGCAAGAATGAAAATAGAAGCAAAAATGAAAATGAAAATAAAATAAATTTAAATTCTCATACTTTGATTATATATTTTAAATATGATGAAATAAAATGAAAAGTAATAAAAATTATTAACATTAATTTTTTAAATTGAAAACATAATAGAATCTTAGGCCACGAATGGTAATTTGATTGACAATGATGAAGAAATAAATTTTGTTTGGGTTAGTTCTCCACCTTAACAATAAGATAAATAATCGATCAAGCTTTATTAAATGTGACTCATAGTAATTATTTATCAAAAAATGACTCTAATTTTCAAATAATTGAATAACTGAGAGTAATTTATGTTACGTGTACGTGAACTCGTAAAATGTACCTCATAATTAGTTTTATTTATAACACGTTTATTACTTTTCTTCGTAGATTATCTACGATTAAATATATGATTGTTACAGCTTTTATATATATGATTGAGTACAAATACTCGTTTTCCTTACATATTGATCTCTTATAGGAGATCAAACATAATTAGGTCTTGATATGATAGTAGGTAATGTAAGTTTTAGAAAAATCAAAAGATCGACCGGTGATATCGTTGATTGTGCTAATGATCCATAATAATATCCTTATTATATGATTGTAATTACATTTTTGCAAGTAAATAAAAAAAATATTTAAATTTAAAAAAACTTGATTTCAAGTATTATTTTTTAAAATTTTTGCTTAAAAGAGTGCAATTTTCTCAACATAATTAATAGTGCTAAAAATTCGTCAAAAACTCATATTTAAAAACGTTTAACAACAAAAAAGTAAAATATATACATTAATTCTGATAATTATAAAGTCATAATACACTATAATGGCTTTTTAATTCATATATGGTTATAAAAAAAAAAAAAAAACATAAACGCATCAACGTATATTAAATTTTAAATGTATATATATATATGTGCGTATAGTACTTAATCATGATTACAATAATGAAAATTAAAAATGATGGGAGGGTACAACTGCTTCATGCATCATTTTCCAACGACTAATTCCGAACAAAGGCCAGCACACACCTTAACCTTACAAGTTATTAATTAATTTATTTAATCTTAGGAACCCCAACAACTATCCCAACTACGAGAAGACTTGCATTAAACAAAAGGTGAAAAAACAATTATACATTTATGTATGTATGTCGCTCTACCAAACTTAAGAAGGTGTTTTGTTGGTAAAAATTAATCAAAATTTATTAATTTTTTGTATTTTCTTTTAATTAAATTTTAATACTTATTATTTTTATACCAAATTTTTATATTTTTACTATACTTTTTTACAAAATTTTTATCAACCAAACAATCTCAAAATGTTTTATGTACATCGAGAAACATTAGTAGATTCGACGTCGCCATCACCATGAATCATCAGTACTCCAGCATTTGCGTCGTTTCTAAGAATTAAACCCATGAATTGTTTGGATTAAGAAATTTCACAATAAACACCTTCTCTCTCTTTCCTTTCAAGTAACCACTTTCTCCATACCTCCACCTCTCTTTGGTCAGCACTCGACCTCGGCTGTGAATTAATTGTTGAAATTTCTTAAAACTAAACTACCGGTCTCATTTTTTTAAGGAAGAATAATATTGTTTTATTATTTATTTAAAAGTAAAAATTATGTAATCCAAACCATTGTATAACTCAAAACTAATCACTTAAAAGAATTAATATTAGAGTAATGCCGTCAATTAGATTTTAGTAAAAATTTATAAAAATTATAAAATACCCAGTTGAGTGTTGAATAAAAATTGAAGAAAATAAAAAAGAATTAATAAAAATTAATTTTATGTTCAGTAAAAAAAAAAAAAAAGTCTCTTCTGATTTTATTTTTTTGACCAGGACACCCCTTAATCATCACGCATATAAATATATATATATATATATATATTATTTTCTATTCTAAATTAACCGATAGACTTTTGTCTGCCCTTCACCACCCAATTCCCTCCGGCCTTCTCCTTCCGGCGCCCACCCACCCCCCTCCACCCCCACCCCCCCCCTCTCTCTCTCTCTCTCTCTCTCTCTCTCAAGATGTTTTCAAGTCTTAACCGACAGATTCCACCAGATGACGAATAATGCAGCTCAATCGAAGTAGAGGAAACAAGAATGCCTCTGCTACCCTCCTCCCCTCACAACTCATCTCACTGATCCTCTTCTTCATGAATTAAATTCAAACCATACTACGACCTGAGAAATTCACACCCACAAACCCCAATTCCCTCTCTCTCTCTCTCTCTCCAAAACAAAAATGAGAGATCCAAAACCCAAAAATGAGAGATCCAAAACCCAAAACAGCATCAACCTGAAGCTCATCCTCATAACCCTCTCCATTCTTTTCCTTCTCTTCTTAGTCCTAAGGTCAACCTTCCCATCTTCACCACAAATCCCATCACTCATCTCATCATCATCATCATCAACAACCCCCCAACAAAACTCCACAACCTCAACACAATCATCACCACCGTGCCCAACCACTCCTCCGCCGCTGACAACACCCACTGCCGCCGCCGCCACCACATGCACAAAAATCCCACCATCCCTAGCCCAAGCAATGGTCCACTACGCAACCTCAAACATCACCCCACAGCAAACCCAGAAGGAGATCTCCGTCTCCCTCAGAGTCCTCGAAAAGAAGTCTCCCTGCAACTTCCTCGTATTCGGGCTCGGCCGCGACAGCCTCATGTGGACGGCGCTCAACCACGGCGGCCGCACCGTCTTCCTCGAGGAGGACCAGTCCTGGATCGACCAAATCAGCCGGCAGCTCCCTACTCTGGAGTCCTACCACGTCAAATACGACACGAAGGTAAGCGAAGCCGATCAGCTGATGGAGATCGGGGCGAGGGAGGAGTGTAGAGCCGTCGGCGATCCTCGGTTTTCCAAGTGTCAACTGGCGCTGAAAGGGTTGCCGAACGAGGTTTATGAGATAGAGTGGGACTTGATAATGGTGGATGCTCCGACCGGGTACCATGACGGGGCACCCGGGAGGATGGGCGCGATTTATACCGCTGGTTTGATGGGTCGGAATAGGGAGGCGGGTGAGACTCACGTGTTCGTTCATGATGTGGATAGAGCTGTGGAGGATCGGTTTTCTAAGGCTTTCCTCTGTGAAGGTTACTTGACTGAGCAAGAAGGGAGGATCCGCCACTTCACCATTCCCAGTCATCGAGCTCGCGAGGGCAGACCCTTTTGCCCGTGAGAAGCGGGCTGACCCTTTTGCCCGTAAGAGGATAGGTCTCTCTCTCTCTCTCTCTATCTCGGAGTTTGTACTTAATTTTTTTTTATGGGTTTTACAGGACTATGGGGGGCTGAAAGGAATGTTTTACGTTAATTAATTGCTTGCGTTGTGCCTTTCTATGTAAGAATCACAATAATGGAGATATTGGAATTTGACTATTTTTCTTGCGAAATGGTTGTTCTTACTTCTGTTCCGGCCGGGGTTCTAGGCTTTTAGGCTTGGGCCGGGCTAAAAATACATTTTTTTTTTATGGAGCCTAATTTTAATATTTAAGTCCGTTTATGTAAATTTGTATATTTTTCAAAATTATATTTTTAGATTTGATATTAGTTTGGTGATAATTTTGATTTGGATTATTGAAATAAAATTCAACCTGAATATATTTATGTATGTTTTAATTTAAAAAATATTTGAAAAAAAGAATATTATGTAGTGTGGAATTTTTTAGAAAAAAAAAAAGACATACAATGAAAATGGCAATACTTATATATATATATATATATAGGCACCGATTGGTATCTACAAAAAAAAAAAAAATCTAAAAACTTCTATTACATCAACTTTTTTATTTCACGGTACGTATTACGAACTCATAATTTTTCTCACTTTTTATCACTCCAAATACACACAAATATTATAATTAATGGAATAAAAATTAAATCTTTTAACAAATATTAAAATTTTCAAAATAAAAATGACATTTTTAAATTTTCTTTCCCATTTTACATACACGACATTGCGCTTTTTGATCGACAAAAATAAAGGGATATGTAGTTTGGAAAAAGTAGCATCTACCTCTAGATTTACACAGTGGAACTTCTTCTGACAGTTTGACAAAGACAAACTAACAACCGATGAATTGTGGTGCCCTTTTCCACCTTAAATTTTGCCTCATTTACCGTTATGTGATGTCACGGCCCACCGGTGGGGCTTCGGCTCGTAGGAAAGGGATCCCATTTTTCATTCGATCGGTAGGTAAGCCCACAAACGAGCATACTCCAGTTGAGTATTGGAATTGTTTTTGTTTAATTTATATTTTTTTTATTAAACTTAAAGATATGTTTAAGTTTAGCTTACTAAAATTGACATCAAGATTTAGTTGATACAGATTTTATTAGTTTTATTATTTTATATAGATTTAAATTTATTGCACCATCTTTAAATTGAATTTGATCTATTATGGGGCCGTTTGATCCCCTAAAAATTTTTAAAAAATCTTAAAAAACTTCAAAAGTTTTTAAATTTCTCAAATCAAATTTCACTATGTGTTACTTTTACATCACGTCAACACCTGCTATTGGTTTTTTTTTTATTTTTTGACACTCCAAACACCCCTAAGTGTGTTCAAATTTAAGGGGCATTTGAAGTGTTGAAAAATAACGAATAGTAACAAAAAATATGGTTTAGATAATTTTTAGTGTTTGACTTGCTGCTACCAAATCATGTTTTTAAAAAATGAATAGTGGTGCTTTTAATTTTTGCGTCAATTTTTCGAAGAGAAAGTCCATTCGAACAATTTTTTTTAGTTTGTTTGAACGTTTTTATGTTAAAATTTTTTAACAGTTATTAAAATTTTTTTGAAATTTGTAAAAAAATTATTGGATTTTATAAAAATTTATTAGAATATATGGATATATATAAATTTATAAACATTTCAAGAATTATAAAGAGGACAAAATGTATTAAAAAATTTTAAAAATTTTTAGAAATTTTAAAATTTTTTTTAATTTTTAGCATGCAAACGCACTTTTATTTAATTTAATTTCAGAACAAGCCGATTTTATGTAGGTATAAGAATGGCGCAAAATTTTACCCTGGTGTACGGATGCAGCTAAGCAATGTTGGACTTCGCTGTCTCGTAACTCTCAAGTGCCTTGCTTGTGTTGGGGCCTAGCTACGTGCTGGCTAGGGGGCTTCGGTGCCACTTTACCGTGACATTGGGAACTGTTGTAGGCTTAGCTTGGCATGGATTGGTTGATGGGAGGTCGCTGGAACTGTAATTTTGTTTAGATTAGTAAAAAATTTTAAAAATTATTTACTTTTCATTTTTATTTTATTATATGAATTAAGAATCGATAATTTATTTTATTTTACCTGACTTTTTACCGCTTTACAATTTTACTGCCTGGCATGCACTCAAAATATTTAAGAGAAAGTTTGTAGTGCTCATTTGGCTTGCCCCTTTACCATGATCGTCTCGATTCCTATCTTCTTGCACCCTCGTGGCCATAGGTCCCCAAATGTCACATTTAAATTTTGAAATCACATCACCCCAAGAATGCAACGGTTTAAGACCTCTATGCTAAAACCAATCCTTATACCTTTAAAAAAAAAAAAAAAAACAACCCTTATGAAGTAAAAATATGTGATTAACATGTTATAAAAGATTTATAAATATACAAAATTGTATGCCAATTGCTATTAAATTTATTCAAAAATTATTTATAATATAACATTAACTTAATTAATCAATAACTCATGATTTACATAATACAATATTGTTTGTCTTGGATTCTACACTAGGTGTCAGAGTGGGATTCAAAAAAACAAAACACCATAAGAATAATAAAGTGTAGAGTGGATAATATTATACAATATAGATCGTAGGCCATTATATGTGGTATCAGAGTCTGATTTAGCTAAGAGTGCAGGGGCACGCAAGCATATGTACCTTGTTAGGAGAGGAAGAAGTGTCGAGAATCGCACTTACGAGGGATTCTACCTAAGAGGAGTGAAGTAGACAAGTAATGGGTTTTTGTCTCACATCACTTGAGTGTGAAACGAGAAATGTGCTAAATATAAGAGTTTAATGATCAACCTAATAGATGTCTGTGTGATACTTATAAAAAAATAAAATTCAAATATTATAAAAAGTAGATGAGGGATCATTACATATGTTGTGAATATGGCAACATTTGGAGTTAAACAAAATAATATAAAATTTTATAAATCTCTACAAATATAAATTATAAGATTGTAAATTTTAAATTCTCAACTTATTGCACAAAATACGATGTATTAACTTTTATAATTTTATATAACTCTAAACACATCTTATATTAATTTAAAAATTTAATTTAATTTTAAAATAAATTAATTTTTGATATATTCATTAAATCTTAAGAATTCACAATGCTTTGTGAATATATTAGGTTAAAATTTAATTTAATTTAAAAATTCGACAAGTGCATTTTAGGAATGTCGTATCCACTTGGGTTTACGAGCAACGACGTCGTATAAAAGGCCAAGAGGGAAAACGAGATCCAAACGATGTCGTTTGGACGACATCGTTTCATATCCCCTTTCCCTTATCTTGGAAAGAGAGTAAAAGAAGAGAGTGGGGCAATCGAAGTTGGGTTGGGTTGGATTGCAATGGCGAAGACGAGGAAACAACTGTTGTCTTCGGCGCCATGGAGAGGCGAAGAGAGCGGCGAGGCCGACAAGTTCAAAGATGCGAAGCTCAAAGTCACCAACCAGCCGGGAGGCACCCCAACCATGCACGTCCCTCGCAAGAGGTCCAACAAACCCTCCGCCACCGGCGGCGACGACCGAGATGATTCTCTCTCGGAAATCGATCCTGAACTCCGTTACAGCTTCCAGCGCAATTTCCAGGTGAATTTCGGTGTGAATTGTTGCCGGAATTTTTATCTGATATTTCGTTGATTTTAGAGAATTGAATCCCAATGCCCGTCTATAAAAAATGTGCTTTTCTCTCAGCTCAATTCATTTCTTTTCTTTTCTTTTTTAATTGTTGGACGGATAAAGAAAATGAAACAAAAAAAAAAAAGGTTTTATTTTTCCTTTTGTTTGGCTTGATTATAAAAATGAAAAGAAAATAAGTAGGCATTTGTTAAATCATTTATAGGGTAGCAATAAAAAATAAACATGTATAGGAATGGTTTTGAGAAAAAATTGAAAAAGAACCATAAACTTTTAGGAAAATCAGAATTTTTTTTTTCCCAAATACTCAAGCCTGGAAATTTAAGGGATGCATTGGATTGAATTGAATAGTCAAGCTATTGGGTGTTTCAAAATTAGTTACTTAGTTGTGTTTCTTTGTATTTGTAGTTAGCTCTTACACATTTTGTGTAAATATTAGTTGCTTGCAATTTGCATCTTTTGCGGCCCAGGGTTCATTGCAAGTTGCATCTTTTGTGGCCCAGAGGTCAAGATTTATTGCAGAGGATTTATGGAATATCAAGAAGTTCCTTCATTTTAATTCATAGGAAATGAAGCTGTCTTTTCTTTGTAGAAGTTTTCAATGGTCTTTTTCCCATTTCTTCAAAATTGCAAATTCACAGTGGTCTTCACCTGCATTCTGCTTCAAACGACATGGCAGTTTGGAGTTTTTTTGTTCCTGTTTTAACTTTCTTCACTAACATGCTTCCTATTTCTTTTATTTGTTCCCGCGTATGAAATATTTTGATCCTTCAACTGAATGTTATTTCTTTCATGTAACTACAGTTTCTTCAAAGGGTATTCAGCATTGATACTGTTGTGAAACCTCTTCCTCCTACGATGGCATACAATGTTTCCCGCAGCTTGAGCTTCTTTACACGTATATTCACACAGTTCCTTGGTAAGCTTATATGTTTTGGCTTTTGCTCAGTGGTATTGAGAGGCTCATCCCTTTGTCCGCACAATTTAGCTTAGTGTATTCCATGTCTGGTTAATTGGTTTTCTTGGACAGTTTTGAGGGCACTTTTTATTCCATGTTTTCGTGTGCACAAGGGCACAGAGATGTACATCATGAATGAAATTTGCAAATTGCAATCTCAATGGGTGCTTTAGGCTATTTTGAATGGGTTATGGCTTGATGAAACAGTGCTGCCCTGACATCACCCATTTGTTTGTAACTTTTTTTTATCAATTTTATATTCAGTCTGCTTGTTGGTCCCTATTCCGTGTTCCTCTTATTCACTCTGTGAATAAAATGATCAAAACTTTCCCTGGTTTGTCAATTGTCTCTCTCTTTTTCCCCCAAATTTATCAAGTTTTTTTTTTTGGGCAGATCCTGAAGGTATCTCAAATGCGCAGAAGTCTCTTGGATTAGGACAAGAAGAGAAAGTCCGCCGTGTCCGCTGAACTAACAAATTTAACTGAGAACTATTGTGTTTTATCTTTTTTTTTTTTGTGATATTAAAAACTGTAGTTTGAGCTGCCATACATATTGGATGGTTTCGTGACACAATAATCGTGAGATTCCGATACCATTTTATATCATCTATAATCTCCTATATTTCTTTTCTTATATTATGGGGATGATGTGTGGTTACTGCAAAACGGCAATTGCTCCAATGTAAGTTTGTTGGTTATATTGGAAAATGGAGTAAGCAATCTGAAAAGTAGGGTCGCCATAATGCATTAGCTACAGCCTACGGGTGCATGTGTCCATGATTGTTCACATGCAAAGTCTCCTACAAAGGAAGAGAACATTCGGATACAATTGCAGGGTGGTCTTTTATTTTTTTGTTTTTTTGGGGGGGGGGGGGGGGGGAGGGGGTTGTATTGGCCGAGTCTCATGTAGAGGCTTTCCAGTCCAAGAGGATCCTGCTCTGTTTTCAGGATTCGGGGGCAATAACATTGCTGTAATGTCAGTTCGGGACATCAGGTCGGAAATTATTAGATTAAAATTTAATAGTTGAGATTTATTTACATATTTTTAATTTAAAAAAATATGAATATATTTGAACCTTAAAATTATTAGATTAAAATTTGATGGTTGAAATTTATTTAAATATTTTTAATTTAAAAAAATATAAATATATTTGAACCTTAAAATTATTAGATTAAAATTTGATGATTGAGATTTATTTATATATTTTAATTTAAAAAAATATAAATATATTTATACCATCAAATTTTAATTTATCGGTCTCAATTTTGTAATCAACCAGCTATGTCATCTTTCCTTTTCTCTGTTTTCTAGCCCCCACTTTTGATTTGCTTCCACATACTCAGCTACACATCAGTGAGTGGAAGAGGCCTCGTGGTGACACGAAGTGTTTTAATTAAAATACTTTTAATTAAATATTTTTTAACATTTTCTGATATTTCGATAATAAAGTTTACTCCTATTGTAGTGTATTTTACAAAAACTGAGAGTAAAAAAATTCGTTATTCCACCTAATTGATTATTTATTTTTAGATAAAAAAATATATCATAAAAATAAAGTAATTTAGTATTAAAATAGCATATTTTAAAAATTTGGATACGCAATATATTTTTTAAAAAATATATAAGTAAAAGAGTATATAAACACATAAAATATAAAAAAATATAATTTTTAATATTTTGAACGAGGTATAGGCTCGTAAACTTTACTCTAAGCCGAAAAGAAACAATAAAACATATTTGGGTGGTGTAAAAAATATAATTTTTTGCATTTTAAAAATTTTCTCATAAAATTTAGCACCTCAATACAAAAAATATATAGTATACCTTTGATAAAATAATAGTACTGGGACCAAAAAAAAAAGTTATTAATTAAGCGAAGTATTAATTTATTGATGAATTAATGCATTATTAATTTATAGAAGTAACTACAATTTTTATTTTTATGCTAGGCCTATGCATTTTTTAAACCAAATAAAGTTCATGTATATTTTTTAAGAGGAAATATGGTATGTTTGGAGTTGTATAAAATTATATAAAATAGTATAAAATTGTAAAAGAAAATATCTCGTAATTCGTGCAATGAGTGAAAAATTTAAATTTTATTGTCTCGTAATTCGTATTTTTAGAGATTTGTAAAATTTTATTTTATTTTTGATAGCTCCAAACGGAGCCATAAATAATGCTTGATTCATATTTTAAGAAAATATAATAATTTTATTATATTTATTAGTGTATTAAAAAATTATTAAATCACAGTAAATAGGTCTTCAGTAAATTTTTAATAATATATTATCTTGTAAATTTAAAAAATTATTAATTTAACACGTTGATTTTAAGTCAAATTAAGTAAAAATATTATTTAAAAAATATTTTTTAATCGAGTATTATTTTACCAAGATTATGAGGTTGATTCAGCGGGTCAGTTTTTTTTTTTGTTTGTTACCCGATCGATCCCTCACTTACCAATTGCGATCCCTGAGTTGAAGAACGAGTAATGCGTCGAAGGCGTTGGGGTAGCTCCCGGTCTTCGTAGCTTTGCCCAAAGAAACAGATCTCTCCCTCTCGTTCTCAAATCGTTGTGGGAGAGGTTTCAATAGTTGGGTCTATTACCAGTGCGTTTTGAGCCCCCAAGTCTTCTGATTCAGTTGGGTAAAAGAGAGATTTAGAACAATGGACAAGTCCAGTGCTTTGGACTACATCAACCAGATGTTTCCCACAGGTCGCCCATCTCCCTACAAACTCATTTATTTCTTTCTGTGTGAATATTATATCCATACGTGCTCATCTTTACATGTCTCTCGATCGTAAAATATTCGCAAGTTCAATTCTTCAATCAATGTTTACGATCCTTGATATTTATTTATTTTTTTTAATATACCCATCATATACACATAGTGATCCCTTCCACATGGTCACTGATGGTTGAGTGCTCTATTTTTATGCCATGTATACGCACGCCTTTGAAATACGTACATCACCTGTGTGTTGGATTCCCCATTTGTGAGCTTGTGTTTGAGGAGAATTGACTGAGAACAAGGGAGGGGATACTTTTGAAATGGCCTTTTGATGGGTTTCTAGAGGGACCTTGTACTGCTAATGGTTTTCGGGTTCATGGAACTTCACATTTGATTTCATTTCGAGAGTGAATTTCACTTTCAAGGATCAGAATTTTGTTTGGGTAGGTTGTTTCAATGCTTATGAAATATAAAATTATTTGGTGGTGTGACAATATATAAAAATGTTTGGAAATATAAATTGTTTTTTTTTTTAATATATGATAACCTAATAAAAAAATTAATTAAATGATTTATGTCATAGTATATTATACCATATTTTTTGTATTTTAATTTGTTTGAGTTTTGAGGGAAACAACAGAATTATTATTTCTATGGTGTATGGTGTGTTTTGTCGGTCTCTGAGAAAATGGAAATGTTGTTTTCACTGTTCTTATATAAAAGAAACAAAATTTTGTTCCTTAGACCAAATGCCAAAAAAATTCCAGCCCCTGCATGGTGTCATGTGAATTGTCTCGACCTTTTGCGGTTCTTTAACTGTAATTTATTTATGTGGGTATCCAAATAGCAGCCTAGAAGATGAAGTTGGTGTTAGAAATGACTTGTAGTCCTCAATTAACATCTCTCACTGCCCATGTGCTGTTAGGAATACACTCAATATACAGTGTTGGCCCAACTTGTGAAATGTTAGGCTTGTTCTTTTACATACCGTTGATCTAATCTCAATTACCACTTTATCATGACCAAAATATAATAATGAGTGGTTGTCTTCTGAAGTATCTTGGAGCATACTTTGGTTTAAAGAAAGAAGAATGGGTAAGGAGTATTTATCACAGTTAATGACAGAATATGTTCCACACTTTCCAAAGCAGCTCATTTTATTGTAATGATTACATATGAATTTATGAAAAAATTCCAATTTCCAATTGCTGAAGAGATGAAGCATAAAGAGGACTGCTACTCTCTTGAAGAACATTTTTGGGGTTAGTTATAATGATGTTGGCATAACCTTTAACTAAGTTTTCAATATCTATGTTTGAAATGTTATGTGCTTCATTGAAAATGTATCATTTGCATTCTTGAATTTTGTCATAATAATCTTTTTAGGAATATTTTTCTTCTTACCTAAACTAGTTGGGGTCGATGAGTTGAGTCAATGCTTTTAACTTAATTGATGATGTAGATTATGATTTATATGCAGAGGCCTCTTTGTCTGGTGTGGAGCCACTCATGCAGAAGATACATGGTGAGATTCGCCGTGTGGATGCTGGAATTTTAGCAGCTGTTCGTCAACAGGTCATACTCTTTGCTCATAGGGCTTATATATATATATATATATATATATCAATATAGGTATACCCGCTTTCGGTAAGACTAATCCCCTAGAGCTCCTATCTTGCCACACAAGGACTAGGACCACAGTAAAGCTGATGGGGTTTGAACTGGTGACCTCTACTTCAAATAGTAGAGATCTTACCTTTGAATTGTCTTCGTGTGGGCTTTTGCTCATTGCATTTTTTTTTTTCAATTATCAATTTCTAATTTCATTCATCCCATCTATTTGATGCTATGGCTTTGATTTTTTGGTTGTTATTATTATTATTATTTTTTTGGGATGAGTAAAAGAATTTTATTAAAGAAAAAGCATCAACAAGATGCCATTACAAAAAATGACAAGAGTACAATTTGTATCACCTCATCTACATGGACATGCTTTAAAATTATCTAAATCAGGATCTATACCCCAACTATCCAACTATACAAATGGAAAAGAAAATAACTCTTCACTTTACGCAAAGATGATTTGATTCCATAAAAAATCAGCCTATTCCTATCATTCCACATGAACCAAGGTAGGGAAACCAGGGTAAGATGCCAAGTCTTCGACGTTTGACTCTCGACCTTGTAACCCCACTAGGAAAGGAAAAGGCCTTTGAGATCTTTAGGTTGTACCCAACAAATTTCAAAACTATTGAAGACCCAAATCCATAACTCCCTTGTCCAATCACAATGAATGAAGATGTACTAATGGACTTGGCTTGCTTCTAGCAAAGGCGACATGTGTTCTCCATTGGGTGGCCCCTCCTCTGGAGGTTGTTGATGGTTAGGATCTTGCCTTGGAGTGAGTGCCAAATAAAGAAAACCGCCTAGGCATGGCTCTTGACTGCCAAATCCTTCTCAGGGAAAGTTGGTATCTGAGCCGGTACACAAGGCTTTGTAAAAAGACTTGACTGCAAACTCTTTTGACTTTGTGAGATCCCATAGGATGGTGTCTTCTCCCATTTCTGAATCGGTCATTTGCAAAAGTCTGAGCAAATCAACATATTTTTTCACTTCCTAGCCAAACAAATTTCTTGTAAACTTGACATCTCACACCTTGCTTTGATTCTTACGGTCAAGCACCAAGGCATCTTTGTTTTGGGTAAGGTCTAACAAATTTAGGAAAAGGTTTGGTAATTTCCGTCTTTAATCCACTTATGATTCCAGAAGCTTGCTCTTGAACCCTCCCCGGGCTTCGATCTAATGTGAGGACTGAAGATGTCCCATCTTTTGGTGATGCCAACCCAAAGGCTGGTGCCATAGGTGCCCAAACTGTATCTAATATTCCAATCGTCCTAATCTATTACAAACTTTGAGGATATGATCTTTCGCCAAGGCCTTTCCTTTTCTCTTGTAAATCTCCAAAGCCACTTGCTTAGCAAAGCTTCATTGAATAGCTTAAGATTTCTGATACCGAGCCCTCCTTCTTTAATGGGGGAACATATTGTATTCAAATCAACAAGTGTACTTGAAGAGCCCCTTTCCCTTCCCCATAAGAAATTTCTCTAGCACCTTGATGATTGAGATGGGGGCTGAAAATAGGGACATGAAATAGATGGGGAGGCTTGAGAGTGTGCTCTTGATTAGATTGAAGCAAAATACGATCAGTTTGTTTTTCAGTGAATGATAATTTCATAAAATGGGTGCCAAAGGGGTGCAAATCGTTGGATATATTGAAAAACTATATTCTATGCCTCTTCAAAATTCCAGTATCTATATTACCTAAAAACCCATCCAAGAGTTAACACATTCTCATTCAAATATGCAACAAATTTTGAGAATGATTGGATCATGCGTGGTGGTGGAATGGTTGGATGTTGCATATATGTCAATCCCAGCAATTATGTCAATCAATTAGTCCACGGGCTCTACCAAATTCCAATGCACCTATAAGTTCTTATGGATACTTGGTAGATTATCAGTTAATAAATTTTGAAGTCTTGTAGATTTAACCATATCTTGTTTGCCAAAAAAAAAGTGGGATGGATATTAATTGTCTGAAAATATACAAGACATTTAGTCATGCTTTACAATGCCATCTTCATATTGGATTTATTTTGAGTGAGAAATCTTTGATATTGCAACACTGAATGGCATGCATAATCTACTACTGTATGTACATTGCATGTGTGGTTTTGAAGCTGGCTATAGTCTGTTTCCTTCCTTGTACATTGAGATAGATTCTTTCTATACCACTCATGTAGCCACTCACATTTCATGCATTTCTTTTCGGATGACATTTTCTTTTAATATTTTTTTTGGGAGACAATTTCTTTGACTACTGAACCGTTGTAATTCCAGAGTAATTCGGGAACCAAAGCCAAGGAGGATCTTGCTGCAGCTACACATGCTGTGGAGGTTTGTTCATAAGAATCAATTTGCACTACATTTTTTTTTGAACATCACTCCCCGCTCCCCGTGGGCCAAAAAAAAAAAAAAAAAAGAGAGGAAACTTTGTTTGTCTATCATAAAAACACCACTAACCTTGTTTTGTCAGCCTCTATATGCGGCTGACAGTATATGGATTTTATTAATTTAGTTATTACATCTGTTGTTAAGCAGGAACTCATGTATAAGATTCGTGAAATAAAGAGTAAAGCTGAGCAAAGTGAAACAATGGTTCAGGAAATATGCCGCGACATTAAAAAGTTAGATTTTGCAAAGAAACATATAACAACAACAATCACTGCCCTCCATCGCCTTACCATGCTAGGTTGGTTCTGTCTCTTTCTGAACCTCTCGTCTTCTATCAACTCATTATCAAGAACAATGAGGAGTCAGGAAAAGTACACTATCTTGTTATGTATTTATAATTTCAGTTTGGGTGACTTCTTGTACTCTCAATGTAATCAATCCTGTTGCATTCAGAAATATAGTTTGGTTTATCAAATTGTGTATAGGACCAGATAAAGAATCATAACTGATTCCTTGGAAAGTTGAATTTTGAAATCATTTTATTTTTAGTTTATTTCCCCCTTAATAATCTATTACTGGAGAATTTGTCTTACAACGTAAAACATCTAATTGATTGTTGATGGTTATGTTGTTTAGGCAATAAATATTATATATTTTCTCCATTCTTCATCCATAAATTTGATGTCTTAATTATAATGAGCATTATCTGATCTAGGGAGTTTATTTGAAAACTTGAAAACTAACAAATAAGTATTTTAATGACTGTTAAGATAGCTTGATGTATATTGTTGGGACATTTCCTAATAATTTAAACTTTTGGAATAATTGGTTAATTAATGTGGTATTAGGGTTCTGTTTCTAGGAGGTTCTGGTTAAGACTTGTTAATTGTGTTTGTTCCTCCATTTATTATTTTGCACTTTGTTCCATTTCTATTGCTATGCTTTTTTGGCTCAGTTTTCTTCTCTCCAGAATGCGTGAGATTGAGACAGGGTCGCACATAGGGATTGTTAAGATAGCTTGATATACATTGTTTTACGTAATTTCTAATAACTAAGTTTTTGAGATAATTATCTAGCACCATCACAGAGCAAAACACTTAAATTTACATAATAAGGCTACTCACAAAGTGCTCTTAAGGTCAAATTCCATATTTGCTTCTTTACTTATTTCTATGCTCTGCATTTGAAAGTTCATATATTGAAGGTAAAATGAAGTTTGTTGGGCATGCCTGCGTTGCAAATTGGAAGAGCCATTTTTTGATAATATATTTTTATTTTTATTTTTTTCTCATCATGTTTTGATACCCGTGCATGCACCTAAATTGTGTGCTCCATACATGGCTGCATAGACATCCAGGTCATGAATCGATAGCACTAGTTGGTTCTTCAAGAAAGCATAACTTGGTTGGTGCATCATTTGTGTTTTATCTTTGATGAAGACCCTTAATTTGTGCATGTAATCTTTCACAAAATATTATAAACAAAAATGAAAGTTTTGCCTGGACTAGAAGCCTACAGCTGCAAAATGGAACTGAATTTGGAAGCTGTAACTAAGATGAATTTCTTCATCTTAACTGGTTGATCAGCAGAGTGCGTGGATGTGGGGATTTGGATCCAAATATGTTATTTGGTATTGGAAATTTAATCATGCCTCAAGTGTTACTGTAATATTTGGTCCACATTCAATGTGATTCCTTGAACAGCTCTGGAATACCAAGTTCAAATATCTTTGTAAATTCTTACTGCGTCACCCTTTTGTGTATTATGGTAGTTTCTGCTGTGGAACAACTTCAGGTAATGGCTTCAAAACGGCAATATAAGGAGGCTGCTGCACAGCTAGAGGTACCAATGCTGAATATATTGTTCAAAATTTTACTCTTAAGATTGCAGGTCTTCTAATGATCTGTTACTTAATTAGTTTTTTTCCTTCTACGATTTGTGCGCGCTTTAAATTTTGGATTTGTTAGTTCCTCATTTCCACATTTCCATCCTAGATAAAATATTACATTCTGTTGTTGCGAACCACACAATTTCTGTGCAAACCTTCGGTCAAGGTTAGGAAGAATTTCCTTGCGGATCCCATCCGTTTAACTTTAATTATATTGAAGTGTAAATGGCCCTGATGTTAAATGTTCATGAAGAAGTTATGCCCCCAAGTGTAAATTACAATTAACAAAGTCATATCCATATTCTCTTGCCATTGTGTTACCAAAATTTATACTATGGGTATACTTGTCCAGGTTGCCTCCATATTCTAGAAGTAAGATTTTTTGGCATGCGGAGGGTGAGGAAAGGGATCTGTGAATAAGATGTGAAAATATTGATATATTTATAAAAAGAAGTGAGATATAAATATTGATTCATGTTGCCACAATCCTTGAGCAAAGCTCTGTGTTAAGTGACCAATTGCCCCAAAATCTTAAGCTGTAAGGATATGGGCCGAACAACATATATTAAATTATTTCAACACTTCCCCTCATGTGCAACCCCAATTTACACATGGAGTAGAGACAAACAAACCAAATTAAACAACGTGCACCAACACAAGCAAATTAAGTGCACAACAATGAATGGGGAATAACAAGATTCGAACCTAGAACCTCCTGGAACAAGAGCTCTGATATTATGTTAAGTGACTAATTGTCCCAAAAGTTTAAGCTGTTAGGATATGGACCCAATAATGTATATCAAGCTATTTCAACACTCTGCGTCAAGATTTCATTTTGAGTTGGTTTTATGCCAACTGTACTAAAATATATTTTTTTTGATACTCTTTTTTTTTGAAAAAAATCTCAGAATTAAAATATTGTTATATTGAAAAGTATCAAGGGGATGCCCAATTACAAGAAATAGGAGACCTAGCTAACTCGCTAAGTCTACATCTATGTGCTCTATAAAAGACGAATAGCTTTGTAACCCGGATCTGCTCCCATGTAATCCATCTAAGTAAACAAAAGAATACTTTCAATCTATATAATGGAAATTCAATGCCTTGAAAAGTTCTTATATTCCGCGCTCCCCAAATTACCCACACCAAGCAAAAAGGCACGATCCTCCAAGCTTTCATCTTTCTTTTATGAATTCTAGTTCTCCAACATGACACAAACTTGTGCTTCGCCCCCATAGGAAATACTCATTGCATGTCAAAATAGGAAAATGTCATATCTCACAATTCCTTAGACCTAGACCATGAACAATGAATGAGAAAGTAATCAATGGACTCACATCCTTCTTGCATAGACAACACCTATTAACCACTATTCTTATTTTCACAATAAGGTTACTGACTGTTAAGAATTTTATCATGAGTCAAACTCCAAATAAAGAAATTCACCTTTATAGAAGCTCCTAAAGACCAAATATTCTTCCAACTGAAATTTTCCTCCCTTCTTCCAATGAAAATCTCATAATATGACATGGATTTAGAATATTTCCAACAAATGCCAGCCTCTCCATCACCAAATTTAGAAGCGCACAGCAGAATAAGAAGATTCACAAAACCATCCACCTCCCAATCACCAACTTTTGATGCTTGTACCAACTACCAAATTAGTCATGATTAACTTGTTGTGTGGCATGTTCTGCATGGGCTCGAACCTGATGGACAATTTGCAAATTTCTACTTATTATTTTGGTTTGTTTTTAGTAATATTCTGTCATTCTTCATATAAAGGTGTATCCTGTTTGATAATTCTGATTAATAATGGATTCCAGGCAGTAAACCAGTTATGTAATCATTTTGAAGCCTATAGAGATATTCCTAAGATTACTGAGCTCAGGGAGAGATTTAAGAACATTAAACAAATTCTGAAGTCTCACGTGTTCTCTGATTTCTCAAGGTATGTTGGACCTGTATGGCAGATACTTGACAATGTTTCTGTTTTTAATGGTTAAAAAACATCTTCTAGGGGAAATTGTTTTTAGGAAATTTGGTTGATGTGGTAAAGTTTTTCTGTAAAATAAAAAAATGATATATATATATTTTAATTCTTTGTTTTCTGTCCCAACATGTCCTTCACATGCTTTTTGACACTCTCTTTTTTCCTTTTTTGATGAGTATTCTCTTTTTTTATTTTTATGGGTATAAATTGAAGAACATGAACTTAGTTGACTTCTTGTTTATTGAATGCACTTCCAATTCTTACCCTCCCCCCCTCTCTCTCTCTCTCTCTACCAGCTTAGGCACGGGGAAAGAGACTGAAGAAACTAATCTTCTGCAGCAATTAGCTGATGCTTGCTTAGTTGTTGATGCATTGGAGCCATCTGTGAGGGAAGAGTTGGTTAAGAATTTTTGCAGCAGGGAGCTTACATCATATCGACAGATCTTTGAAGGAGCTGGTTTGTCCAATTTTATATTTTTCATTTAGTTCCTTTAACACTCACATGTATATTTTGCTTTGATGACCTTCATCTCTTTTCTATTTATTTTATTTTTTTATTTAATTATTTTGTTAGAACTAGCAAAGTTGGATAAAACTGAGAGGAGGTATGCATGGATAAAGCGTCGGTTAAGAACAAATGAGGAGATATGGAAAATATTTCCTTCTTCATGGCATGTTCCTTATTTGCTCTGTATCCAGTTCTGCAAATTGACAAGGTTTGCCATCTACTCTTCTCAGTGTTTCAATATTCATCTTTGTGTTGAAGAATAACACGTAATGTGAGCATGATAAAATCATAGTAATCAACTTGAGAACAAATGTTGATTTTACTATCTACAACATGAATGAGGCATTTGGGACTGCTAACCCACAAAAACCTTGAAGCATATCTAATTACGGTCCCCTTGTTGCTATTGGATACGATAGAGCACATAAGGCTGCTCTGTTTCCTATGCTGTTAGGACATGAAATATATATCTTTTAGGTAGTGAATATTTTTATCTTAACTGGAAAAAATATGAAATCCGTAAAATGGCTTGGAGTGTATGTTATAAAGTTTCCTACAGCATAATCTTCATGTTCGGGGGTGAATTATGTTTCTTTTCCCTACCCTCGTGGGATTATACTATGGAACATATGGATGTTCTCTAGATTAACACTTGAAGAGCTTGTGACTGTTTTCTGTGGTACTTTTTTTTCAGGACACAGATTGTGGAGATTCTTGATAATTTGAAAGAAAAGCCTGATGTTGGGACATTGTTGCTGGTAAGTTATATCTTTAGTTACATCTCCCCCTATTTCTCATAAAATTATAATTTGGCTGTGTTGTATCATCAAAGAAGCCTAGTTCTAGTCTAAGAAGTACAAATACGGATATGAGATATGGAAGCGATATGGGGTGGACATTTTAGGCTTGACCAATCCCGTCATAAATTTTTCGGGCTTGAAAACTTTTTTCAGCCTCTTTAGTTATCCGGACTGGGCTTTGGATTGTGCTAAGCCTAGCCCGGCCCAAATTTTAAAAACATAATTATTATATAATTTATGTATTTATATTTTCTTATAAAAAAATAAGTTTTTATATCAAAATTTATAAAAAATATTTATTTTAGTACTAAACTACTTATTAAAATTTTTTAAAATTATTTTTATTTAAAAATACTAGTTATTATTATTATTTTTGGCCTGAATGTTACAAGGAAAAATTTATTTGGAAGAATATTTGGTTGTTTTGTGTACCTCCCAAAGTGGCCTTCTTTGTGTGGTGTTCAATTCATGGTGGGTACTAACAATTGATAACCTCATTGTTAGAAGGCAGATCATGGTGAACATGCATTAGCTATGTAGAGAATGGTGAAACTATTGACCATTATTTGTCCAATGCAAATTGGTGAAAGTTCTTTGGAAGTTAGCATTGTCCTGTTTTGGAATGGTTTGTGTATTTCCACTTGAAGCTACACAAGTTTTTGAGTGTTGGTGGGAGCTACAGTTCACAAAAGAAGAAGCAAGAATGATTATTCATTTTTGCATAGCATGGATTATTTGGAAGGAGAGGAATGAAAGATTGTTTAGAGACTTATAGAACCCTTTGGTATAGGATTAAGAGCATTTTTTCTTCATTTTATATAACTGAGTTGGTTATCTCAGGGTAAAGAACTAGATATGGAAAACTTTGACCCTTGTTGAGTTCATGGATTTGAAATCCTGGAGTGCACTAGGCTCCTAAATTGCAGGGTTTGAGGAGGGTTAGATGTAGGTAGCCTTCCCTCTACAAGCTGAGAGGCTAATTCTATGGTTTAAACTATTAACCCCCAAGTTGCAATGGAAAAAACACCACTAATAAGATATTAGTTGTAACTGGGTGGCAGCCCTTGATGCCTTTCTTTGTTAATAAAGCTTAGATTTTAGTTATAAACTCAATCCATGCGTGGAAGCCGGGAGGCGAATAAATGCAGGGTTTCTTGGTTTGCCTTTGGTTATGAGAATCTTGAAATCCAAATCAACGAATTATTTTATTTATTTATTTTTTTCCAGCTTGAACTCTGTTAAAGTGCTAATTAATCTGCTTTTAAACTTAAAAGACCAATCTATTGATGGAGCCTTTTTTTTTTTTTTTAAATAATGTGAAAAGTTTCTTATCTTGTTGACTTTTGTTCTGTTTTCATTTTTCTCTCTCGAACTTGAGACAAGTTTTAAACTTACAATAGTGGTGCTTTTTGTGCAAGAAAAAGACAACAACAGTTGCCCAGTTTTTGCTCTTATTTTTTGGGTTTTTGAGATAATTACTTATATCTATGAAGCATACAGTTGAACTGAAAAAGAGTTCTTAGCATTTGTGTTTAGGCCACTTAGGTTACTGTGATACCCTTGTGATTGCTTGCCAATGTATCCTATAATTTAACTTTAGTGAGAAGTTGAAATATAGTGTAGATGCTTACCTTGTGAAACTGTTGACCAATGTATCCTATAATTTAACTTTAGTGAGAAGTTGAAATATAGTGTAGATGCTAATCAGCTGGTTGAATGTTATCATGCTAGTTCACTGCTTAATAAGGGCATATATTTTGTGGGTATGTGGATGGAAATTTATATTGGTCATCTTGAAAGGCAAGATGGAGTTATTGCAAATTTTAAATCTTGGAATTGAGGGCATTTTTTTCCTTTCTGGGCCTCAGCACTCTTAACTTGGAAATTTTGGTCTGCCTACGTTGAACCCACTTCATTTTTTCTTTTTGGAATGAAAATAAACACTGCATCTTTGGTTCTTGACATAAAAATAATATAGCGTTATTTCATGCCAAAGCTCTTTCCTTGATGTTTCCCTGGCCCCTTTGTCTACTCCTATTTTCAAGCATTTGAAAATATGAACCAGGGAGAGGAGGGGGACCTTGCTTAAAAGACCTGTCTAAGATCTTCTTTGAGTTAGATCTAGCTGAATTTTTATTTTGGGTATTCATATGTTCTATCTCACAATGTCCTAGCAATTAATTTTAATTCTCTGTGGCGCACACTCTTGACATCTTCCGTTTTTTGTACATATGTATAGGCATTGCAGCGAACTATAGAATTTGAGGAAGAGTTAGCTGAGAAATTTGGTGGTGGCACTCGTAGCAGGGAAACAGGTAATGATGTTGAAGAAACAGGCAAAGGGGAAAATAATAGTCAAACTGTCTCAGATATTCGAAAGAAGTATGAGAAAAAGCTTGCTGTACATCAAGGAAGTGAGAGTGAAGTATGTAATAATTGATTTCTTGATTTTGTTAAGAATGTTCTGACAAGAAATTAAATTTGACACTTCTGTTTTCTAAATGGTCACTTGTCATTGTTTTTGATTTCTTATATTAGGATAAAGATGGACACAGAGATTTGTTGGTGCCAGGAGCTGGGGTATGTATCATCAGGATTCTTCTTATGAATTGTTTGATGGTGATAATAACAATGCTATGCTGATATGTCACATGTGCAATCTCCAATTATGCCACTTTAAGCATAAATGCTTGAAATTGAATATTCTCCATCTTTATTTGTCTTGTTATATGATCAGTTGCATTTCTATAAACTGAAGGAAATCAATGGGAACCTTACTAAAAGGCTTGGTTTGAGTTGCTTACACTAGAATGATTTATTTTACAGAAATAGAGCTTGTTGTTCTCATCCAAAATCTACATCACTTCATGCTAATTGGGTTTCTTATACCACTGAAGTTCAAAACATCATTTTTTTATGAGTAACTGTAGGTTCAGAACATCATTGATCTTCAGTATCTTTTTTTACTTCTTGGGCTTTAATCTTGATAGAGGTACAAGTTTATGCAAAAGTACGGTTATGTTTGCAGAACCGTGTCTAGGGATCATAATTTGTGAGAAATATCTGTGGCGATGCTAATCATGGACATGATTGCTACAGTAAATTCGTCTTCATTGTCATGTTTTCTTATGAGCTAGTTTTAGTTTTTCCTTCTGATTTTTCGTTTTGGTCTTTTTCAGTCTCTCAGTTATTAAAACTGGCTGCTGATAATTATCTGTTTACTTTAATGTGGCAGTTCAACTTTCATGGAATTATTTCATCTTGTTTTGAACCTCACTTGACGGTGTATGTGGAACTAGAAGAGAAGACTCTTATGGAGAATCTGGAAAAACTTGTTCAGGTTTGAGTATGTTTTGCGTAATGAAAGCATCTTTTTTCAATGCGATCTTATTTTGCTTTATTAATGCATATGTTTTTCATGACAGGAGGAAACATGGGATATTGAGGAGGGAAGTCAGACTAATATTTTATCCAGTAGCATGCAGGTAAAACATCCAGAAATTTTTGAAGCAAGTCTTCAGAAGAATGGGTCTTAAGAAGATGGACATAATTGTTCATTTTAGCATTGTCTCTGAAAGTATGCATATCTTTTAGGTTACTTTAGATTTTATTGTGGCATGTATTTAATCACCAACTCAACATCACAGGTTCTTAAACAGTTTCAGATGATAGTGGAAACATAATCCTTTCTTCTTTCATCTCTGAATGCTCTTTGTAAAATTTCACGGAAAACTGCAGATCCTTTTGTTACACTACAGGATCAGTTATAATCAGTTTTTATATTTTCTTCCATCTATTATACTTAGTTTTTTTTATATTTCTTCCAACTTGGTTTAAATTAAGTTTCGCTTTTCTATACATGGTTTTTAATTATGTGATTCTCCTGTGAACATGTCTATTGGCAGTGAGTGACAGCATATGATATTTTGGACCTTTTTTCCTGTTATTTGTCAATCCCTCTTTTACCCTTACTTGCGTTATACTCTCAATGCAAGTTGGATGAGAATAATTATTATAATAGGCACTGGCTTAATGCTTACGTACATGCAAGGGGAGCAAACTGGACTCGGAATCTTGCATGTCGCAATTGCTAAACTGACCTTTTTAGATGGTTACTTACTATGTCATCTCTATGATCTTTATCTCTTAATTATACTGAATTGTTATTTTTTTGATAGGTAAATATTATATTTTATGGGAAAGAGGGTTGGATAATTTGAATGCATGACCTTTGGTTTCAGTGGGGGTGCCTTTTCCACTTGAGCCAGTCCCTCTTGTCTATTGAATTGTCAATTCATTTCATCAAACTTGGCCCATCATCAAGTGAGCCTCAATGCCTAAACTATTCTTGTCAGTTCAAAGGAGGTGGATATTTACTATCTGATTTCTATGATCTGTATCTGAAATTTTACTGAATCGTTGATTCAGTTTATAATTGCAACTGCTGGCCTCAAACTGAGCTCCCTTCCCCTTTTGTTTTCTTCAGAAGGTGACCACCTTCATCACCTGAAACTTTGACCTCCCTTCTATAGCTGATCTCAGAAAGCACTATTTCCAAACATGAACCACCACCAGTGGTTGAGTTCTGGGTTGTGTTGTTTGTCATTTTATATGGTCTCTAGTATATTTAGAATAGTCTTACTGGTCAATATCTAATGTTTCTAATTTGGTTTGTAGTTTTAATAGTAGGAGAAATCAACCTTCTCTAAGTTTTTTTTCTGGTTCTTTGTTTTATCCAGGTGTTTCTGATTATCAGGAGAAGCTTGAAACGGTGCAGCGCATTGACAAAGAGCCAAACATTGTTTAATTTGTTAAAGGCACAACTCATCATTTCAATGTTCTTTCTTGGTATACGACACTTTCTGCATTAAGGGTAAGGAATATATAGTGGTCTGACAGATTATGGTTTGTGCTTCTTACCCTTCATAGGTATTTCAAAGAATTCTTAAAGCATATGCTACAAAGCTTTTTGCAAGATTGCCTAAAGGGGGCACTGGAATTGTTGCAGCTGCCACGGGTATGGATGGACAGATAAAGGTATCAACAGACTTGTTTTATTTTTTTTCATGACTGTTGCAATGAACAGTTGGGTTTTCTTTCTACCATATGCTAATTTTGTAATTGCTATCAATTTGATTATTTCATGCAGACATCTGATAGGGATGAAAGGGCGATCTGTTATATCATTAATACAGCGGAATATTGCCACAAAACGGTCAGTTGGTTTTTAGAATTATAAAATTTCTCAAGTCATTAATTCATGACACCTTAGATTGTATGAGTTAATTGGATACTTTCCCAACTAGAATTAATTTTCATGCTAAATAGGGTGGAGAAATTATCCTGAATTGGCAGCCTTGGAAAAAATGATGGCCAAGAAAATCATATTTGAGTTTTTTTTCTCCCTCTCTTTTCTGCATCGCTCTGTTATTCTCTCTCTTTCTATAAAGTTGGTCTGCTATGAGGTGAAGAACACTGATACCCTAGCTTAAATATAATCGGGGTTGTGCAACCTACAATGTGGTACAATTCTGCTGCAAAACAGTAAAACTGGTGGCCGTTAGTCTTATTCTTATTATTGTAATCATTATTTTTTTCCCCCCTGTTTTTTGTTAGGTTGTGTCAAAATAAGGATTGAAACTTGATGAGATAGAAAGGTTTTGTTGCACAACAGACAGCAGACCAAAAAAAGAAAAAAAATTGACACCAGCAATTAAACTAAGAGACCACTAGCAATAAGATACACATAGCTATGCTTTCATATGATACTGGTTTGTTTACCTCTTATATCTCTTAAACTAAATTGAAAACTAGTGGATTTGAGGACTTTTTTTTTTTTTTTTTTAAAGTTATAGTGCTCGTGTACAAATTAAAATTCTAATGAATGTTGCACGGGGAACCATGTGAATTAATGGAATTTCTAACTAGTAACTTATATAAGCTACTTTAGCGATTCCCTCTGTACCATGTTCAAGGATAAATGGCTTACCATGTATGGATTCATGGTTTGATCATCAGACCAACGTTCACGACATGGTATTAGGCAGCCAATACCTTGATTTATTGCTTATTTTGTAAGATCAATTCATCCTGTAGCATGTACACAAGATTACATCATATCTTGCCTTGCCACTTTGTTCTTTAATATGTCAGGATAACTAATTTTTATTTTTTTTTTGGGATCCATAATATGTCAAGGTAACTATAATTGTTGCATTGTTGTGCAAAATCACATTTTACACCATTGTTGAACAATATATTGTGATACATAGGGTACACCTTGAGGCAACTCCTCCTACTAAAGATGGCATTAAGGTTTGTATGAGAATAATGGCAATAAACTTCTGTACGTGCCTCTGAAAATGACGGGATTAGATAGAGTGAAATGAATGAGAAGGATAACAAAAGACCACTTAGAAGAAGGGATGGGGACGGTGACACAAACCATATAAGACTAACAATGAGTGATAGTATCCATAGAAGAAATAATGAACTTCTAAAAATTGTTATGATTTCTTGGCAAGGACAAATACCGTATGGTTGGAATATGTATAATTTTAGTCTTAACATGCTATCTTTTGCATTTATGTCTTGGCTATATTACATTGCCTGTTGGTTTTCCTTATTTTATTTTATATGTTTATGTTTGAGGAGTTGGGGGAATTTTAATAATTTTAGAATGTTTTGGATATGAGCTGAAGGAGTTGCCTATGAATTATTGTACAAATCAAGTATATATTGAATCATTAAATGGGATTTAAAGTTAAAAAACTCTTTTTAAATTGGAAATCCAGATTCTAATGTTGTTTGGTACAAGAAGATGGGCTAAATGGAATGCTCATTCTTGTTTATTGTTTATACACTCTTATGAAGATGAATGTCATTCCTATAGAATGGTTATTCTTAAATTTAATTGGAATGATATTCATCTTCTCGAAGGGAATGCATTTCTAGATTTTCATTTCCTCGTGGAATAACAATAGAGTAAGAGAAAATGAAATAGGAAAAGAGACTAAAAAAGAAGAAAGCAAAACTGGTAACCACTCTTAGTTGCCACCTGCCACTATGAACCACCACTTTCATGGCCACCTACTAGCACAACCTACCAGCTCCACCGCCAACCACCACCTTGCTCTACCTGTATCTCCAACCCTTGCCCCCACCACCACCCCCGCCTCTATTGTAGGGAAGAAAGCAAAGGTGGTGACCTCTCATAGTGGCCACCTGCCACCACCAAGGTACCAACACCACCATCAACTGGCACAATGTATCATCTCCATCAACGCCTGCCTTTGCCAATCATCACCTTCCTCCACATCTACCACAATCCCCTAACCACCTCCAAACACCACCGATCCCCACCACCATTCTTGCCATCAGTCGCCATTAGTTGCCACCGCCTATAAACATTTTGTTTTGGGGGTAACAAAGGATAAATTTTAGTGGAGTAATTTTTACCTTCTATTACATTAGTTTGGAAGAGAGAGTAACAATTACACTATCTTTACTTATGAGGGTAAATGTTACTACTAGGAGGGGGGTGGATAATAGAGGGTAATGGAAAAATTATATCCCTTTCTTATTACCCCGTAAAACATTTCTTTATATCCTTGTAAAACCTTAGGCAATGTTCTCTCTCAAATAACGTTCTTTCTCAGCATTCCAAACATAATATAATTATTATCGGGTAATATTTACTCTCCCAATTAATTTACTCTCTCAATTGAAACATAAGTATCATAAACTTGTTACCCCATTAATTATTACTGGGGTAACAATTGTCTCTGTAATCTTTCATTCCCAAAATTTTCACCTCGTACCAAACGTTCCCTTAGTGGTATATCCATCCTTAATTTGCATCCAACAACCATTGGTTGGATTCACTTGTAGCATGGCCTTTGTTATTTAATCAACTTTTTAATTATTTTTCATTAACAATGTTTTTTGCTTAAATCTTTTAGTGGATTTGAAATTTTAGTTAGTGATTGTGAAGATTGTTTAACATACGTTGTTGTTGGCCCTATTTCCTAAAAGTTGAAGCTTTCAAGATAATCAGACTTTACATGATAGCTGAACTCTCATCTTAGGAGATGTTAGGTTTAAGTCTTGTTACTGTTTGTTCTTGTGCACTTTGTTTTGTTTGAATTGGTGAACCTTGTTTGGTTGGTTTGTTTGCATATCTGGTACGTGAGATTGGGTTGCACCCTAACAGATTAAGCTTTTGGGTTAATTGCTGACTTAATGGCGATGATATCGGATATCATCAGTTCCAAATCAGTATTGACAGGTTAAACAACTGTGTATAAATAATGCTTATGTTAACAAATCCATTTCATAGATAATACTAATGCTTAATTAGTAATTCTGGTTTCTAATTCTTTTGACAGTCGGGTGAATTGGCTGAAAATGTGTCAAAAATAATTGATCCTCAATTTGCGGATGGGGTGGATATGTCTGAAGTGCAGGTGAATATTATTCCATTGTGAAAGTGTCTTTCATATTAATTTTTCTGCTCATGAAAATAGAAATCCATGCATCTGTGCAGGATGAATTTTCAGCCGTTATCACTAAGGCATTGGTAACATTAGTGCATGGTCTAGAGACAAAATTTGATGCTGAAATGGCTGCAATGACACGAGTTCCATGGGGTACACTTGAAAGTGTTGGTGACCAATCAGAGTAAGATGCAGTATTTGATTGGTTTGAACCTTCAATATTGCTTCCCCCACACCCCCCCCCCCCAAAAAAAAAAAAAAACACCCTTCAATGTTAGTGTCTGGGACACCTCACCACTAATTCTGTGCATTTTCTTGCAGGTATGTCAATGGCATAAATATGATCCTTACTGCTAGTATTCCTGCCCTTGGAAGTCTTCTTTCTCCCATCTACTTCCAGTTCTTCTTAGACAAGGTGATCACAAAATTACATAATAAATATTAGCCTTATAAGGTTAATGGATAGTTCTTTTTAATGTTTTCATTTGTTTGGAAAAATATGTACATGGACGTTTGTACATTTGTATGTATTATATATGCTTTTAGATATTCTTTGATGCTTAATTTGGAAAAAGAACTACTTTCTATCGTGTCATCCTTTTCTCTTTCACTAGTCGATGTTGTCTGTTAACAATAATAACATTTAAAATTCCGAGTCAAATTTCCTTCGTGTTCATGTATAGTTTCATGGTATTCATGTGGTCAACTTGCTCATATCTTAATTTTTTGTGCAGCTTGCATCATCTCTCGGTCCACGCTTCTACCTCAATATTTTCAAGTGCAAACAAATATCAGAAACTGGAGCCCAACAGGTAATGATTGTCTTCAAATTACTTTTTCCCAATATAACAAGTTTTCCATTCATTAATAATCACCGACTGTATATACCATACTGCCATATGGGTTCAAGCTTGGATGCTTGCATCAATACACAACTAGAGGGATATTTCCCAAGGATGACCCTTGAAATTCTGTGGGGTTCTTAGCTTCTGTAGGCCACTATAAGGCACAAGTCAAAATCACGAGACTTGTTCCATGACTCATAAAATATGTATTTATGTACCAAAAAAATAGTGTATTTATTTGTTTGTAATCCATTTTAAACTAATATTTCTATTGATATAAATTTGAGCATTGATAATTATTGAGGGAAAGTGAGCCGATTCTAAATATAAAGTTGACGTGGAGTCTGTGTGACTTGGCTGTGTATCATAAAATCCATGTGCATTGTCCCACATGACCAGAGTTTTTGAAATCAAGAGTTTATTAATGACAGAATGACCTTCAATAACTTATATATATATATATATATATATAAAATAAAGGACCTTCGATAACGTTTTACAAGCCTGTTTGTAATTGAGCATAGGATTAAAGCAAGAAATATTTTGTAAAACAAGAAATCCTAATAAAATTATGAATAACAAAGGAGGAGGAAGTCTATCAGGAAATCCTAAAAAGAAGAAAATGGTAAAAGAAAATGAAAAGAAATGTTAAGGGTAGTAAATTGACACGAGTTCTCAAAAATTGTGAATCAATCTTTTTTGCTATAAGTTGAATTAATCTCTGCAATTTGTTGATTCTTAAAATTGAATAGGTAGATTTCCAAGTCTTTGATTTCTGAATTTGGTTGGTCTTTCCAAACTTAAGTGCTACACATATTACATTTTAGAATTGTTTTGGTCAAACTTTTTGTTTTTTTAAGGGGAAAAAAATTGCATCGATCAACAGATCATTCATCCCGCATCTCAGCATAAAATATATGACTTCAGTAGCATGCTTTGCCAGGTAACAATTTCTGTTGAATATGTTATGCATGTTTTTAATGGAAATTCAATTGCGTGATGCTATTTGCAGATGTTGTTAGATACTCAAGCCATAAAGACAATTCTTCTGGATATTCCCTCCCTTGGAAGACAGGTGAGAGCATATTCTTGTAAACATACATGCAGTTGTCAACACGAGGAAAGTTTATCAGGTCTGGTTTCCTTGGCCCTTGGGGCTTTTCAGTGTCAACATTATCATGAATGGACATTTAGACACTTGTACATTGTGGTATTGGAAGTGTGTACATTTTCCTGCAACATTATCAGTTATGTTGATTCAAGGATTCAAGGTCTAATTGATTCGAACTGGTAATGACATAAGGCCTGAATTTATAGGTAAATCAACCAATCTAAGGTTGGATCATGAATCCGTATTGTTAAATCGTGATTCAAATCATACAGTTGGATGACAGGTGAGAGCAAAATACTCCAAAGAATTAGCTGCAAATCAACCAAAAATCAAGAAGCCTCGTGACCCATTCAAAATCATCTATCAGGAACAAAATTCATGGACTGGAGAAATAAAAATAAGTCATGGACGAATGTGTTCTTCAGGAAAATATTGTCAAGCAGTCTAAAATAGTCAGTCCTTTTGTCGTAGCCCTGGTGGATAGAATCAGCCAAAAGCTTCTCCAGATCCAGATTCCAAAAACCCCAAATGTCAGGCTCGGAAATATTTAGAAATAGAAATGTTCAAGCAAATGGCTCAACAAAATTCTAAAAACAATCACCATAATTAGAAGGAGATGTAGTCAAACGATATTGTATGCTGTGCCGTCAGTGGCATGCTGACATCATCCTTCCTGTGATGATGTCACCATAATACGTTCTGCTTGTTATATACTAAGAGGATTCAACATATTACATAGGTATCCTTACTCCAAGATATGGAAAAATAAAACTAATAATCTTTGCAATTCCATATGAGGTGTTGTTAAGGGTGCTAACACTGTTAAGTGGTAAGAACATTCTCAGGTAGGAAGCTTTTCCAAAAGAATCACGTCAACTCTCTTGCTGAGGTTAGCTCTGGCACACCGAGCACTGCTTTTTCTTTAGCTGGGTCTACATTCGTGCCTTGTTGATTAACCAAAAAAACCAAGGGATTTGTAGGGCCATGGCTAGAAACTTGATATAACATTTGGGTTAGTGATCTTGCAGAGGACCTTATTTAGGTTACTGGACTTGTATAAGTTTGTCTCCTTTGAAGCCATGCTTTCTCTTGTGGATTCCTTTGATTGTTTTGGGTTCTAGCAGAAGAATGGTTGCGCTTATACCTGCAGCACATGTTTACCTCTTTGCTTTATTTTTCTGAACAGACATCGGGTGCCGCTGGCTACTCAAAATTTGTAAGCCGGGAGATGAGTAAAGCTGAAGCTCTCTTAAAGGTGCCTGATTAATTAGTTTTGTGCTGTTGCTTATGGAAAAAGTTGCAGTAACACGTCTAGCTGTCTTTATTATACAGGTTATACTATCCCCTGTTGACTCTGTGGCAGATACGTATCGTGCACTGCTTCCTGAGGGAACACCTTCAGAATTTCAACGGATCCTGGAGCTTAAGGTCAAATTCAAATTCAAAATCACCATCTTGTTATTTATTTTTCTGCTTAAGACCTATAAGGGGTCTCAAATATTTTTAATATGCCCCAATAAGTATCCTGAAATCATGTTGAAATTTGACTACCTTATTTGGTGGAGCTGTGAGAAATTTACAAGCCTTATTTTTAAAATCTCATGTTGTGACATTAAGAGCGATTGATAACACTACTTATGAAACACTTCTATAGCATAATTTGGAATTGTCTTCCTCACTTGTTGCTGATAAAGCTGCACTTGGTATTATTACTACTTTCTTCTAAAACATTTTTATTGATTTTGTACTCTCATCTGTCGCTGTCAAATGAGTGGCCTAAACATTTTTATGCCATTTAAGGTTTGTAAAATTGTTGTAATCTGCTTCCAATTTAATATTGGTTTCACTTGTCACTATTTGGGTATTTTCATTGTTTCAATTTGATTTTCCCATAAAAAGTTACATCTACGTTTAACAACAATGGTGAACTCCCCGGCCATAGAGCTGATGGAATTTTCTAAAGCCATTGTCTTAAGCAACGGGATTGCTGATTCACTCTCCTTGGTAGTTTCATTTTTTGCCTTCTCTGTTGCTTTGAGACAATTCTACTTCCGAGTCTCTCTTTTTGGCACTTGTTTGAATTGAATGTGGTTTCCTATAACTTGATGCTTTTTCATGCTTGTTTTGATCTGAGAATGGTTTTTGTACAGGGGCTGAAGAAAGCCGACCAGCAATCTGTGCTGGATGATTTTAACAAACACGGGTCAGGAATAACTCAACCGGCTCTCACCACATCGGTTGTCCAGGCTGTGCCGACTGCCCCTGCGGCATCTCCAACCATAACGAATCCAGCCTCAGCTGTAGTTATCGCATCAAGAGAAGATGTTCTGACGAGAGCAGCTGCCCTCGGGAGAGGCGCTGCCACGACTGGCTTCAAGAGGTTCCTTGCCCTAACTGAAGCTGCAAAAGACCGCAAGGATGGCCCTTTCAGGAAGCTCTTTAATGCATGATGATTGATCAGGATCCACATAATAGCTTCAGCTCTCTTCTTTCTTTGTATTTTCGTTTCTGGAATTCTCTTCTTGTATTATGCTGCTGCTGCTGCTGCTGCTTGCTTTTGATTCACAGCAAGTAACAAAACTTTTGTATCAAAATATGTATATTAACATTTTTGACAGGTTTTTTGGTAACTAATTAAAAGGGGGGAAATGGAAAAAAGAAGGCTGAGATTTTCAACTTGAAGGCGAAATAAATAGAGACTCTGTTCTGTATGTGTACAAATATTTTTAGGCGTCCATGGCAGGTTCATGGCTTGGTAATTGTAACTTCGCTGCTGGTAACCTTGTCATAGAATAGGAAGAATATATATATATATATATGTGTATGCACATATATTTTCAAAAAAATGGTTGTAGGTCTGGGTTTATGTTATGTCATGAAATCTAGACGTCTGGAATAAAGATTTGGGACACCAAGATAACATTTAGAAGCTCAAATTTTGAAAAGTTCCTTGTAAAAAAATGTTAAGATTGAAATTTCATATTATTTCGATTACTCAAATGATGATGATCTTTCCCCAGAGAATTTAAAGGTTTTTGCAAGGCCCATATAAGATAAATTTGTATGCTTAATTTTAAAACAGTTTAAATATACTTTCCATATTTAAAGGAAAAAAAAAGGAAGAAAAAAGAAGACCAATTCAGTAGAACAAAAGTTACCAAGTTAGACTAAACTCGTGAGGGCATTTTTATTCAGTTTACAGGTTATTTAGTGCAAGCAAGAAAAACAATTAAAATTGTTAATATCAGACGTTGACCAGGGGAAAAAAATGTTTAAAAAGGAAAAAATGAATATTCAACAAAATCAGTTAAAACAATATCAATATTTTATCAGATGCATAAAAAGTTAATTTTTTACCAGAGCATTTTTGAAGCGATAGACAATTTATTATTATTACTTTTAACTTTGCTTACCAACCGGGCACATTTAAAAGTTCCAAAATTCCGTCCCCAAAATTAGGGGAAACCAAGCAAGCCTATAATTAGACATATCACCCACAGAAAAAAAAAAAAAAAAAAAAAAGAAGTTAAAACGTTTTTTAACAAGTAATTAACAATCTTCAATTTTTTTTTGTTTTTTTGTTTTTTTTTTTGGGGGGGGGGGGAAGAAGTGTTTAGCAATCCCACCGACAATAGTTTCCAAGCTTCAGAAAATTGAGATTTTATAGGATGCAAGAAATGCGTTCATTGATGAGAATATATGCAAGAAATAGTGATAATGCAGTCCACATTTGATTCCAAGGGGTTCACTAGAAATATTAAATTAACCAGGCCATGCGATGTTCAAAATAATAACGAAGAAATAAAACCGGATAACTGTCTCCATGACAAAACAGACACAACCTTTAGTCCACACAGAACAGCAAATGGTTCGCCATTGTTTTTCTTACTTCCTGTAACTCATATCTAGCTAGATATAAGAAAGAGAGCACCAGAAACAAAACTGCCTTTAACACAAGCTTCTTGGTTCTACCAGGATATCCACTCTCAACGATTGGCCTTTGCAACCCTCTCAATCTCATCTTTCTTTTTAATAGCATAGCTGCAAAATCGCAAAGGCAGTGGTCAGTCACCAATGCATAAGAATAACTGTCATGCAAACAACAAAGGAAAAAACAAGGGAAAACAAGTTCAATAAAAGACAAAACCGACGTATGTAGGTACCAACCAGGAGAAGGTTGCCCACTGTAGACAAGCAGAAAGAACAAGATGAAAAGCTAAATCAAAGCTTTTTACCTGTTGGAAGAACCCTTGGCAGCATTTATCAGTTCATCAGCAAGGCATTCAGCTATGGTTTTGATGTTCCTGAAAGCACTCTCCCGAGCACCAGTTGTCAGGAGGTATATCGCCTGGTTAACACGGCGCAATGGAGAAATATCCACAGCCTGACGCCTTACAACACCAGCAGAACCAATTCTAGTCGCATCTTCTCTAGGTCCACTACATTAATTGAACAGTAACAAAATAAGAACTATGAAAAACATGACATTGAAACACCAGCAATTAATAGATTAAAATATATCACCCACGAATGGAGCTCTCACTTCGAATATAAAAGTAATGTTACTTTCTAATCGCATACCTGTTAATCACAGCATCAACAATGACTTGAATGGGATTTTGGTCAGTAAGTAAATGGATAATTTCCATGGCATGCTTTACAATGCGAACTGCCATCAGCTTCTTCCCATTGTTTCTCCCATGCATCATCAAGGAATTTGTCAGCCTTTCCACGATCGGGCACTGGGCCTTCCTAAACCGCTTCACAGAGTACCTTCCAGCTGTGTGAGGCACATAAGTTGCATGCTTTGCAGGATTGACAGCAATGTAATCTGTCACAGAGATGTCATTCATCTGTAGCAAAACAAAATGTAATTTCTTGATGAGTTTGTAGCAACACAAAATATTAAATCTCAGCAAAAACGATTCAAATTCAAGTAATGGCAGTTGTATTGTCAAAAATAAACAGATAAACTGTTGCATGGCAGCATTATTGTACTGTCTGCACAATAGCATTTCAAATAGAACTAGAACCCCCACCCCCCCCCCCCCCAAAACAAAAAAAAAAGGTAGCTGATTACATGGGCAAAAACACAATAGAAATAAAAACAGCAGCATTTCAAATAGCACTAGACCATACAAATTGGTTGCTTATCAGTTGGATGAAAACACAATCGCCCCTTCAAAAAGAATATACTAAAGGCTTTTGCTTACTTTTCAAGAAATACAAAACTTAACCAACACAAGGTTAACATCACGTTTAAAATCATGCAAAATGCAATGAAAATCATAGACACAATACACACTGACATAATAAACAAATAAATTCCTAAAATTAAAAAATCAACAAGTATTAAAATTTCACAATGTTTTGATTTTAAAATTATAATCCTAGTTATTTTATTTAAACTTGTCTTTTCATTAGATAAATTAGTTTCATTGAACCTACAAGGTATACAGGTATCTAACAGATAAATACACCAAAGCAAACCCAATGCTTGAGAATTTTTTTTTTTTTTTAAAAAAGATGCATTAGGTGTGCACCGATCACATGTTCATGAGCATACAACAATAGTCAGTATCCAATCCCACCTTAGGAGCATCCATACTTTAGTATGTAGACAACCATTATCTTTGCAATTATATGAAGCCTAAACCCTTGGAAAAAGCATGCTGCAAATGGACAAGACTTTTGTTTCATCTCATCAGACAAAGAAGAGGCAAAACCCGAAAAAAAAATCATGAATGATTATAAGGTTACATCAATCAAGGTTTTTCATGCCACATTGACTGAACTATAATTCTCAGCTGACTGAACCAAAATTTCTAAAATAGATCCCGCATTTCGAGACAAAATGTTGAAATTTAAGGCATCCCATTTTGCCGATTACAAATCTTTAAGCATATCATTTGGCCATAAAAAAATCTTATATTAGCGTTGTAAGTAAGGGAAATATATATAGACTAAATCACAAACCCAAAAGTAGTCCAGTGTCAATCAAGAGTTACTGTAAGATATTAAAATAAAATTTCCTACTAAGAAGATGAGCAAGAATGCAATTTCAGCTATAGTGAATTCAAAGATTAGCATTGATTTTTGAAACCAACTTGAAAAAGCTAGAGGTAATGGATAGAATGGAAAACCACGAGATTGATCAAAATAAACAATGAACCAGTGAAACAAATTAAATGATTTTCTCCAATATGGCATAACACACAACAACAATCAATAGTGCAGTATGAAATAATCAAACCCTCTCCAAGATATATATATATATATATATAAGCAATCACATAAACCAAAAGGCACATACTCGTCAACTTAAATACAATGAAACATGCCTGTTCAGCTGGTGGTGGTTGCCCTTAACTACAAATAACAGATTTTAGCATACCACAGGAAAACAAATAGTGGGCCTTTAACGCACCAATAGAAAGTAAAGTCACATAAAACACGCAATGTCACAAACATATATTAAATATGCGTGTGTATATGTAAGTAGAATCGGAATCTGAGAGATCATACATTAACATCATCGAAGGACCAGCGGTTGAAGAGCTTGACTTCACCGTGAAGCTGAGTTGGCTTAATTTCAGGGACACTTCCTACAACAGCCTCTGCCATCTCAACAACTGCTTTTCTTACCTGCCTACAAAGATTTTCCGAAGGTTAGTGGAATACATAGATAATTTCCAGTAAAAAATCAACAAACGGAGGAGGAGGAGGAGGAGGAGGAGGAGGAAACCTATGCTCTGTATAGATAGATAGATAGAGAGAGAGAGAGAGGTTGCCGCTGATCTGAAGTACCCGAAAAGAGTATGCGGAGAAAACGAATAAAAACCCTAGGGCAAAGAGGAGAGCGGAAGGCTCCGATATTTCTTCGAATTGTCATCAGTGACCTTGCCCTTCATTTCAATTTCCTAAATTGCCCCTGACGGGATTACCACCCTCCCTTTAAAAAAAAAAAAAAAAAGAAAATTCAATTTAGAGACGCGCAGAACGAAATTAAAAACCAATAATAAAACTGAAATTTCGATTTTCGGTTAGAAGTTTTGGTTTATTCAATTTTTTCAAAAGCCAATTTATATTTTGATCCAATTACGGGCATTATATTCATTGAAAATCAAGTAACATATATATAATTAACTAATAATAAATTAATACAAAATGAAATTAAAATTTAGAAACACTAGATTCACTATCAACAAAAAATTTATTTGACATTTTTATTTTTAAAATATATATAATAAAATAATTTTACATAAAACGAAATTAAAATTTAAAAACCCTAATGGTGATTTTGTAATTACAAAACACTTTAGCGGATTAAATATTTGAAATGATATGCCTACAATACCTCCACAACGTGCTAGTTGATTATTTATGATTATATTTTTTGATAATATAACATTATTTTTTTATTTTAAACAAATGGTTTAATTGTCGATTGATATCAAAGATGTGAAACCTTTTTTTTTATATAATTTTTTCTTAAATATATACCTTGAGAATTCAAATAGGAATCTAATCTTATCTTACTAAGTAATTCTATTCTCCTACCTCTAATCCACTCTACTACACTAAAGATTAATAATATTTTATTATTTTACTTTTAAAAATAAAGCAATGAATAAATATATACAAATTAACTAGAATATAAAAATACTAATATAAATCAATAAAACACTAACATTTCAGTTTCTAAATATGTAAACTAACTGAGATTAATGAATATTTTTGTAATTTTAAACTTAATTAAATTGATGTGAGAATTTGGAAACTTAAGTGAGGGGATGTTTGGTTGGCTAAAACTAACCAAAAATTATCAATTTTTACCATTTTTTTTTGTACTTTCTTCTAATTAAATTTTTTTATATATCACTTTTACATCAAATTTTTATATTTTAACTATATTTTTTTACTAAACTTTTACAAACCAAACATCTCCCGAATCCGGGTGAGAATTTGTATTCTTCATTTGCGTCAAAGGTATCGGGTTTATGTTTTTCTCCATCACCTCTATTCCCTTTCTCACTTTCCCAACCCAATTGCTATCCCTAAGAAGTTCCCGTACAAAATGAAATGGAGTGGCCAGCCCAAAAGAATTAAAATTGTTGGGCCAACCTTGCCCACCAGCCATCTAAACTAATAAGACCTTGGGCTACAAGCCACAATTGTGACTAGAAGACTATGGTAGCCCATTCTCTTTAAGTAAATGGTGGCCCATTTAGCAACCATCCGGCCCAAATCTGAGGAACTATCACGCGAGGTGCCAATCTTGCCAATTCTCTATTATAGTAGATATAGTAGTCTATTATATGTATAATAGTCCGGGACCTGCCAGACAAAACAGTTATATATATATATATATTGTTCGGCAGCAGAAATTACCAGCCGGAACTGCTGACCACGCCAACCGGAAATGCAATCGCCGACCTGCCGAACAAAGACAGAAAGAGAGGTGACGGCCGGAGAGGAGGTCTCAGGCCGGAAAACCCTCCGATGATTAAGTCAGCAAGTCGCTCAAAAGAAGTTTTTATGGAAATAAGAGAGTCAAAGTTTAAGTTGGCATTAGTCAGCTTACCTCCGTGATTCAGTTGTATACCCATATATAGTGGTTGAGTAATGATTACAGCATACCTATGACTCGACATTACGCACACTGCCGTGTTCCATCTTTTACACTCTTGCTTTAAATGCCCTTCCCCTTCATTTAATGCCTCAGACCCCTCATAAATACACCGTGCCTTTCATTTAATGCTTCTGGTGGTTTAACACGGCATTACAACCTGAATTTCAGGGTCATACTGTCTTCTTGTCGCATCAGCCACCGAATCGTAACGAGATAGACCGATTTAGTTACATTTCCAGAGACAAGTACCTAGTTCAATCCTAACTAAAATGCATTTATGGTCATGAGCCTTCTTTAAAGGCTGTGGGCCCTAAGTTTGACATTTACTGGCCATCGACGTATATGCCGAGCAAACTAGATTCCTCGGCTATAGCCACGTAGTTATACATTGTTTATTGATGTCGAGATTCAGGGTACTCTTTGGAGCACTAACTCTAAATCGTGTACTCACGTACATCACTCACGTGGAACCCTCGTGCCAATAATCAGTTGTTCGGCGGGATGCCACGTGTCCAAACGGAACGTGCTCGGCAAGTGGCTAAGTGGCTTATGTGAATTTGCTCGGCACCACGCCACGTGGCACCAGACTAAACCTGTTCGGCAAGGGTACAGCTTTAGTATTATTATGCCCAACATTTTGCCCCCACTCTGGTCGAGAAAAGATATTTTCCGAGCAGAGTAGTAGAGCAGAATAACCTTACCTCCCTGATCCTTCAACTCTCCTACGCAATTTGTCGTTTAGTATGTCCTTGACGCGTATCAAATCTGATTGGACTTTTCTCTCTCCTCGTGACGACACGCGCAGTGCCCTTTCAGCTTTTCATCTGCTGCGCCGCTTACGCGGTTTCCCAGATACGAGGTGTTAAAACGTGAATGGTCAGAAATTTGAAAATTGGGGCGGTAATAAATGCCATTTTTACCGCCCATTGCCTTTTCATTGGAAACGCTTCGGTTTCCCTCAGAGATACATACACATATACATATATACCTGATTAATCTTCTCTTACCTCTTTTCTGCGATTTGAGTCTACAGATTTCTCTTGCTTCTTTTCCTCTGAACTTTCGTCTTCGCAAGCTTTCACCCTTCCCGTCGTCCTTCATTTCCGGTGAGTTAATCCTCTTTTTTCTTCAAGTTTTCCGTTATGGGTAGACTCGCGAACGAGCTAAGTTCTGAGGAAAAGGTTAGGATTTTTAAGGAAAAATACCAGATTCCTCAGAACGTAGGTATTAGGCTCGCCGAACAAGGCGAGCGTGAAACAGGGGAATTCCCCATAGTGGCAATCACCGAAGGTGGCCTTAGGTTCCCCCTGCACCCCTTTCTTCGCTCTATGATGAGCATTCTGGACCTTGGCCCTAGGAACCTCACCCATAACTTTTATAGAATCGTTAATGGGGTGATAGAAATAAACAGGCGATACGGATTCCACATATCCGAGTACGATCTTCTTTACTGTTACTCAATCCAGAAGGTGAGGAAGGATGAGAACAGGTGGTACCTGAAATCCCGACCAGAAAAGGCCTTGGTCCACATGCTGCCTGATACGATTAAGTCAGAAAGTGACCTGTGCGTCGTCACAGGTCACTGGACACACGATCCAGACGAAGATCGTTTTCCAATCGTCCCTCGGGTTTCTTTGGGCCCAGGTTGGTTGATTTCAAATCCTACCAGTTCTTATTCTTCTTTACCCTCATTTCTAAGCATACTAACTGTTTGATTTAATATCTGTGCAGGTGTTCAGCTAAAGAAGTTCTGGGCTACTGGCATTCGTGCTGACAAGGACCACTTGAAGGAGGTGTTCAAATTCCTCGGGGGTCCAGATCTCTATCCCTTTGCCAGAGCAGTTCCGATTTTGTTCAACTTCACCCCTTCTCATCAGACATTCATTGCCCCTCCTCAAGGTTTCGCAACTTCGGAGGCTATTAGGCGTCTTCAGTGGTGGTTTCGAGCTTCTGCTGAAGAGAAAGAGAACTATTACGCCTTAAGGCATCCAGGGTGGACTCGCCCCCCTCCATTCGCCATCCCACTTGTTGCCGAGCAAGTTCAATCCCCTCGAGCTGCAGTTCCTGAGCCTTCCGAACAGCCGAGGAAGCGACATTTTGTTCTTTTGGACGAGGAGGAAGAGGAAGAAGAAGAAGTTGAGATACCCCCTGCCTTCGACTACTTTTCAGATTCAGAAGGGGAAGAAGAAGAAGTGATGGCCCCAAAGATCGATTACAAGAAGCTCGCCATGGCTAAGGCAAAAGGGCAAAGGGCCGGAGAGGCCCAGAAGAAGAAGGCGGACGAGCAAAAGGCCGTTGGGAAGAGGAAGACTGGTGAGGGGAGTGCCCCTGCTCCTTCTACTGCCGAGCAAATAACGAAGGTCAAAATGGAGAAGGGGAAGGAGCAGGAGGCAGCTCAAAAGAGGCCATCTGGCCCTCCTGAGCAGAAGAGGGCCAGGACACAATCTACGGACGCGGCTCCAACGGCCGAGCAGGCGAAGCTATCGAAGGAGGACGCCGCGAGGGGGCCAGCACCTCCCAAGGTCGTGCCACCCACGAAAGACGCACCACCGAGAACCTCCGAGCCGTTACCTGCTCAACCCGTTGGGCCCGTGCCTCTAGCCATCGAATATCCGGCCAATCCGGTTCGAGACTCCCCTCCGTTCATTCCAGAAATCCTCATTCCCAGTCTCGAACATCCTCAAGGCCGTCCCTTCACTATCCAAGACACTGCCTTCAACCACGCCGAGGAGTATCTCAAGGGTATCCTCCCTCCTCGGGACGTTCTTAATACGAGGAAGAATAGGACGGAGGAGATCCACAAAACTCTGATGAAGAACATCATCTCTGTAAGTACTATAATATTCCTTTATGTGAATCCTTTCCTTATTATAGTTTTTCCTAACTTTCTGTTCTTTCTGCAGACTTCTCTCCACACAATGGAGTTGATTGCCAGGAGCCGAACATTCGAAACCAGAGCCGAGCTGGATAAAACAGAAATAAGGGAGTTGAAATCAAGCGTGAGGTCCTTGGAGAAGGAGAATAAGAATCTCCAATCCAGCAATGACGCTCTGGCAAAAGAGAGGAGTCAGCTTCAGGACGAAAATAAAGAGATTGAGCATCAACTCAACACTGCCCTTGGCCAAGTTGCTGGAAGCATAGCTCGTGTGCAGTCAATGGATAAGATCCTAAATCATAAAGACGAGGAGCTTTTAATGGTCAAGGGCAAACTTTCCACGGCCGAGATTGAGTTGTCCTCCATGAAGACTGGGCAGGAGTTACTCATCAAGGAGTTGGAGGCTTCCAGGGCCGAGCAAGAGAGATCAAAGCAGGAGCTTGTCAAACTTCGGGCAGAACTTGCACTGAAGACTCGAGCCCTGGCAGAGAAGGAAGCTGCCCTCCAAGAAGCCGAGGACAAAGCCAAAGCTGAGGTGGAAGCCCAGATTAACGATTGCGTGGATCAGATGAGGGATGCTCACAACGACTTCTTTCTTGAGGGTTGGGAGGCTGCAATGAAGAAGAACAACGTTGATCCCACCAATCCCATATACAAGGAGGTCCCTTATCCTGATCCCGAACGCCCAATTCCCCAGTTCAGCTTTGAGCGTCCACCTCAAACTCCCTCAATTCATACTGCCGAAGAAACAATTGAGGAGGGAGAGGTTGAGGTGGACAGTGCCCAGAAGGACATCTCGCAGGCGCCTGGACAGATTGATCTAGTAGTGGAGAGAGATCCCACTAAGGGAGGAGAGAAGTGAGCCTTCTTGTATAAATTTTTATTTTTATTTTCTTTTTGGATGTAATATAAAACTTTTAACTCCAAGTGAATGAAAGCAGTTTGACTTCTGTCTAATTTTGTTTTATTTTTCTCTGTCTTTGTTTCTTTAGAACTGCCGATGAATTGATTGAAGAATGCCTTAACTGGTTTGCTGACAGAATTATAAGGAGCGCAGCCCAGGAGTACCTAGACGTTTTCTCCCACGAAATAGCTACAAACCCTTACAACAAATGTTAATGTCTCATCTTAGATTTAGGATATCTTCTTTGATTAACAGTTATGTAAAATGTATTGTAATCGAACTCTAAGGCATGTAATGAAAGCTTTTGAATTGTTTCCTTTTAACAATCTGTCTTTCCATTTGTATATTTTATGCTTTATATTGAAGTATGTATGGTGTCTGCATTTGTACCACTTTGCCGAGCAACCACAACTTCTAGCAAAAATACTTTAAATAGTAAACCCTTCAGAGGTAACAAGCTCATGTAGTAATTTGCTTGTCGTAAAATAACTTCAAGTTCTTGTTAAAGAGGCATAACTTTAATAAATCTCACATACCTCGATAAGTTCGGCTGTCCTCTTTCTCATAATAACGGGGGTAACTATCTTCTGACAAATCTTCGCTTTTTAGTCTCATGCCGAGCATCGCGAAATGTGTACCATTATGTTGATACTGGCGTTGTGCTCTTTAGAACATGCTTCTTTTGCTTCCAATTAACAAACCAAGGAATCGAATCTTGATTTTTTAGAAAAAAATCGTTTCTAGTAGATGAATGAATCAAGATTGGGCCACCATCAGAAATGATGTGGGTTCTCTTTGTACCAATGGTCGGCAAACCGAGCATGGATTTCTTTTGATAATTCTTTTCAGGGGACTGAGGAGTTGAATCTCAGTCTAGAGAGCATTTCCTGGTCAATAAACAAACCAAGATTGTACCAACGCTGGGCAAGCCGAGCGTGGTTTCTTTTGATAATTCTTTTCAGAAGACCGAGGAATTGAATCTCAGTCTAAAGAGCATTTCCTGGTCAATAAACAAACCAAGATTGTACCAACGCTGGGCAAGCCGAGCGTGGTTTCTTTTGATAATTCTTTTCAGAAGACCGAGGAATTGAATCTCAGTCTAAAGAGCATTTCCTGGTCAATAAACAAACCAAGATTGTACCAACGCTGGGCAAGCCGAGCGTGGTTTCTTTTGATAATTCTTTTCAGAAGACCGAGGAATTGAATCTCAGTCTAAAGAGCATTTCCTGGTCAATAAACAAACCAAGATTGTACCAACGCTGGGCAAGCCGAGCGTGGTTTCTTTTGATAATTCTTTTCAGAAGACCGAGGAATTGAATCTCAGTCTAAAGAGCATTTCCTGGTCAATAAACAAACCAGGATTGTGTCAACAGTCGATGGAGATGGGGCGTTCTTCCCGTATCAATGCTCGGGAAGCCGAGCCTGGCTTTTTCCATGCCACCACCCAAAGTGATGTGACGTCTTTTTGTTGAGCAGAAAGTGATCTTCAAGCTTTTGAGTTTGCTTTTGCTTTGAAAAAGGATTGCTTTTCAATATACATACAAAGTCTTTAGTCAACAAATGTGAAGAAAAAATTAATGATAGTACAACTTTAGATGGGCTATATTCCACGGTCCTTTTGATTGGCTTTCCCTCCATGTCAATTAACTTGTAGGCGCCATTGCCGAGCACCTCAGAGACGGTGAATGGTCCTTCCCAATTAGCTCCTAGCTTTCCTTCAGTTTGATCTTTCCTGCTTCCCATCAATTTTCTCAGCACCCAATCGCCAGTACGGAATTCTCTACGTCTGACCCCTTTATTGAATTTCTTCCTTGTCTCTTGCTGGTAGTTGGCCTAACCTTAGTGCTGCCAGTTCCCTTCTTTCATCAATTAGATCCAGGCTTATTCCCATAGCTTGATCATTCTCCCCTCTGTCAAATGATAGAGTTCTGATGCTCGGGAGGCCAACTTCTAAGGGTATGACGGCTTCGACACCGTAAGCCAGAGAGAAGGGAGATTCTCCGGTTGATCTTCTAGGGGTTAGTTCGGTAGGTCCACAGTACTGATGGCAATTCATCCACCCATCTTCCTTTTGCCGCTTCCAGTCTTTTCTTAATCCCATTGAGAATGACTTTGTTTGTAGCTTCAGCTTGACCATTGCTTTGGGGGTAAGCAGGTGTAGAGTAAACATTCTTGATTCCATACCTAGAACAATATTCCCTAAACTGGGCACTGTCAAATTGCGTCCCATTGTCGGAAATAAGTGTCCTAGGGATGCCATACCTGGTAATGATGTTCTTCCAAATAAATCGAATGGTATCAGCATCTTTGATGTGAGCTAGGGGTTCTGCTTCCACCCACTTAGTAAAGTAGTCGGTGCCGACCACTAAGAACTTTCTATTTCCCGAAGCGGAAGGCAGAGGCCCCACAATATCAAGTCCCCATTGAGCGAACGGCCAAGGGCTGGTAAGCGGGCTGAGTTCCTGGGCCGGCTGATGAGGAATGGGAGCGAACTTCTGACATTTCTTGCATTTCCGAACATAGGCCTGAGCGTCATATCCCATCTTCGGCCACCAATACCCTTGAGTAATTGCTCGGTGCGCCAGTGATCTGCCCCCAGTATGTGCTCCACAGACACCTTCATGAAGCTCGTAAAGAAAGTCTTGCACTTTATCGGGATGAACACAAAGGAGATAGGGTCCTGTGAATGACTTTTTGTATAACTTCAGATCGGGAGAGAGCCAAAACCTGGTGGCTTTTATTCTTAGCTTCTTTGCTTCTGTTTTGTCTTCGGGAAGTGTTCCGTCCTTCAAGTAAGCTATGATTGGATCCATCCAAGATGGGGCTCGGTCAGCACACATTACCTCTACGTCTTTCGTTATGCTCGGCCTTTTTATGACTTCCATAAAGACCTGGTCAGTTAGCCTTATTCGAGAAGAGGCAGCTAGCGTTGCAAGTGCATCAGCATGAGCGTTATGATCCCTGCCAATGAGCTCCACGCTAGCTTTATTGAAGCCTTCGATTCTCTTCTTTGCTGCTTCTAGATACTCTGCCATCTTTTCGCTTCTAGCCACATACTCACCCTTCAGCTGGTTAGCAACCAACTGAGAGTCAGTCCTTACTACGATATCATCTGCCATCAGGCGCCGAGCAATGTCGAGTCCAGCCAGGAGAGCTTCATACTCCGCCTCATTATTAGTGACTTCGAACTCGAGTTTTATTGCATATTCTATTGAGACCCCTTCTGGTGTAGTCAGAACTATGCCTACGCCGCCTCCTTTTCTAGTCGAAGACCCATCAACCTCGATTTGCCAAGTTTGCTCGGCCTCATTATGTTCGGCCGGGGCAGACTTTATTTCAACATGCCATACTTCTTTTGTCTGACCACAAGCCGGTGTAGAAAATTCCGCTACAAAATCGGCCAGGACCTGAGCCTTTATCGCGGTTCTTGGGACAAACTTTATGTCGAATGCGCCAAGGGAAACTGCCCACTTTGCTAGTCGGCCCGATACATCAGCCCTCTTTAAAACATGGCCAATTGGCTGATCGGTGACAACTTGAATGGTGTGTGCATGGAAATAATGGGCTAGCTTCCTGGATGCCATTATTAGTGCCAGGGTCAACTTTTCTAGGGGCAGATATCTGGTCTCTGCTCCTTGCATTGTTTTGCTCACATAGTAAATAGGATGCTGTTTCCCTTGTTGCTCTCTCAGCAAGATAGGCACTGACTGCATGCTCTGAGACTGCCAGATATAGCTGCAAAATATCCCCCGGCTGCGGTGTTGACAATATTGGGACAGTTGTTAGGTATTCTTTAAGTTTTTCCAGTGCCGCATCCGCCTCAGCATCCCATTGCATCTTATTGGCCCCTTTGAGCAGCCTAAAGAATGGCCGGCACTTGTCGGATGATCTGCTAATAAACCGGTTGAGTGCCGCCACCATCCCTGTGAGCTTCTGTACCTCCTTTTTTGTGCGCGGGGGCGAAACAGATTGGATGGCACGTATTTGCTCGGGATCAGCCTCAATTCCCCTTCTGCTCACCAAGTGGCCCAAAAATTTACCCGAGCCAACTCCGAAGGCACACTTGGCAGCATTTAATTTTAACCCATACCGATCAAGGGTAGAGAAAACATGTTGGAGATGTTGGAGGTGTGTGTTCGGCTCCTTGCTTTTTACCACCATATCATCAATGTAGACCTTCCATCGTCTGCCCGAGGTCTTTTTTGAATATCTTTGTAACCAGCCGTTGATAGGTGGCTCCAGCGTTCTTCAGCCCGAATGGCATAACTCTATAACAGTATATGCCTCGCGGGGTTATGAAAGAAGTTTTTTCCTCATCAGGGCCGAACATAGGGATTTGGTGATATCCCCTATAGGCGTCCAGGAACGACATCCTGGAACATCCAGCAGTAGAATCAACGAGTTGGTCGATCTTTGGCAGAGGGAATGGATCCTTAGGGCAGGCCTTGTTCAGGTCTGTGTAGTCTACGCAAACTCTCCACTTCCCATTCTTCTTCTTGACCACGACCGTGTTAGCTAACCACTCCGGGTATGAGACCTCCCGAATGGCCTCCGCCTCTAACAGTCGGCCGACCTCCTCAATGACAGCTTCTGCGTGTTGCAAAGCTGATCGCCTCGCTTTTTGTACCACAGGCTTTACCTCCGGATTCACATTCAACTTATGAGTCATGACTTCGGGGGAAATGCCTGGCATTTCGTGTGGAGTCCAGGCGAACGTTCCGATATTCTTCAAAAGCATCTCCGTTAGCTCTAGTTTTTCCTCGGCGCTCAGGTTGGCGCCGATCAGGAAGAATTTATCATCCTGAACCGGGCCAATTTGATATTTCTCCAAACCCTCTGTTGCTTTCATCTGCGGATCACCACCGACATCATCGATCTTTGGTGTGTCCTCAGGTAGTTCCGCCAGCTGGACTTGTTCGGGGATCATTTTGGACTTTAAAGCTGCAGAGAAACACTTTTGGGAGGTATTCTGATCCCCCAAAATAGAAATCACTTCCCCGCAATAGGGGAACTTCAGCACTTGGTGGTAGGTTGAGGGGATCGCCTTCAGAGCGTGAATCCACGATCTCCCTACTATAGCATTGTAGGAAGAAGGGGAATCCACAACGGTGAACTCAACCTCTTGCTCCACCGGACCCACGCGGACAGGAATGACAACTCTGCCCAGAGGCCAGACTGGAGCAGAATTGAATCCTATTAGTGGGCATTCTGCCGGTTCCAGATCTTCTTCAGTTAGTCCGAGCTTCTTAAATAAGCTCAGGAACATAACTTCTGTTGAGCTTCCTGCATCTACCAGGATTCTCCTTACTTCTGAATTAAACATGCCCAGAGTAACCACTAGGGCATCATTGTGCGGCAGCTGAACACCAGGATGCTCGTCTTCATGAAAAGTGATTTCCTCCATTGCGGCTGTCCTTGGGCGCTTGCTCGGCTGACCCGCGACGCCCAAAATTTCTTTGCTTGGTGGATTAGGGGCATGATTGATGACACTCTGGGGTCGTCGTTCCATATGAATCACGTGGATGACTGCAGGTCTCGGGACATCTCTGCGCGCCCTGGCCCTTGGTGGGGGTTGTGCCTCTTCGGCTGCCTCCTCCTCGGCAGTCTCTTCTCGTTGCCTCCTTGGCTCTCTATCCTGTGGGGCTGCTTCTCTGGTTCTGCCCTCATCGACGAACTCTTTAAGGTGGCCTCTGCGCACCAATTCCTCCAGATGATGTCGTAGCGATCGGCAGGCTCCGGTACGATGTCCCTTGTCTTGGTGATACGCGCAGTAGTTTTTGGAATTCTCCTTTCCAGGGAAATCCGGCAGCTTTCCGGGCCATCTGAAATATGGCCTATTTTTTATTTGGGGAAGGATCTTGAAGATTGGCTCTTTGAACACCGTATTAACCGCTTCGAAGACTGACTTCCCCTCGTCAATGAATCGGCGGCCGTCTCCCCGTCTTTTCTCTCTTGTCTGGCCCTGGGATCTCCTCTCTTTCTGCTCGGCCGGCTGTGTCTCGTCCTCCACCTTGGCGTATTTCTCGATTCGGCACATAAGATCAGACATGTTGGCTGCTGGCTTTTTGGTCAAGGAGAGCCACAGCCTATCCTCCTTCCGCAACCCCAATTTGAACGAGGTGACCGCCAATTGCTCCGAGCATTCTCCCACCTCGTTGTAGAGCTCCAGGTATCGGCGGGAATAATCTCTCAATGATTCCCCGGACTTTCTTTTCATTGTGAGGAGAGCGTCAGCGGTTTTAGGCTGTTTTGTGTTAGCCAGAAACCGGGTAACGAACTCCTCCGCCAGTTGCTGCCAACACTGAATACTGCCAGGGGGCAGTTTATGGAACCACTGAAGCGCTGTATCCCCCAAACTAGAAGGGAATACTTTGCACATGAGGTGGTCGTTACTGTTCCATAACGTCATGGCCTGCATGTAGTGACGGTAGTGGGCCAGGGGGTCAGTTCTCCCATCGTAGAGATTAAGCCTCGGAGTTTGGAATTTCTCCGGAGGCTCCGCATCAATTATTTCATCGACGAATGGGGAGGCAGAGATTCGCCCCAAGGCTTTCCTTGCCATCATTCGTGTGCTTTGGCCCTGAGCACTCCATTCCTCTGCTTGCCCCCAGTCTTCTATCCTTGCCTTTCCCGCTTTCTTACGCTTTAAGGTTAGCTCTTCTTGGTCCGAGCTATCCGCCTCCTCTGAATACGCCTCCAGCATCTTTTTTGAGGAATTCCTTTGGTGATGCGCTTTGATGGGCGCGTCAACATCGGATCTCACGTCACGTTTTGCGACCGGTTTAGCACGGCGCGAGTCCTTCCTAGAAGGAGAGACATCACGTCGCGAGCGAGAGCGCACCTCCTTCTGTTCATTGGTGTCCCCGTCATCCTCATCAGTGGGGTCCTCGTAAAGAGCATCGTAACCTTCATCAGATTCCGAGTCGGATTGACCAGAATCAGCAGTATGGCTAGCAGGGGGTTTTCCCTTTTCCTTACTCAATTCCAGCAGAATCTCCTCCAGTTCTGCCTGCTTTTCACTGGCCTTAGCCATCAGCTCTTCTCTCCGTTTCAATACCTGAGGATCCTCCGTTTTTCTTTTCCGGGCGGACTCCAGACCTGGAGTCCGGATAACCAACGCACTCCCTTTAGTTTTGGCAGGAGTGGAAGTGTCTCCTGCCCGTGGAGATGGTGGTGGGGTAGTGTTTCCTCCTGAGGTCATTATGTGGACAAATACTGGAGACTTAACAAAGAAACAAGAAAAAAGCTAGTGAACACGACGATAGGCTAGACAACGAGCCCCACGGTGGGCGCCAAATGTTCGGCAGCAGAAATTACCGCCGGAACTGCTGACCACGCCAACCGGAAATGCAATCGCCGACCTGCCGAACAAAGACAGAAAGAGAGGTGACGGCCGGAGAGGAGGTCTCAGGCCGGAAAACCCTCCGATGATTAAGTCAGCAAGTCGCTCAAAAGAAGGTTTTTATGGAAATAAGAGAGTCAAAGTTTAAGTTGGCATTAGTCAGCTTACCTCCGTGATTCAGTTGTATACCCATATATAGTGGTTTGAGTAATGATTACAGCATACCTATGACTCGACATTACGCACACTGCCGTGTTCCACTTTTACACTCTTGCTTTAAATGCCCTTCCCCTTCATTTAATGCCTCAGACCCCTCATAAATACACCGTGCCTTTCATTTAATGCTTCTGGAGGTTTAACACGGCATTACAACCTGAATTTCAGGGTCATACTGTCTTCTTGTCGCATCAGCCACCGAATCGTAACGAGATAGACCGATTTAGTTACATTTCCAGAGACAAGTACCTAGTTCAATCCTAACTAAAATGCATTTATGGTCATGAGCCTTCTTTAAAGGCTGTGGGCCCTAAGTTTGACATTTACTGGCCATCGACGTATATGCCGAGCAAACTAGATTCCTCGGCTATAGCCACGTAGTTATACATTGTTTATTGATGTCGAGATTCAGGGTACTCTTTGGAGCACTAACTCTAAATCGTGTACTCACGTACATCACTCACGTGGAACCCTCGTGCCAATAATCAGTTGTTCGGCGGGATGCCACGTGTCCAAACGGAACGTGCTCGGCAAAGTGGCTAAGTGGCTTATGTGAATTTGCTCGGCACCACGCCACGTGGCACCAGACTAAACCTGTTCGGCAAGGGTACAGCTTTAGTATTATTATGCCCAACATATATATATATCTCTTTTAATATGCTCAATAAAAGGAACGGGGGAAGTTCCAATATACAAATATTGGGAAGGATTTTTTTTTAATTTTTTATTAATACCGTCTATTAACCCTTCTTCTACTTTCATTGTAACGGTCAAATTTAATCAACGTTTAATCTAACGATTCTATTACCAATCGTCAATAAATGTGCTAAAATAAAAAGTCACACTTGTCCTTGAAAATTGATAATTAAATAAGGGATTAATTGTTAAAGAGTGTAAAATATAATTTGTCATATATATATATATATATATAATTACATTTTTCCGTTATTAGGAAAATAAAAAATAGAAAAGATCATGCATGTCCTCATGGAAACATCAACAATAACATTAATTGCTTTAGAAGCCATGGACGTTGAGTGGGCCTCGGACTGTCTCTTTTTTGCACGGAGATCACAAGACTTCACTGCCACCACCGCCGCTCGAACACTCCACATGAAGCACAGCTAAAAAGTTGTACAACGGAATTACACTCACGGGTAGCACTGAAGGTGTGTTTGAAATTATATAAAAATGTATAAAATAAAATAAAATTGTAAAAATAAATGTCTCATAATTCGTACAGTAAATAGAAGATTTAAATTTTATTATCTCGTAATTCGTATTTATAGAGATTTATAGGATTTTATTTTATTTTGGAGAGCTTCAAACGGAGCCTAAATTGATGCTAGTTTTCCAAGTATCAACACTTTAAAATGTTAATTTTATACTTAATATGTATGGGATACACATTTCCCTTAAACATACCCAAAAATGTGCAAATTTGGAAGCCTAGCATTTGCCTCGATGTTTGTTTTATGATGTTGGAGTTATAAATTGTCCTAATGATTTACAATAAAATTAAATTTAAAAAATTTTTAAAATTTTATTTAAAATTTTTGAATTTAATTTTATTATGAATTACTCAATCTTGATCGAACGGTTCACAGTTTTAATGTTATGGAGAAAATGTTGGAAATGACGTTAACATCCCCCTCATTTAAAAATGTATTGGATATGTTACCCAGTATATTTAATTATTTATCTAATTTAAATATTAAAGGTAAACTTAAATTTTAGTAGGAAAAACTTTTTAAAGTCTAAAACATGCTATTCATATTTTATTATGATTTATGTGTGAACAAATTTTATTATGTTTTATAAGTATCTTCGTATCTTCATTTTTTTTTTTTTTCTTAAATTGTAGTATTTAGGTCTGTGCTCTCGCATCGTACGTATTCGTGCTTGCATGTTACCGGCTAATAAATGATATACCAACTCCAAAATTAGGTAGACCCATCATCGAACGACATCGATCAGCTAGCACATGAATCCCATAAATCATAGCCAACCAAAAGGCATATTTGAGAATGCTATAAAATAAAGCCTCCGATGGAGGGAGCCTTACTTATCAGAAAGTACTACCGGAAGAGCAAATGATGAGGATGGTTGTATTAATGTGGGCTCTCTTGGGCTTGTTTGGTGGGAGGGTTTGGTCACAGGCGCACCAAGGGCGCCGAGCAGCGCCTTGTCTCTTCATTTTCGGGGACTCATTGGCTGATAATGGTAACAACAATGGGATCCTCACCCTTGCTAGGGCCAATTACAGGCCTTATGGGATAGACTTCCCCCGGGGCACCACCGGCCGATTTACTAATGGTCGGACTTACGTCGATGCCCTAGGTATACGTACTTGTAACTAAAATTGTATACATAATCCATGATAGATACGTAATTACTTACTTCAATCAAATTTTGTTATGTTTTATTTTTATACTAAAATTTTTACTTATTTGTTTGCTTCAAATTTCTATTTTTTTTGACATTCAAACACCGTGGTAATCTAAGCTTCAGTATGTAAATTAACTGAACTATCACACGATCACAACGAAAATTATCATAATTTTCATGAAATTTTGCAGCTCAACTTCTAGGGTTTCCAAATTACATTCCGCCCTATGCAAGGACGCGAGGACGCGCAATTCTGACGGGACTGAATTATGCATCAGGAGCAGCCGGTATTCGCGATGAAACTGGCAGCAATCTGGTATATACATTCATACATACATACGTACATATATGTATGTCTATTGATTAACTTAAAATCACACCACCTATTCTGTTTCATTTTTTGTATTTTATTTTTTTCAAATTTACATACAGGGGGCTCACATCTCGATGAACGAGCAAGTTGCCAACTTTGGAAGGACGGTACAAGAGATGAGGAGGTACTTCAGAAGAGATTACAACGCACTGAGTGGCCATCTCAGCAAGTGCATATTCTATTCCGGAATGGGAAGTAATGACTATCTGAACAATTACTTCATGCCAAACTTGTATTCAACTTCTTCAAATTACTCCCCACAACAATATGCTGCTGCCCTGCTTCAGGATTATTCTCGCCAGCTTACGGTTCGTTTACATATATAAATATATATGTATTTGTATTTACAATTTACGTCCGTCACTCACTTTTTCACCCTCTCTTTCATTCTCTCTTCCTCCCTTTTCCATTTTCCTCTAACCAAACAATGAAAATGGGTATTATCTCCCCTCCTCAGTGACTTGTTAAGAAGGTAAATTTTTAAAAATAATATACCTATAATTCGTTCCCTTTTAATAAAAATTTTTGATTGTCTATTATTGCTCTTGCTTGTTTGTTTTAAGTATTAATCATTTTTTTTTTCACTCAAATATATTTATATATATATACATATATTGTGTGTATGTATGTATGTATATGTTCTTGATTCTCATTTTTCAGCAATTATACAACTTGGGAGCTCGAAAGGTAGTCGTAGCAGGAGTTGGCCAAATTGGTTGCATACCCTATGAATTGGCCCGATATGAAAATGTCAATGGAAGCAGATGCAACGAGGCTATCAATCACGCAATCGTGCTCTTCAACTCGGGGCTCCGAAAATTGGTTGATAGTTTCAATAAAGGTCGGCTGCCCGGAGCCAAGTTTGTGTATCTGGATTCATACAAAAGCTCCAAAGACCTAGTGCGTAATCGTGCTTCCCACGGTAATGTGCCAATTCTATCTCCTTTGACCTGCCTTCCTAAATATATAACATTCTCTCTTTCTCTTTGTTTTTCTTTGCAAAACAAACCTTTTCCTTCCTTTGCCCCTGTCTATTATATGTTGACATTTAAATTGAGGAACTACGTTGTTGACAGATGTGCATAGAGAACAAAAAAATAAAAATAATAATAAATAAAAGACAAATTACATCAATCTCCTCTTAACATTTCGTTAATTAAACTTACCCTCCACGTTATTTAAAAGTTACACTCGACTCTTTTATTTTGAAATGTTATTGATATTGATCAATTTTCAATAAAATTAACAATTAAAACTTAATAGAAAATATTAAAATAATTAAAATTTTAAATATTTTTTCTATTTTATCCCTTATTCTCTCATGTTTTCTTCACATACAAAAATTTTAAAAAATAAGCCCAAAAAAAAAAAAAAGTAGAAACAAAAAGTTTTTTAAGATTTCTGTATAGAAAATTGACAAGATGTGATAGAGGAGGAAAAATAAGAAAATTACCTAAAATTTTGATTAATTTAATATTTTATATTAAGTTTTAATGACTAATTTTATCGGAAGGAGGGTCAATGTTAATAATATTTCAAAATAACGGAAGTAAATGTAACTTTTAAATATTATAAGTGCTAAGTATAATTACTTAAATGTTAAGAGGAAGTAATTGTAATTTATCAAAAAATAAATGTTAGAAGTTAGAGGGCATTTAAGTCATTTAAATTGTGAGAGGGCTTTAGATAGAGGGACACACCAAGACTGTATGGTGTAGATTAGTTGAAACAATTAACTTAATTTCATTGATTAATTAATTAATTCTGATTGTACTTATAAGTTTGCTGTGTAAATTAATATATATTTAGGATTAATATATTATGTATTAATTGAAAGTTAGGAATTAATATCATTAATTGCTGCAGGATTTGAGGTGGTAGATAAGGGATGCTGTGGGGTGGGAAGGAACAATGGTCAAATAACATGTCTTCCTCTCGAACAACCTTGTGCTGATCGCACAAAGTACTTGTTCTGGGACGCCTTTCATCCAACTGAGATTGCAAACCTTATATTTGCCAAGAAATCTTTTACTTCTAAGTCGAAATCCTATGCATATCCCATGAGCATACAACAATTGGCAATGCTGTAAAACTTATTATATATATATATATATATATATATTAATCTAATTATCTTCAAATGTTTCTTCTGTATTAGATTGATTAATTAATGTCCATTCATTTAATTAGATGAATGGTTGCAGCTGTAAGCGTTAATTGTTTCTGGCGATATGTGTTCCTGTAAAAATATATGTAGTTTGCCTTTGTTTATTTTTTTCAATCTTTTGTTAACCATCTTATTCTTCTCCCAATATATTAATTAATATTGATCCCCCTTTTTTTTTTTTGGCTGCGTATAAAAGACATAACTATTTCAATTAATTAGAATTGCAAGAAAAAAAATTTATAATAAACAATAAACAAAAATTGTAATGGTGATAATCCCAATAGCATAATAAATACGAAATATAATAAAGTATTCTGAAAATTCAGTAAAAAATATATAAAACAGATAAAAAAAAAGGTTCAAAATTGATGACACCACATTTAAAATTGAGTTAAATCACATTACACAAATGAGAAAAACATCACCATATTTAGCTGTAGCATGCTACAGTACTGACAATTTTTTTTGTGATTTTTACTACAATTATATATATATATATATATATATATAATATCAGATTCAGCAGATGCCACACACAGAGATATATATATATATATATTTAGCAATTAAATAGATGGGAAAAAAGCTAAAAGATAAAATGATCATGCATGGATGGATGATTAAAGGTTGGCAAGCCGCTGAATGTTGATGGGGGAAACCACAGTTTGATCTCCGCTGAATGCCTGCCTTGCCATTATGATATTCACTGCTTCTGTTGGGTGGAAAGCATCCCAAAACACGTACTGGTTTCTGTTTGCACACGGTGTTTGGAATGGGAGACACGTAATCTGCCCCCGGTTTCTTCCAATCCCACAGCACCCTCTATTCATTACGCTAAATCCTGCAGCCAGTTTTGTAGTTTAATTAGTGGAAAATTATTAATTAAATTTTCAACTCAAATCAAACATTTATGGTTAAATTTTTTAGTTTAATTTTACTTCCAATTTCGTTTCATGATTTGAGTTTTTTTTTTTTAATTATAAGAATAATTAAGGGTTTAAATTTTAAATTAGTTACAATGTCTTCCTTAACAACCATTTTATCTCGAAAGTTGAACAATTAATGATGCGAATACAAAGATAAAAGAAGTTTGCAATTAACTAATTAAAAGGTCCCTAAACTCAAGGGAGAGAAGTAAAATGTACCTAAAATTTATTACATATAAAAGATGACTAAAAATGAAAGAAATTAAGACTTAGTTTGGCAACAATAAGTTAGGCTACTTTTATATTCCTTTCTTCTTTTTTATTGAAATTCGATTTTTTTTTATTTTTCATAACTTTTAGATATGTTATTCATATATTAAAATAAAAAATAGGATTTTTCCCCTCACGTTGATTCTATTTTTTAAAAAAATCACAATTTTTTTTAAAGGTAATAATAATAATAATAATAATAAAAAGAATACAAACTTCTTTTGTGTTGCCATATGTAATAAATCATACCGTAAGATCTGTAATTGGTGAGAATATCTCGGAACATGTTATGAATGTCAATGAAAATGAAGTGGGAGCCAGGGAGATTGGAGCTGAGTTTGTTCATCATCATTCTCATGTTATTATTGAAAGGTAGAACCAGTTGATTCACTTCTTCTGAGCAGCCACCACCCATACTCTGAGCTAGAATGCTTGGGATGCATCCCATTAGCCCGACCCCCGCTAGTACAAATTTCCTTGCTCCAAGATTGTACAGCCTCTGTCATTTATTCACAGTCAGAAGTTTAACATATATGACCAATAATACATATATACATAACACTATGTATAGACACACACACACACGCACATACATACATATATATATATATATATATATATCTTAACACACACTCTCTATATATATGATAACTATTACAAAATTATAAAGATTATTAATTTGTTGGTAAAAAAATGAAAGGAAAAGATCTGACTCACAGTCAATTGTTGGGTGTACTGCTGAATCAAGAGATCAGCATATTGTTGACCATTATACTGATTCCGAGTAGGGTAATTGGGCATGAGGTAGTTGTTGAGGTAGTCATTGCTTCCTATTCCCACAAAGAATATGCACCTCCCCAGAGCCTGCGCCACCTCAGCTGCTCCCAGGTTGTTTGTTATTTTATCTAGTGTGTTCTCAAAGTTCCTTATTTGCTGGTTGAATGGTATGCGACCCACCTATACATATACATATATATATATATAATAATTCACTATTTTTTAATTTCAATTTAATATCCATCTTTGCAATTAACTAATAATATAAAATCATTAATTTCCTCCATAGATTTAAATATTCAAAACCAAGAGAATAGTATTACATTTTTGACCCATTTATCATTTACAATAAATTAAGGTCAAACAAATTAGATTAAAAGTACGTAATCGTCATTTCTTATTTTCGATTTTAAGGAAATGCGTTTATGCTCATGTTTTAACATCGCGCGCGCGTGTACATATACATATATACGTGGGGATGGAAATACTTACAAAATTTCTGCCTGTGATGTCCAGGATTCCAGCAGCGGCTGATGCGTAGTTGACTCCATGAAGAGATTGTTGACCAGATGCTTCAGAGTAAGCAGGAATTAGAGGAAGTCCCAACAGTTCAGCTGCATTCATCCATTTATTTCATTATTAAAAATAAATATAAATGACATATGAGAGAGAGAGAGAGAGAGAGAGAGAGATGTACAACAATACATATATATATGTTATTATCAACCCATGCATGTTAGGTTATAGTTGCATATATTGAAGTGGAAACTAGAAATGCGACCTAATCCTAAAAATAGATCCATGCGATCATTGTGGCTTTTTGTAGTAGTAATTAATGGTCTACTAGGTAAATAATTCATGGAAGGGAACAAACTTTTATGTGAATCATTTCAAAAATTGCCTAATTAAGTTAGGCCCAAAACAAGTAAAAAGAAGAGGAAACACTGAATGAATTTGAATGGATCTTTCTTTTATATGAGGCTTGACTAAATGAATTACATAAAAAAAAATAAGAAAAAAACTGAGCCTGGATTTTATGTCTCAAATATTTGTTTCTTGAAATACACATTTTTATGTATTTTGCTTGTCAAATTTCTTTATACAAATTTACCCGGCTATAATTATGAAATAGTATTAGTTTCTTTTCTTTTCTCTTTAAATACAGGTAATTTTTTACAATTAATATATATATTATTTTTTTTAATAAAATATCATCTTTCAATAAAATAAAATTCTTAATGTGAGAGAGAGAGAGAGAGTGAGTGAAGATCACCAATTTCGTCAACCATGGTGTAGCCATTGGAGAAACGACCAGTAGGGCCACCATCAAAGTCAATACCATAAGGGTAATAGTTGGCTTTGGCAAAGGAAGGGAGGTTATTGTTGTTGCCATTGTCAATCAGAGAGTCCCCAAATATGAACATAGCAGGAACCATCTCTCTACCTCGTCCCACGGCTTCTGGAGCAAACGCATCATCATCACCCTGCCCTACTGCAACTCCACTCAACAATATTATTACTAACAACAAACAACAAAACCTCATCCCACCCATTCCCTCTTTCTCTCTCCCTCTATCACTCTCGGTTTGTATTTGTGTATGTATATGTGTGTGTGTGTGTGTGTTTGTGGTGGTGTGTGTGTGTGTGTGAGATCAAGAAAGTTGAAAAGAGTAGTAGATTGATGTTGTGTTGTGAAAGAGGTGGGAGGGAGCAATGGTTTGTGGGTGCAGTAGATAGAGAGGGATTTAATAGAGGTGGTAATTCTGGAGGTAGTTAGACAGAAATGAATGAATTCACCTGTAAATTTCCCGTTGCAGTTAATATACATAATAATTGATCTCTGCGGTGCACGCCTTTCTTTACGCTCTTTTTTTTTTTTAATTATTTTCCCTATGTTAGCCCAACAATATAAATCTCCCCGCTCCCCCCCCCCTCTCTCTCTCATTTACTCTGTATATGTTAGCCCAACAATATAATCTCCCCGCTCCCCCCCCTCTCTCTCTCTCTTTTACTCTGTAAAGTTTGGCAGTGGGACCCTTTCGGGGGTGTTCGAGCGGGAGTTCGGGAACGCCTAAGGGCTTGAGTCGCGTGCGGTCTCATGTTCGACTCTTATTGGAGATGGTGGGTTACAATTTTGGCGGGCTTCTAACAGTTCCCCTTGATCAAGTCGGTCAGTCAAGGTTTGCCTAAGCTGGTTTACCACCTCGTGGGCTATTGCCAGCTTGGTCCACGGGACGAGTTTCACCCAATATGCACCTTCGGGTAGTAACTGCGGATTTCTTCTCGACCCACAAAAGTTTGGCAGTGGGATTATTCTTTGTTCAGTTAAAACACATAATTATGCTCAGGCCAAACACAAAATTAATTAATCACTATATTATTTTTTCCTCCTTATTTTGATTTGAAACAATTAAAAAAGAAAAAAAAAAGAAAAAGATGAATTATACATATTGTTCAAGCTAAACAATCTTACCTGGATGCACACTTCCCGAAATAGAAATTGATGATACCTGAACATAAGAAACAGTCTCGTGCTTGAAATTAAATGTAGGAGAGATATAAATTAAAATTGGAGACGTTGTTGTCTACACTTCATTTTTCACTTCAATACATACATATATGTATGTACGTATGTATGTATATGATCATTACTAATTAAACTCCCACAAATATTTTACAATTTACAAGTAATTGGTTGGTGGGTAGAGGCAAGTAAATGAAACCAATCCTACCCCCTTTAATTTTCTAAATTTTAATTCATTTAAAAGTACAACAGCAAAAGCTACCTCACCAAATTAATTTCTTCTTGCCCTTCATTTAGTTGCAACAGTAAAAATCTACTTGGTATGGTTTATACTCCATTGAGAGTCTTGGCACAATCATAAAGACATCGAGTACCGGATAAGAATATCAATGTGGGAATGATGAAGTCACGCTTTATCTATGAGGCGCGGTCCCAGGCTCATATATTTTAAGTAATTAAGAAGAAATTAAAGTAAATCTAAGTGAGAATAGATGAATGCAAAATTTTACTTATTTTAAAGAGGCAAGATTACTGGAGGGGGAGATAAATACCTTTGGAATCCCCCTTAAGTGCGAGAAATTTTCATGTCTTCCGATATGATAGCAATTAAGTATATTAGGTAAGTATGAGCAATGTCTTCTATGTTAATCATGTATTGAAAAAGTGTGCACATTTTAAGCGATGAAATTATTCTCTTAGTGGATAATAATATTGTTCAGATAAAACACATTTCAATTAACAAATTTAAGTTTGAGTTTATGACCCATACTATTTTATATGAACAATGTACATCTGTTTTATTTTTCAATATGAATCAATTCTTATACATATTATTAAGCAGCTCCTCGTGACGTATGAATTACTCTTCATGTAACTAAACTTTTCTTAAAGCAAGATATTTTCAAGCTCTTTTTGTGTTTGTGGGCTTGTCATGCAACACCATCTATGTGCGTCATGCATTCATCAACTTCAATTGTACGGGCCAAATCTGTAAGCTATACCAAGTAGGGCTCTCCTATGCATATCGTCCAATATAGTTGTCACCTGTTAACTGTTTTACAAGTTTTCACTGTGCACTCTCATTATGTCATGGTTCATTTGCAATATTTATACCCTATGAGTTTAGTAGTATGTTCTGTGTTATGCACAATTATTCTTGTAATTGACTATGCGCATGTCTATTTATTTCCATTCCTAATAGCAAAGGTAATTGGGACCCTGTCACGTCTTATTGTTCACTGTACTAAATTGAATCTCATACATGTTTGCTTATCCTATTCTTGTCGGCAAAGGGACCCGTTATGTAATATCACATGTGCACACACAATTAGAGTTTTAATACCATTTCAGAGAAGACTATTACGACAGGAAGCTCGTTTAATGAGTGAATATAATATATATGAGATACCTTCCAATTCAAAAATTTAAACCTACGTGTCTATAGCTCATATTATGCTACAATAATTTATTAACTTTCTAATTTAGAACAATTCTTATGTGTATATTCAATAATAACATTTTTCATAATATTTAAGAATTCAACACATTATCCAGTAACACATATACTTATCAAAAATTAGTAGTGCATAAAAGGATTATAAAAATTTGAGGGTCACCCACAGTGCCACATCTAATACTAATAAGTCATTACCTCTCATTTTTGCTAGATGTGGGTAGCCAAAGAAAAGAAATGATGATCTCCGCATTTCAATTTTTAATATAAAATATGAGAGAAAATTAAAAGAAAAAATAAGAAGAGAGAGAAGAAAAAAAAAGTTAATAGTGTTTGTGGTGATGATACATACATTATTTCACCATTTTACCACCTCCTCCGCCACTTTCCATCATTGTCATTGTATGCCACCACCACGGTTGCTTACTACCATCGTAATTATTTGCCTCCTGTATTATCTTCAACCATCTAAACGGTTTATTTGACACCTACACCATTCTTCAACCCATGCATTATCATCGCTTTATAATTCTGTATACTTTACTCAGAGAACTATGTATATTTATTTATCAGGGGTAAAAATGAGTCTTTTAACACAAATAAAGAATATTTTTTTTTTAATTTTTTGCACCTTAAAAATATTCACATGACCAATTAATTAAAAACTTCCTCAAATAAAAAATTTTAAAAATTTAAGTTGTAATAAATTTAAAGAGTTGAGATCTAACCATTTAAGTAAAAATTGTAAGAGAAAATGACTTGATTTGAAGTGCACATTTTAAGGTGACTATATATATATACTTACACATATAAATCATAATTCACGTAATAGTTTCTTGTATATTATATAAAGAAATAATAAATATACCCTTTTATTAATTTTTCTCGTTTCACGTTATTTTTTTCATTAAAACTAATTGTAGAACCGAATAAACTAATAAACGAATGTAAATATTTTCATCTTATTATATAACATATATATGTAAGTATATATACTTGAATATACCTGAATACATGACATAAAACCCAACATGGGCTCCAGCTTCAAGAATGAAAAAGGGGAAGTCAACTCATCAACCCCAAGATGTTGAAGATGAACAGTTAGTGAATGAGTGTGTGGAAGAAACAAAGAAACAAATGGAGCAAAGGGAGAAATGGCCTCCTTACCTACACCAACAAGTATTTCAATAATTTTAAATTTCACTATCGAATAAAGTCGGACCCATGCATCGACCTTCTTAAATGGTCCTTCCCATTGACCTCACTCTAAAATGCAAGAGATGATGAGAGAGAAAGAAACTGATTGGGCATGAGGAGTGGCTCTGTGCATGCACTCATGCATGCCTGCCAGTCTTCTTTAAATCTGTCTTTAGCCCCATAGCTTGGTTCTTTCGACTTGTTTCCACCTGGTTTTAGTAAACTTTCTTGACAAATAAACTAATGCATTAATATAATACACAAGCTAACATATAATAAATATAATAAAATAAGTAAAAATATTTTTATAAATTGAGGAGTTTCACGTACACTATATTATGTGTTTCAAAAAAAAAATCAAATATAATTATTATATTGACGTCATATATTGTAATATGTCTCGCACATGTGAAATACAAATTCGAACACTCAATTTAAAGTGCTCCTGCTTCACAACCCTCAACATACAGTGCACATCTATCAACCGCAGGCCCCGATATTAGTGCTCTTTCCCAAATAATTAATGATAACTCTGTCTCGCAGCTGTTAGTGGGCGTCGGAATCTATTAATAAATCTGGTTGTGTCTGCACCGAATTTATACCATTTTTCGGAAAAGAATCGTATTCCTGCGGTTTACGCCTTTTTTTTTTATTTTCTTGTTTCTATTTTTACTTTTTTTTTTATTTGGAAGCACAGACCCAAAATCTAACATTTCAGCTTAAAAGTTGAAAAGTTTGGTGAAGGATATAAATTACACACAAGCACCCTAACTATCCCAGTGTAGGACAGTCTACCCACTACAACCCCTTGAGGCGAGACCCAGACTGATGAAGTGCAGGTCATAACACTACAACACAAACCTACAATCTAACATTTCAGTTCAAAAGTTGACACCCTAACTGTTCCGATGTGACACTTGGGACGAGACCCAGACTGATGAAATGCAGGTCGTAACACTACAGTACAAACCCACAATCCAACATTTCAATTCAAAAATTGGCACCCTAACTGTCCCAATGCGGCACAACCTACCCACTACCTACCCACTGTAACCCCTTGAGGCAAGACCCAGACTGATGAAGTGCAGGCCGTAACCCACGCAGCCCATAAGAAAAGTGGAGCACTAAATGACGCACACATAAGTTATTTTTTTGAAGTACAAACCCACAACCCAACATTTCAGCACAAAAACTAGAAGACTAGGTGAGAGATATAAACTACACACACGCATTCTAACTGTCTCCATGTAGGATAACCTATTTTTATTTTTTTTTTTTAGTACAGTCAATTTTGTTATAAGCGTGTGGGCAAATGCTATACTTACACTCAAAACACTTACACCCAAACACTTATACCCTCACTTACATCAAGTCAAAAACGACATCATTTTGACCCTCTTAAAAAAAAAAATCAGATAACTTTCTTGATTGTTCTTTGGCTGGGTTGGTTGAGCCCTCAAGTCCCATTCGGCCAAGAGATTCCCAACAATGACTCATCGAACGTTGGTGGCGTAAAGCCTCAAGCATCAGTGGCTGAAAAGAAGGATGATGCAATTGAACCATCAAATGTGGAAGTTCTTAGCAAGGACATTGGCGATTTCGAGTTCATTCTCGAAGATCCAGTCGCTATGCTCCCTACCGACAAGCTATTCTCAAATGGCAAGCTCGTGCCTCTGCAACTCTTCATGTTTTGACCAGCTCTGAAACCAACGACTCTGACTAAAATAAAATCCCCCAATACATCTAAACCTCCAAGAAGAACAGAAGTTTCCAACACGGATCCGTTCTTATTCTCTCCTAAGGCACCGAGGTGTTCTTGTTCTCAAGCTGAGTCAACTCGGAGAAACCAAAGGGGAAGAAGCAAAATTTATAGTCATTGAGACTGATGCAAATTTGGGTACTTGACTCCAAAGCGAATTCTGTTGAGTTTTTTGTTTTTTTTAAAGGGTCAAAACGGCATCGTTTTTTACCACGTGCAAGTAAGGGCATAAATGTTGGGCTGCAAGCACAACATTTGCTCAAGTGTGTGTGTGTATATGTTCCTTGTGTCATTTCATAATGGTCCGACATTTTTTTGTTATATTTATTTTTTTTGGGAGGGGGGGATGGGGGTGAGGGTAGCCAAATAGGTTGGCTAGGTAACAAAAATAAAATAAAAAATTATCAAAATAATGCGGAACACAAGGGATTATTACTTCAAAATGACACATCCACAAAAGTATATTTTAATTACAACATTGTTATTCGCACATTACTTTGATTTCATTTTTGGTATATACCATTATGATCCAATAGCATTTTTCATTCAGACGAATACATACACACACACACACACACACATATATATAATGTTGAGAGGAAGGAACATCATCTACAGTAGCAGTAAGAAAAAAAATATAAATATTGAGGGCAAGGAGAATCATCTACCATCGCAATGAATTTTATCCATTTAGGCTAGTCCGCTAAGCATTCTACCAAAAAACAATAAAAAAACATTTTTGGTTACCTGAATACAGATGAACTGTAAGCAAGAAAGCTAGCCTTCAAAATTAAGTGTTGATCACAAACGAAGAAAAAAAGAAAAAAGGAAAGAAAGAAAGAAAACCCAAATGAAGCTGAATTTTGATTTAGACGACAGAAACACCGGGGTGAGGAACTTTTAAGGCTTCCACAATTTCATGGTACAGTCCTCACCATATGTGGCCACAAGGTTTCTGTGGGGATGGTGAGTGATACCTATTACATCCTTTTCATGGACCTGCCACGCAAATTATCAATTAATACACCACTTCAGTATACAAATATTACGTATACCGAAGACCCAATATTTAGAATTTTGACGAAACCAAATAGCAAGTTCAGTCCTAAGATTTGAAGTGTATGCATGGACATCATCTAGATGCTTGCGCGTGTAGACACGTAAACACATAAAAGCATATGATTAACATGGTGCCAACCTCAATAAAAGGTTAAAGAAAAAAGACAAAATGGAGTATTTATCATATTCTTTACCCCCTTATGACAGATTGATCATTGATGCAACACAAAACAGAATGAAATCTTCATCCGTGATAAGTACATTCTTCACCTTGAAAAAATGGGCAAGACTTGGACAAGATAGGCCTAACCAAACTACAAAACATAGTTGCTTATTTTTGTAATTTCGATATTGTCAATCTAGCGTTTGCTCAGCCTCCAAAAACTAAAAGCTTACCTTCATTAGATGCTCCAATTTACCGGATTGATGGCTGAAGCAGTACATATTTCTGCACAAAATTTAGAAGTGATTTTAGTTAATAGCAGAGCCCATAAAAGCAGTCATTCCAAGCAGAAAAACTGTTCACACAGACGCAGCCATGTGGTTCTGGATAAGGCATCTGATGCTTAGAACATAACGAAAGTGTTTAATTAAGAGAGATGGAATTAGGCCAATAGGACTAATTTACAAGTCAGCTGGTCACTCTGCATCCAAAATTTGTTAGATATTATGGATGAGTTAAAGAAGTGCTCTGATTTGCTGCAGTATAATGAATCCCAGACTCAATGTTGTTTGAAGCAGATCAAAATACAACATCGTACTGGCAAACTAAGGAAGAATCATTGATCCATAATCAAGCTTGAACCCCCCCCCCAACCCCTTTTTTATTGCTTTTACATTTTTGTTTGTACTAGGAAAGAATAAACATTTGATCACTTAATCAAAGCCTAAATCACTGACCCATGATCCACTTTTTTTTTTTTTTCTCTTGATCAATCAAGTACCCACTTTATAACAAAGTGTTGTTGAAGGCTCCCTTTTCCATTCACTGGATTTTCTATAGTCAATACAGCAGTGCTATGAAAGGATCGCATCTAATCTGCTTCACCTTTCAAGAAATTGCTTTTAACATTCTTTTCAGCTTGATATTTTATCCCAGGCCTAGCATATATAAAGCATTCAGAGGGCCCCTATAAGGTAGTTTTTGTATGAATTAATGTAGATTTTTTTTTTAAAGCTCAGAAATTGGAACTTCATTGTTCATATTTATGTGAGTGAATAGAAAATAAGCTAACCTGCAAAATTTCGGGGCAGAACTAAACTAACAGGAAAACTTGTGCAACCACCAAGGAACAAAATATTGTTTCTTTCTATAGAAATGTCTGAAATGTTTCCATTTCCTAAAAGACATAAGTTTAATGCTTTTATTAGAAGACAATAAATCACAACAAAATGCATAACATAATATATCAAAATAATAATTTTAAAATTAATTTATTATCAAAATTTCATACATTTAGATCAAGTTCAATTTGTAATTCTAAATGCTTTTTTATAAATTGTGTTACCCTCAAAATATTTCCTAATGTTCCCAAATATTTTCCTTGCCATGCTAACTAAAACATCCCACCAAAACAAAATTTTGACTCATCATAGCAAAATAGGACATACATAAAACATTGTATTATACAAGGACAAAGTATCTTTTATCACTTTATTTCCCCGCGGGGGAAGTCTGAAATGGACATGTAGGAATTTTTGGGAACCAAAACCAAATTAAGCTAGTCATCACAAAATAAATAAATAAATAAATAACATACAAGTTCTATAGAATGCAGGCAATAGAAGCAGTCTAAATTTATTAATTATATATTTATGAACTTATTTATTATTATTTTATTTTGGTTTTTGTGGTTTGGGACTGATTACCTTATCTAGCACATCTTTCCTTTTTTATCCAGGGTGTTATTATGAACTCTTTTATTGCCTCCAATTTAATTGTGTCCACATATGACTATGGTAAGGTGTGTGATATGTGTTGACCCTAATAGGCACTTAGATCCTCTAATTGTTGAGTATGTTTAAAGAAGATGGAAACATTTAATAGTAAAGAAACTTTTCTTGCCTTTCACATGGATAGGAGACAGAAATTACATTTTTTCTATAAATTCCATCTAGTTTCAAGTACAATATTTTGTGCCAATATATTATAAAATATAAACATATGCTTATATGTTCACACATCTACAACCAACCTTTAAATACATATTCATATATCATGAGTTATAAGATCCCTGCGCAGATCTCAATTGTTGATCTATTGATAACCTCGGAACATCACCGAGAGCAAATGATTGAGGTTCTGCAAAAGGCCCATGTAAAAGACTAGATCACTCCCGAAAGGCTGGCCGACTTGGTCGGACAAATCATGGTGCCTAGGGTGATTGAATTCTCCGATGATGAGATCCCCATCAAAAGGACAACCCACACGCACTCGCTTTATATTTTGGTGTCTTGTCGGGGGTTTAGGAACGTCTGATCCTTAGGCACACTTACCCTTGATCTTTTTCCAAATTTCTAATATCCCAGGTAACTAATTAAGGAAGATTTGATGAATCCTAAAGGTCTTCACAAGTACCTAGATTGTGTTGTTACGCACATCACCCTGAAAAAGAATAACTACAGGTACAGGAGGCCACCTCCCACAAAACCTCCACCCCACCCCCTTTTCCAACCCCCCCCCCCCCCCCCAAAAAAAAAAAAAAAAATGAAAGGACTACCGCCTCTTTCACCCAAAATCCCTCAATATGGATTTTCTGCTCATCTTGTATATAACAATTGATAGGAGGTAAAAAGAAAAAGTTGATTTACTAAAAATAAAAGCATGACAGCAGGGAAAAAATTAATGTTGTAATCAAGCACAATATACAGATTTTTGGGAAATACCTATCTTCACCAACACAATAAATCCATTCTCCCTTAGGTGATATACAAGCTGCTACAAAATCCCCACCTTCTCTTTTACCGGATGAGAAGCTCTTTACAACCTGTTACAGAAACATACATAAGCAAATCATAATTAAATGACTTTTCTGCGAACTGCTTGCCGCAAAACCCAAAAGGAAATAAAAGGCAAGAATTTACTCAAGGATAAGCACATGCTATTTAATTACAAGCAGCAGTAGCAAGTTGCATAATCTAAAATCAGCATGTGCTATAGACTTGAACAGACCACCACACCAGTAATGTATTCCAATTTCCAAGAACATCCACGGTAAAAAAGGCAGGGAGGTTCTGTGTCAGAATTGGTCACTTTATTACAAATCACATTAAAATTCACCTCATTGATTACTATCCACATACTCAAGTCCATGTTAACATAAGATGTAACAACTAATTTTTATATCTGACTGCATGCCCACACAACTTCCAACTAGAGAAATTTTACATATGTGTCAAAAGTGCAACAAGTCAGCCATTCCGTTGCCAACCCAGATTTATTGAGATAACAACTACATAGGTCAGATGTGATGAAACTGTTCAAACTTATCAGCAATTCATACATTCTCCAGAACTGAACAACTAAAATTTTTCAACTTGTGAACCTATGGAATAGAACATTCTCATGCCTAAATGTGTAAACACACCTGTCCTTGAAGTGTCATGAGGTATATTGACGACGTCTTGTTACACACAACTATGTGATCTGCATTTTTAGGGAAAAGATGAACAGAATTCACAGATGCATCTCCTCCCTACACGAAATAAGAGTAGTAAAAGATTAATAAAAATAAAAAACATGTCATAATTGTTATATTCCTATAATGGAAGAGAGTTGCACTTGATACAAGAAGAAAAGAAATACCCTTAAAGGAGGTGGCGGCTTGAATGTGTGTAGACAGTCTGTAGTTTTCACATCCCAAACCTATGGAAGGATAAGAGTGTTCAATTATCCATACAAGAAGTTAAAAACCTTCTCAACTTGATCCTTAAGCCATTATAGATCACCAAAGCATTTACCTTTACAGTGCAATCACTAGATGCAGTAATAATACGACCTCCGTCGCTAGTAAAGATGGCATCATTCACATATGATGTATGTCCACGAAATTCCTTTAATAATTTCCCTGACTTCAGGCCATGAATTCTACACCAAATACAACACAATGAATTAGTGAACAAGGAAGACAAGTTTTTACATACATAATCACAATAAGAACTCTTAAAGCCATTGAAGCTATTAACAATGTTTGGGGAAAAATTACAGCAAGAATTAGAGAAACAATCAACAGAAAGTAAGATATTTATAGCTAAAACTGGTAAAGAATTATTTAAATAACATAAACACTTGGTAACATAACAAATAGATCAACATGACAGCTAACAGGCCAAATGTCCAACCAGACCTTGCTGTGCTGTCAAATGATGTGCTTAATAGCTGACTTCCATCTCGAGAGAAAACAAGACTAGTGACGCCCTGAGAATGTGCACGTTCAAGACGGCGCAAGCATTGACCTGTCCTTATGCGCCAAACCTATGACAATAATGCAGATTAAGCGAAGTCCCTATTTCTATTAACAGACCTCTAAAATCAATAAGTAAATGTTTCATCAATAGTAAACAGAGATTAAATATAACATAGACTACAAGATATTAATCAAAGATCATGTTGAGCATACAATAACAGTAAGAAAGATACAATGATAAGTTTCTAACAGGATGTTTTAAAACCCATCAGTTTCAACAGGTCCTATAATGTTCTTGCTAAATTAGCGTAATATACATTGGTGGGCCCTTTTCCTAATCTACAAAGAAAAAATGAAATGACTTACTCATAGATCAACACTATGTTGAGGACTTATTAAACAAAAAGTGTGAAAAAGTATGTTGGAAATGAATTAGCCATTAATGACATTATAAAGATTCCTAATTGTGGAGTAATTTTTAGTAGCCTCTAGCATATGAGGATTTTTCTTAACAAAGGAAATAAGTAAAATATAACTTTTGGCACATCTGAACTCCAATATCTTATAAAATTGTTATGCAAAATTGGTCCCTGAATACTGTGTGGGATGGACAGTGTGACAAACAACACTCCTTATGTTCGGGAATAATGCTAGTCGTCACTGATGGCGAGATCTCATTGGAGGCAATTAGGATGAGAGCTGGGGCAGCCCAGAGCAAGATGAGAGGGAGAGATAGTATGTCAGTAGGTAAATGTATTGAATGTAACCCATAAATGCAAGGAGGTGAAGGTATATATAGTGGGAAGGAGATAGCTAATCATTACAAGCTAGTAAGGGTTAAGTGTGTTAGAGGAATTAGTGTCAATAATGGATGTGACTCTATCTTAAAGGTCAGTCTAAGGTATAGGAATTCGAATTCAGGATGGAATCATGGAAGTGACAGATCCTCAGATGTCAGTCCGAAGTATCAGGAGGTTCAAGGTGTTGGGGTTTATAGTTGAAGAGAGGGACACATCGTAATGGTGGTTGACGTTAATAAATGTAGGTATAGGTGCATTAAATGCATGGGCTTATCTCTCTTCTCAAGCTTGTTTGAGGTGATGCCTCGAAATAACCCCCAACTTTAGTTTCCAATCCACTTATCCCCGATGGCCCGTGTGAAAGTTGAGTGATTGTCCTCGGGTCGTGTGCTTATAGTCCGAGGGGTTGGTTTTGGTATGATATGGATAGACAATCTCCAAGGGTAGTCCACAATGCCTCCAACCACCGGATACTTGTTATAATATTGGAGGTCCACAATTGAATATAGATTTAATATACCGCATAACCTATCCCCACTTCCCCCCGGGGGGGGGGGGGAGGTGAAATCTTCTCTCACGTGGCTCATTGCTGTTGCAACAAGTCGGTGGATCACTGGATCCTAAGGTTGAGATGGGTGCGGTTGGGGTCCTCGTGGTATTAGGTCATCAGTAGATGCGCGGTTGGAGGCCTCACGGTATTGGGTCCCCTTACAAATACCATATATGAAAATGTTACTACCTGTTTAAGGGGACACCACATTGAAAAGCTAATAGATGATGGAATTTCGAATAAATGGCTTAGAAGATGCCAGCCCCCCCCCCCTATCATCTAAGAAACATGAATCCCTCACATGCCCCCTCACCCCCCCCCCCCAAAAAAAAAAAAAAAGTCAGTCCCCCAGGCCAATACTTCCCTTAAACATCATAGAATCAACAAACTAAGCATCCCTCAATGAAACAGCAAGCCGAGTGCCAAACACATCCAATCAATGAAAATTGATTTTCAATTGCACTTCCATTTCAACTGAGTCGAGTTTTCTACCCACCTAAATAATCACTTTTGGCCTCTCTTGCATAAGGATTATTTAGTAACCAACTTACTATTTCCCAGGGTTGCAAATGAGCCCAGCATTCGACAAGATGCTTGTGAACAAGCTCATTTATGTTCGTTTGATAAGTTAAATGAACAACTTCGAACGCATTTTTGAAGCTCTAAGCTCAAACAAGGGTCAGCACAGCTCAAAAAGGCTCGCAAACAAGTTCTTTTATCATTCATGAATAGATTTGTTTAAATATTCGTGAACAAACTCATTTAAATATCTCACGAACAATTTTGTTTAAATCTTCATGAAAAACTTGTTTAATACTCGTGATCATTCTCGTTTAAATATCTATGAACAAGCTTATTTATAACTCATGAACAGTCTCATTCAAACATTCATGAACAAACTTGCAAAAACTCTTTACTATTCACAAAAAAATGTTAAAAAAAAATAAACACGTTAATTTAAAGCTTGTTTTCTAAGTTAGAAAAGTTAAAAAAGTTAACTTATTTATTAAATTTGATCCTTAATAAGCAAATGAGCAGGCTTGATACAAGTAGGCTCAACAAAAGATCACTAATAGGCTTGAGAAAAGCTCATAGCAGGCTTGTTTATTGTAATCAAGTTGAGCTCAAACCTGTCAATGGGCTAATGAGCCAATCTCAAACACAAGATCTCGAGCTCAAGCTCGCCAAAAACCTTAATAAACAAGCTTAAACACACTAATACTTGGCTCAGCTCGTTTGAAGCATTATTATTTCCACAAGACTTCTTTAAATTACTTCATATTAGGATCAAGAAACAAAATAAAATTCCTTTTCCAACAAATAGTCCAAAAGTTTTCATTTGATAAGAGACTGAGACGAACTACTAATGAAATAATTATTTTGATATTTCTATTGAAACTCAATAAAACAAACCAAAATACCGCATAATATACCATAAGTTAATAAATTAATTTACTATTAACTTTCATATGTTCAGACAGACTTGAATTGATATTTCTATTATTATTATTTTTTTGCTTTTACTTTTTGAATTTTCACATCAGAACCAAGATAAACATTTAACATACATACTTTGATTTTTCCATCTTGGGACCCAGATGCTAGCATTTCGGAATCTCTACTAAAATCAACACAAAGGACCGCATCATCGTGCATCATAAATGTTTCCTGCAAAAGCAAATAGCATGCTAGTAAATACACAATTCTAACAATTAACAGTAAAGAAATGGTTATTCATCTACTCACAACCAATCAGAAAATAGATCATCCTCATCCCGTTATCTTTGATTCCAGTTTTTCTGAGTCATGAAAACTTCTAGTTTTTGCATTATTTTTTTTCATTCAATCATAAAACAACCCAAAACAGACAAGATAAAATAAAAAAAAACTTAAGGCTAGATCCAACAAATACAATAATATTGCATCAAATATTAGCATATAACATCATCATATTTGAATGCTATTAACTGACATTGGCACAACAATTGAAATCACAAAGTCATGCTACATATAAACAACTTTGCTATAACCTATGAAGCATAAACACTACAAAACAAGTGTTGTATCCAAGAACGAACATGTACCTGAAGATGCACATACTCATTGGATGTGCTAAAATATGTTTCAGATATGCCGCATGATGTGTATTACAATGTATTTTGGTGTGTTTTATTACATTTAAATTGGAGGCATTAGAATTAATATTCCATTAGTGTTTCATTCAAGTCTAGTTAAGAAATGGAAAGTTTTCGACTGTTTTGTGGAAAAGAAATAGTTTGTCCTTAGTCTAAACAAAATAACAAAGTACAAAACTCTGGTGCCAAATTATAAACTACAAAATTACGGAAAGACACTAAAACACAACGTGCAAACAAAGCAAGACAAAGCAAAAGAAAATACTCACATCAGCTTGATACTGAAGATCCTTCTTTAGTTTTCCGCTTATGTGGTCCCAAACCTTGTTTGAACGCCCCCCCCCAAAAAAAAAAAGGATTAAATAACATCAACAGAATATTAACTGTAGAAGAGGTAACTTCTAATTGCGTATACCTCAATAAATCCATCAACAGAGCAAGAAACAAGGAACTGTCCATCAGGTGAGAACCGGGCGCATTCTGGGTGACTTTTTTTCCCAAACTGTGGCAGATACCACCAGAAAACATGATTCATAAGTTTGGGAACTAAAGTTAACAAATGAAGTACCAAATAAAGAAAAACTATGTGCAAAACTATTAACCTAAATATTTTTTCAAAAAATAGGTGACAGAAATCATAAATATGATATGTTTTCCCTTCCTTTTTTTCTGATTGATTATCTAATTTTAACTTATCAGAGCAGCCACAAATGCCTCAATTCTCTTATTAACTGGGAATTCATTTATTTTGGTGCTTTGGTTAATGGAAATAAATAAAGTAGCCTTTTTCATTTCAAAGTAAAGAAAAATTTTAAATATTTAAAAGAGAAAACAAAATATTAAAGCACATGAAAAATTTTAAAATAATCCTTCACACTATGCAGCAATCTCACTGCCACACAAATTATTAAGCCACCAAAGGAGGAACATTATTCACAGAATAGAATATAGCAAAATCACAAGAGATTACAAGTTCTAGAGCATTAGCCATCATTTCACCTAAAAGCTTAAACTGCTAGGGAGGGGGCACCTTTATCATTTATATTGACTTGTTTTCTCTCAAAACACCCCCTCACGTATGGCCAAACTAACTTTTTGAATGAGTCAAATACGTGGCACTATTATTTTTATTTTTTTTTTGGGTAGCGGTAAGGTTTGACCTCGGGATCTTTACCTGCTTTCATACCATATTAGATTGTTAACCGCCATCTCACCTACAAGTTTAAGCTTTTAGGTAGGAGGCAACTTATCATTTATATTGGCTTGTTTTCTCTCAATAATAATGAAATGAACTAGAATTATTAGCAAATATATATCTACGAAGCTCCTAAACTATACAGTATGTCAGGAATCAATTGAATATATATTTAGATATGCATGTATATTATAAAAACAAGAAAGTGACCATTCATACATTCTGACAATGTCACTGCCTGAACTCAAACTACTGAAATACAAAAGTAAGAGAAAAATTAACATTATTTACTAAAAATAGAAGAACAAATAATATTATTTGAAATTAGCAAAGAATGGCTGCATGTTTAGCCAGAGGGGAGGAAAACCCTTCAATAGTTTAAGCACTATCACAAAATCTTGACACTTGGTCCGAACTTCACATTTCCATGTGAAAGTAAAATAATCTACAAATATAAAATGATGCTTGCTAGTACAATTTCAATATTGTGACTTTCTCTTGTCATATAGGCCACTATTACTCTTTCTCCTGGCAGTTGGTGAGCAGCAGTTGGTGGTGAGTAGGCTGGCTGGGGGCCTTTTGGAATGTTACTTTGTTATGGCAGATGACTACTGGAGTATCGTGTGGTGAGAACTAAGGTAGTCTAAATTAGGGAAGAGGGAGGGAGAGGTGTGGAGCAATGTAGTAGTCTCAACCAAAGAAGAAATGACATCGTCTATCAATGATGAAGAAACACTATTTATGGGGGTGGCAAAGAATTCGTATTCATAGATTTTGTGAAATTAGATTTAGAATAACAGATACAATAAATGTAAACTTCTCACCTATGAAATATTATAGTGACAAGAAGCAGTCTCAAATTCCAAGCAGATTGACTAACACGAAAATTGTATCAGAAAAAATATTTATCCACAGCTTACCTTTATAGTATGACCAAGAGTAGTTGGATACATATCATCTACATCTTGTTTCATAGCAGCCGTTCCTCGAAATAAGTCAAACTGTGTTCCAGGCGGCAGCAACCCTGAAAACAAACAAGGAAATATTTTATCATATTTAAAAATGTATACCAGCCTAAGCAACGGCAAAGCCATTGACTAATGAAGCGAGAGGAGCAAAGGTTGGGAAACCTTAGCATCAGCCAACACTTCATTTCATCATGATGTTCTTGCAACAAATATGTACTATAATTATACGCCATCATTAAATTTAACAAAGTAGAAAAAAAATCAAATATAAATATTATATGTAGCTAAATATTAGATTTATTATGAAATTTCCATTTTGCTTCTTCTATACAAGAAACAAAGTACGAGAATTAAATTAATTACAATAAAGAAAACTAAAAAGTTGACAGCATAACAAACATAACAGCTCAATTGGTTGAAGTTTATTCTACTTTCATTTTACATGAAGACAAACCCCTGAAGTGTCAAGCACTGTCATTATTATTTACATTATCCTCCCTTCCCTTGCCTTCAGTTACCAAACTTATCCATTAGAATGGGTAGGGGGAGTAGGAACGAAGTAGAGCACTTGATAAATTTGAATCGTGTAAAATTAGTACTTTATCCTTGTATCATTAAATTGGGAAACTTAGGCCCCATTTGGTAACATTTTTGTTTTCTATTTTTCTATTTTTGTTTTCAAAATTTTGTAATCTGACAACAAAAACATGTTTGTTAAATCTATTTACGTTTTTTTGTTTCCGAAAAAATGAAAACTTAAACAGAAAAACATAAAAAGAAAAAATGTGTATTCACTCTTTTTTCTTTTTTTTTTAGTTGTAAACATTTTGTCAATTCTAATTTTTTATCCATTTTTGTTACATCATATTAAAATAATTTATTTTATTCAAATATTTTATTAAACTAAAATTATTTTTAATAAATAATATAATTAAATTAAATTAATTAAATTAATATGAGATACTTATTATTAATTTATTTCTAATAAACAATTAAATTAAATTAGTTAATTTAATTAATAAGAACTATATATTATTAAATTATTTTTAATTTAATAATTAATTTAAAAAATTAATTTAAATAATATTAAATATATTTTATTAAATTATATTTAATACATATCATAATTAAATTAAATTAATTTAATTTAATTAGTATGAATTATATTTTATTAAATTACTTTAATAAATATCTTAATTAAATTACTTAAATTATTATGAAATATATTTTATTCAATTATTTTTAGTAAATAATATAATTAAATTATAATTAATATATTTTATATTTACTAGATGAAATGATATAATATTTATATTTTATTCACTTTTTTAATAAATAATATAATTAAATTAAATTAATATAAAATATATTTATTAAATTCAATTAATTTTTAAAAAACTAATAAAATTAAATATTTTATGAAAATAAAAAATTAGTAATTGTAAACAAAATTGTATCTCCAAACGCAATTTCAGTTTTTATTTCAGAAAAAGAAAACGATAACAAAAAACAAAAAGCAGAAAACATAAACATATAAACGTAAGCAGAAAAACGACAACGTTACCAAACGGCCCTTTAGTATTCCCACTTACTTCACTGGTTCAAGTTTATACATCCATTTGGAGGGTTAACACAACATTTACTAGTAAAATGTAACCTTGGTGCTGCTGCCACTTCAAAGCCTGGCCAATTAGAGCCATTAGTCTTGATGGAGGAACCACAGAAACCTCTGCAGCAAGAGCTGAAAAAATGCAATAGAAGAGACTAGATAAGAAAAGGCATAAAATTAAATAGGCCAACCAATTGTTAAAACATCCAATGTGGTTATGCATTACTCCATTTTTTTTTTTTTTTTGGTTAAATAAATAAAAAGGGCTCCCTCCTATGTGGGATATGGAGAGGGGGGCAATATATGCAACCATATCGAGTTACAAAAGTGACTGTTTCTGATGATTAAATCCACAACCTCCATTATCACAGAGCAGCAACCTTGCCAATGCACTAAGCGTCACCCTCTTTTTTTTTTTTTTTGAAAACTAAACAAAGTGTTACTAGGAAGGCATCAAAGGATGCCACCAAACACAAAATGGACACAAAAATGCCACAATCAACACATTTCAACAAAGGATAAAAAGTTATGTAAATGCAAATCTGTTCCCCAAAGGGAAATGTGCAAAGTAGTACGAAATAAACTTCTTAATTTATACAAAGGAGACCCTTGCCTTGGAAAGACCTATTCCTTTCAACTCATATCAATCATACTAAGAAACAAGGAATAATCCTCCAAGCACTCCCCCCATTTTTCTTAACCTGAGTATCCCATCACTCTTCCCATCTTGTTTGATTTCCTTTGGATGTAAGGCCAACTAGCATCAATTTGCATGTTTTATATATTTTTTTGAAAAAGATAAGTAAATTTTATTCATAGGAATAGATACAAGTAAGCACAAATAAGCATCAAATTGATGCTAGAACAAGCTGCTCATGGAAGAAAATAATTACAATCAGGCCTAACAATCAGGGTTCAAGCAATATGATCAAGGAAAGTCAAAAAGGAGAATAAATCCATCTCTTTTCCTTCATTCACCCATCCATATAGGCAGTTAAGAAATATGCTCTTCGATCTCAACGAGGATCTGTTTTTATCTTCAAAAATTCTTTGATTCCTTTCCTTCCAAATCAGCCAACAAACACAAAATGGGACCAAATTCCAGACATGTTTTCTGTGTTTATTGAAGGGCTGCCCCCACCAAGCCAAAAGAAATTCACGAAACTCGTTTGGGAAGCAAAAATTGACTCCAAAACAGGCTAAAATCCAGTTCCAAATCTTAGTAGCCCACTGACAGTGCAATAGGAGGTGTGGTATAGTTTCCTCCTGGTTAAGGCATAAGATGCAGCAATTAACAAGTGAGTATCCTCTGTGCTTTAGATTATCCATGGTTAGTATTTTTCCTCTAGCAGCACACCAAAGAAACAAAAGGACTCTTGTAGGGACAGCTTTTATCCAGAGATTTATCCATGGAAAATCATCCTTGGCAGCCCCTAGCAGCGAATTATAGAAGGTCTTAACACTGAAAATTTTTCCTTTTGAAACTTCCCAAACAAGGGAATCCTCTTTGTCTTCCAAATGAACATTGTTCAGCAGTCCCAATAGCAGCAAATAACCCTCTAGCTCCCAGTCATTAACATTTCTGCGTAGCAGCACTGTCCAGGTGCTATTTGAGCCCATTCCACTGCAGTAATCTCTTACGACAGCTTCCTTATTTACAGCTAATGCGAATATCTCTGGAAATAAAGTTGATAAGCAGCCTACCTTAACCAATTATGCTTCCAGAATAATATCCTATCACCTCTGCCCACTTTCCAGGATGCACAGTCAGTAAATTTGCTCCAAATTTTCCTTATATCTCTCCATAGGCTAGCTCCACCTGAGTTAGAATAAGGAGCTGAGCTCCAACCTCCTAATTCCTCTCCATATTTGGTCACAATAACTCTCTTCCACAGGCTGGAATTTTCTTGGGAAAATCTCCAAATCCATTTCCCCAAGAGGGCTTCATTGTGCAGCTTTAACTGCCTGATTCCAATTCCCCTTGAGTAAATTGGTGAACACACAGTCTTCCAATCCACCAAGCTATGTTTGAAGATCCCTTCACTTCTTCCCCACAAAAAGTTTCTTTGCAGTTTTTCAAGATCTTTTATAACAGACATAGGGGCCTTGCAAAGGGAGAGGAAGTATGTAGGAAGGCTCGACAGAATACTCTTAATTAATGTAAATCTAGCCCCTGTAGAAAGGTATTTCAGCTGCCAAACTGCTAGCCTATTTCTACATCTTTCCAAAACTGGTTCCCAAACTTGTTTGGACTTTATTTGGGCTCCTAGGGGCAGACCTAGATATGTTGAAGGAAGATTGCCAATTTTACAGCCCAAGATGCCAGCCAGCTCACTAATGTAATCATTATCACCAACAGGAAACAACTCAGATTTGGTAAGGTTAATTTTCAAACCTGTTACTGCCTCAAACCCCAAAAGAGTGCAGCGAAGATGTCCCATTTGCAGCAATTCTGCACCACAGAATACAATAGAGTCGTCGGCAAATAAGAGGTGGGTTATGCTTGTAGAATCTCTGCCTCTATTCTTGATAGAGAAGCCTTCCAGCAGCCCTGCTTCTTCCACTCTCTGCAGCATTTTGCTTAGAACTTCCATTACAATTATGAACAAGAAAGGGGAGAGAGGGTCACCTTGTCTAAGTCCCCTAGACGATGAAAAAAAGCCCTCCGGAGTGCCATTATTAGAATAGAATATCTAACAGTAGAAACACACCAAAATATCCACTGACACCACCTACTACCAAATCCCATTCTTCTCATCAAATAGACTAGACAATTCCAATTAACATGGTCGAATGCTTTCTCAATATCCAATTTACACACTATGCCAGTCTCCTTTTGTTTAAATCTTGAATCAATGGCTTCGTTTGCAACAAGGGCGGCATCTAAAATCTGTCTGCCACCAACGAAAGCATGTTGAGAGGCAGATATGATTGAATTCAAGACTTTCCTCAACCTGGAAGCTAGAACTTTAGCTAATAGCTTGTAAACAGCTCCCACCAAGCTAATGGGCCTGAAATCCTTGACTTCAATTGCACCAGGTTTCTTTGGAATGAGTGTAATGAAGGTTGAATTTAGGCTTCTAACAAACCTGCAACTGCTGTGAAATTCTAGAGAAAACCAGCATCATTTCCTTCTTAAAAGTCTGCCAACATTTTTGAAAGAAAGCTATGGTTCAGCCATCTGGACCAGGGGCTTTATCACCATTGAGATCTTGGAGAGCCTGAAAAACCTCAATTTCAGTGAAGGGCTGCTCTAAGAACTCAGCTTCCAGAGAGCTAATCTGAGAGAACTCCAGGTCATCAACTGAGGGTCTCCATTGAGCTTGCTCCTGAAACAGCTGCTCATAAAAGCTGAGGATACCATGCTTAATCTCTCCCGGATCTTCAGTAATTTCTCCATCAATACACAAGCCTGTCAATCCAGTTTTTCCTCCTGTTTGCAGAGGCAATCCTGTGGAAAAACTTGGTATTCCTGTCCCCTTCTTTCAACCATCTAATCCTAGACTTTTGACGCCAGCTAATCTCCTCCATCTTTATCAGATTATTCAGGTCTTTAATTTTTGAATCTCTACTGTACCTTTCCTGCTCGGTGAGTTGTCTAGAATCCTCAAAAGAATCAATAATCTGAATTTCCTTCTCAAGCTGCAGCTTCTGGCTCTCCACTTTCCCAAAGACCTCCAAATTCCATCTTTTCAGGTCTTTCTTTAGTACATAAGAGCTTCTGACTCAGCACATAACTGGCGCTGCCAGTGAAAATGTAAGTTTGCCACCAGGTTTCAATCATCTCAGTGAATCCTTCAGTTTGTAGCCACATATTCTCAAATCTAAATGGTTTAGAACCACTCCTTAATCCCCCACCATCGAGCATCAAAGGGAAATGATCAGAGATCAACCGAGGCATTGATTTTTGAAAGACTTTAGGAAATAGATCCTCCCAGTCGCAGGAAACTAAAAATCTGTCTATTCTAGATCTACTGCGGCTGTTGCTCCATGTATATTTGCAAGCATTCATGGGCAGGTCTATGCAGCGTAGATCGTTAATGAAATCTGAGAATTTTTCCATCTGTTTAGTTCTCCTTTCGCAATTCCACTTGTCCTTCAATGCACTTAACCATATTAAAGTCACCACCCATACACCAGGGAACTTGCCAGCAATAAACAGCTGCTGCAATTTCCTCTAAGAATCTGCTTTCAAAGAGGTTTCAACTGGTCCATAAACACTAGTGAAAGCCCAAGAAATATTCTCATCAACATGCTGAAATAGGCAAGATACTGAAAAGATCCTGGTTGCAAACACTAACATTTTTAATTTCCTGCAATCCCACATCATCAATATTCCTCCAGAAGTTCCAACAGCATCAAGTGCTCTCCATTTGTACCAAACTCCACCCCATAGAGTTCTAATCACATTCTCATCGATCTTCCCCATTTTGGTTTCTTGTAGACAGACTATATCAGGCCTCCATTTCCTGATGGAATTCTTGATTAACAATCTTTTTTCCAAACTACAACATCCTCTCACATTCCAACTAAGAATTTTAGGACTTCATTGGAAACAAATGGGTACTGGTACTACAGGATTCCTTCGTCCATAACTCTGTCCCTGCCCCTTTTGTCATAGGAAATTGAGCACTGCAGGTGTTTAAGCTCCCTAGAGCCTTTTCTTGAGGATCCTGATGACTTCTTTCCTTTCTCCTCAAAATGAATGCATCTCTTTTCTTCTATAGACTTAAGAAGATTTAAAATTTTGTCCTCAAACCTCTCTCCTGAAATTCCCAGAATCTTTTTAAAGGATTTCATACGAGTAATCACCCACTTTGATACTTTCTTCTGATCTACTCTGCAGTCTCCAAGTAACAAGTTTTCATCAATCAAGGTCCAGTTCTCAGGTCCATATGCTGCTAATGGTAAACAGTCAATTACCTTATCTGTCTCCTTTTCATAAATGTCTATGGGAAGATTAAGATCTTCTGGCATGAAGTCTGTATCAAAATTTCCTCCAGAGAGATTACCATCCTCAGTCTCTTCATCGGACTCCAATTTTGACTTTTCTCTTCCCAAGAAATCTCCCAATAATCGATATTCCAAGTATGAGGCATCAGCATCTAAGTAGATTCAAGGGGAGTGGCAGAATCTCTCAAATTAGAGATTTTCCTTCGGGCTGGAGAGCAGGACTTTTCCTCGTCCACCTTTGCCAGCATTAAATTGTTTGGAGCAATAACTTCTGAGTCTTTAAGATTTTGCTCCTTCGAGGACTCCTCCTTTAATTCATCATTCAGAGAATTAAGTGCTTCAAATTTATTAGATGAAGGCTGCCCCTCATTAATAGAATTTGAATTGCAACTTTTCATCTGAGCTGAATTTTTATTCCCCACCTTGATCCATTGAACTTTGCCATTTTTCCTGGAGAAGTTATTAGTGCGAGACTTTTGAGCCTCCAAACCATTTAATTCTTTGACTCTTCGATATCCAAGATCAGGAAAATCAGGGGAATTCAATGTGGAGGTGGCAGCTTCACGCGCCACCCTCTTCCTTGCCTCCGGTGGTCAGCAGTCTCCAAACTTTTCCACTTGTTGATGACTCCAATCAACCCATGGACTGCGGTCAACCCAGATAGCACAATCATACATAAAACTTCCAACTTTAATAACCACCGAGGCTGGAATATCCTTTCCATGCCCTTTAATTCTTATTTTTGCCCACTTTAAATGAGACTGCTGAATGGTTTCTTCTACAATCTCCAGGTAACCACCACAAAATTCTCCTATACTTTCAAAGACTCCAATATCTCAGAGGAACACTAGTAAGCCAACTACTCGGATCCAAGTGGATTTTGGACTCCAGCCTTTTCTGTTGCAGCAACTCCAGCTATGCCATCTATCCATACGAAATGACTTTCCGTTGAAAAAATATTCTCCTATCTTCTCCTCAGCTGTTTCTTTAGATGGAAAGACTAAGAGAAAAGTATCAGAAGCTAATTCCTTAATTTCAACCCCTCCAGGAACTCTCCAGCGTCTGTCCATCCAGTTTTTGATTTCAGCCTTCACCTCCTTTTCCTGGAAAGCACCTCCCAACCTGCCGACTAAACATCTGGTCATTTGAAAACTGCTCTCCACTGCATCATTGTAATCTACAGACACACATTTCTCCTTGCCTTTAATTAACGAACATCTGATGTCAGTGGGATTCCACTTCTGCAGTTTGGCAGCTTGCAGATAAGACTTGTGGAAATTATCAGATGTATGTTTCAAGTTTCTTCTATCCTTCTGCTGGACCATCTCCTCCAATCTTGCAGAGAGGTTCCAGAGAAAAGGATGTTTCCTTTTCTCACTCAGAACAAAACTGGACAGTAGCTCTGCGAAAAATATCCATCCTTGTCCACCAACAATTTTAGGGATGCACATCTGCCTTCTGCTATATGGAGCAAACAAACATAGCTCCATCTTCCTGACATTAGCAGTCTGGATCCTTGAACAAATCAAGGTTCGCAGACCACCCCTAAAACATCCCAATTGTTGGTATCCACCGGAAGTGCTCCTTTCCTTCCAGCACATCTTCTGCAGCCAGAACAGTTCTTCTTCATACAGAACCACTACCTTGACATAACCCCTTCCTCTTTCAATCAATCTAACTCCACCATTTCCTTTGGCATCATCTTCAACATCAATTGTGACAGTTTCCGTATGGAAAGATCGTCTTAAGTTCCTATGGAAAGATTGGTTTTTTCCTAGTACCTTTCTCTCTATTGCTCCTAAGTTGCTTTTCCGATGCACAATAGCAGGAAAGACCCTATCGTGCACCGAGAACATATTTAATCACAGTTGGTTGTAGACGTTTGAATTGATCAGTGGACACTCCATCAACAGTGTCAATCCACTAATACCTTTCCTATCACAATATGGTTCACGATAGCATGAATCTTCCCATAATTTATACATCAAATATGAAAGTCACTTTTGGAAGTACTCCACACTTCCAAATTCTAGTCCAAGAGAAGTCAACCTCCTTTATACCCATTAACAAATCATAATATGATTTTAAATTTGAAAACCCTTGATTTAGACACAATCCAACATAAACCATCCTCCCCTTTATGTGTTCCAAGAACACTACATGGTGATAAGATTACTAAAGCCAACCAACTCTTAATCTTGAAGATCCTATTAGATAGATATTATAAACCATAATGGCCCCTTTGACACGAACATTTAAAGTTACTCATCCCAAGCCAAATCAATGATTTTTGGGTACAAATCTTGTCTTCTATCATAGGAAGTAGGCACCAGTACCATACCAGTTCCGGTAGTGATTACAGTAAGATTTCCTTCCATCCACTAAGTGTCACTTCAAAATCCCACGGTATTGAGGAGTCTAAGGGAATAGGGACAGACAGGTGCAATAGAATGTTTGGGAGCCACAAGAACAACAAGGATTATCCTCATATTGTAGGATGCTTGGAAGTTTTCTAAAAAGGGAATATCAGGCTGTGATTCTTATGTTTGCTTTTTTATTATGGAAAAAAAAATACTATCCTTTTTATTGGAGTATGAAAGGGATGGATGCTCTCGTGCTTTCTCCAGTGTGAATTGCCCAAATGTGGTAGCAAATAAAGGGGTTCCCATAAAAAATTATCCCCTGTTATTGTTAATGTTAATATTGTACAACCAATTTCCAACTTATGTAATAGCACAACTTATTATTACAAAAGCAAGACATAAAAAGGTAAAAATAAAGAACACATATTTTCTTCCAAATTTTGATTTTCTGAATAATGTTTATCAGTTTATGCATCAACTTGACAAATCAGCCAAAAGAAGGGATAGAAAGGATCAATGAGCAAAACCTTGAGCAATATGTGCACGCCTTTTCTCTTTTGTCGAATCCTGATAAGCCTGCAAATAATGTCCAAAAGCAATAGCTTTAGGCAAAAAAGGGCACATTATCATGGAACAGAAACTAAAAGACATTCCAACAATAACAATAATTTTCTTCTAATAAATTTAAACCAAAGAAGCACAGAACCAAGATAGGGACACAGCACAAGTACAAACACTGAACACATTGATTTTGAGAGAGTGAGAATTCCAATACAAAGGAGATATATCCAAAAAAATATTTTTATTAATAATGTATATGAGCACAAAATGTACACATCATAAACAATATTGAGAAAAAAATAATAATAACTCAAACATTACCAACAAAAGTCACAAAAAAATAAGGAATCAGAATAACAATCCTAGCTATGTCCAGTGGATGTTCTAAGGGTGTCGCAGCCAAGTCCCAACTAAGTACGGTGAAAAATATAAATATAATTTAAAAAATGGACATGTTCTGTGGTGTGTCTGTCATGTAATTCAGCAGGTCCAACATGTAAATGGATAATTAAATATATAGCTAGCGACTACTCAGAAAAGATAATTCTTTTGTCCTACTACACATTAGCAACTATACATGCTTATTTATACTACTCTGATACAACAATTATTACCCGACAAACGATAATTTCATTGAACTATTCAAGTGTATGACACATACCATGTTATATTTTACAGCTTCCGTGGTCTACTAAAATCAAAAGCATGTAAAAGTCAGCCTGTCAACACCAATATGGGCAGATTAATTCAAATTACTACCACAGAGCAGCCAGGTCAAGGAATAGGAACTCTGATCATATAAACATGCACACATCTGTTACGGATAACTGCTATTTGTATACCCCGGATATGCAGTATTTCTTTTCTTTTAATATTATAATTTTCAAGAAAAAATAGTATACATATAAAAACTGATCATAATAATTACCTCATAATTGGGTAAATATAAAATAATTTAGTTGGGTTAAGATAATTGAAACAAAGAAGCCATTCATCACTGATAATATATTTTCTTCGTACAAAAACCACTACTGTGTTGGATTGAAGAGAAGAAAGAAATGAATTTAAAACACACACACACACACACACACACACACACAAAGGAATATCATTGCCACTGGTGCATGTCTTCTTGATAATACTCAAGTAAAAAATCATGAGCAAATGCATGTACAAGAATATAAAAGGCCACACAATTACTTAAAAGAAAGAAAGAAGGCCACAAAATTGGATTAAAAACATTTTGTAATCATCAAAGGCAATCTGACCTCATGGGGATCAAAATAAGTTCGAACTAGGAGATGTTCTAGTCGCAAGTATCTTTCAGGCTGCTCTTGTTTCATGACACCCATTACCTGGGTTTGCCTTAATATGGAACGTGCAGTGTCCAATTCCCGCAGTTCAATCATTTCCAAAACAATCTGCAAACACAAAGGAGAAAATAAAAAGTACATTAATGCATGCTAGCGGAACATATACAACAAAAAAGTACTTGTTTTATCTACCATAATTATTACAACTAACCAACTATGCCTAACTCCGCCTAAATTAACAATCACCCATGTTCAATCCCATCTAAGCAACCTAACTGGAACTGAGCCAACTAGCATGAGAGAAATAAACAAAAGACGTCAACCATTTCATTTTCTAGTTTTGTTTATCCTTAATTATATGTTCTTCAACCACATTTACTCATCTTGATTGTTCACACAAGTCTGATTCGTACATTGCAGTAATTAATGTGGAGTTTTTTTTTTTTTTTTGGTAAGTCATTAATGTGGAGTTCTTGCAATGAACAATTATGGTGTTGTGTGATTTTCAACCAAATTTTATTTTTATTTTATTTTATTTTTTTCGTAAAGCAGTTATTTAATCAACTACGTTGTCAATTCATTGTGCAAGCAAAATGAGAAATGCGTCTCTTTGCCATTATGTCAACCTACGCATGCAAGATCTCCCAATGTAAGAACAGTATGGTTAAACATGACATCCTACCACAAAACATGAGATGTTTTATAAGATGGAAGAACAAGAAATAGAGGGCAAAGAAGAAAGGAATAAATTAGGCATCATATTTCAAATATATGGTTTTCAACTGCTGTGGAATTGAACGCCATGCACCTCACCACAAAAGCACTAAAGCATAAAATATTTTTCCCCAAAATTTGTTCACTTCTTCAATAGAAAAAAACACCTTAAAAATGCTACGAGGTGTTCGGCATAGGTCTAATTAGTTGAATAGTAAATCTCTATGTATAAAACGCAAAAAAAATAAACGTTATAGGAACTCAAGGAGCTCACAAACAGCTTTCAAGCAAATATTTTACAAGTAGTTCAGAAGAAGTTTATAAGTAGACGGCATTCACTGACAACTAAACAACCTGCTTAAGGAAATATCTTAAAAAAAAAAAAATCTGATATTGATAAATATTTAATAAATTGGGGAAATGCTTTCACCATCCAGATATCATAAAAGGTCACGCCTCATAACTGAAAATAATAAACAATTGCTAATTTGATTGCCTTCACTTATTATTATTATTATTATTATTATTATTATTATTATTAACGGATAGGTAACTAAACAAAATGTCACCAAAGTCGATGCTTGTGATGGTACATAGCCCATTACAGTTGCCAAATCATCTCATTATCCTACACTCCACACACAAAGCTGATCTGCAAGAGTCCAAGAAAAGCACATAGGACGAACTGTCTCATAGCTGTTATCATTCTGTGTGAAACATAAATCACATGGAAGCCAGGTTACAATGAAAACAAGAAGAAATTCAAGTGACAGCATAGCACAAGGCTTCGAAACCTCAACGAGAAATATAATATTAAGCAGATAAGAGGAACAGGCTTTTCCTCATCAATAACATACACATACCTGTTCATACAGATCTTCTAGTTTCTTCCTAGGAAGCTTAAGTTGTGCCACTTGAGGTAATATTGCGTCCCACCTTCCACTGTTTATATCAGCAACAAATGTTTCAAGGCTGTCTACTGTATTCAGAGAAACCTGACACTCATTCTGCAATGTTTGAAAAGTTTGATGCAAAGAGTTTTCTTTGCAAAATTGAAGAACTATCTTAATCACACTGCAAGATGAAAAGGATATACCAGATTAGATTTTTGAGGCATCCAAACAAGGTAATAATAAAAAAAAAAAAAAGCAAACTCGCCCAGACAGGGATGAGGAAAAGGTGAGAGGGATTAAAAATAAAGAAATAATGTTAAGCCAGATTTGTCAAGCAAAACAGATGGAATCTATAGGATTTAAGAGAGAGAGAGAGAGAGAGAGAGAGAGAGAGAGAGAGAGAGAGAGAGATGGAATCTACAAGATTTGAAAAAAAAAAAAAAAAAAAGATCGGTCACCTACAAAAACAACACTCCATGGTGTTTCTGCTTAATTTGTTTACATGGGAATCATCTAGGGCCAGTAGGTGCCATAGGCAACTGCCTATCACCCCACAAATTTAAGAAGTCCCCATTACATAAAAGTCTTTTTGTATATACAACTAGTTGATATTATTTCCATTTTATTACACCAATAACAGAGTTTTAAATCAATCAAAATATATTGATATATTTTATCTCTATTTTCAATATATTAATTATTATCAAAACTCTACTCTCTCTCTCTCTCGACCTCTCTATTTTCTCTCTCCCTCAAATTCAAGCCATTGACTTCTCAATCTTCTCTCCTCTATTTTTTGTATAATTATTTATCTAAAACCACTTCTTTTGCCCTATGCCTTCTTAAAATTAAAATAAAATAGCTCATATTTGTGTTAAGCAAATCCAATCGCATACAAAATATTAACGAGTAATTTCGCAGATCAAAAAGCTAAAATGGACCAAATTAATTCCCTAAATGCATGAAAGGTAGTTAGGCCCTATGGCCCCTATCTAAATTCTAACCTAAGCCCCCAGTTCACATGATTCAGCCCTGGAATCATCCATATTGGCTAGGCAATAGTAAAACCCAAAATCAGCTGGGATTACTCATAAGAAACTTTAGTGAAGGTTAAAATAAGCGGTTGAAAAGTGGTTTCCCAAAATCTCTAAGTCATCTCATCTTGGTGCATATCTTTATTTCCAAGAACAATAACATGCACCACAATGGCAATCCGAAGGGCATATAGCAAAGATGATGAAGTTAAGGTTCCAGTGGAACAATGGTGATGGATCATGGCATAATTGGCGTTCCCAAGTTAAGATCTTCATATTTATCCACTAATTAACATTTTCCTGCAAGATTTTCCCTTAAACAACCACAAGTCGGGGAAAAATGTATATTAATTTGGTTGTGGTTTGTTTCTACGTAATTTACTCCAATTACTCAATTAGCCAAGTGTAAGATCTAACTAGTTTCCCACATATCACGTAGAGGGGCAATCATGGTTAGACAGCCAAACTCTAACCAATGCGGTTGCTGCTGCAACACATGATAAACCAGACCATGGAAGTTTCCAAGTTACCGGCTGAATCAGTAAACGCTTTCAGGGCAAAGAAAAGGAAAATCTTTCAGAAAAAAAATTCATTCTGAAGTGGAAGGAAATATTTACTAGAAAGCCAACCAAAGAAGCATAACAAACTTTCTCCAAATTTTATGAGGATACATAAACTGACAACAAAAGAACCAATTTAGACTTTGCTACTCATACCAAACCAAACCAAACCAAACCAAACCAAGCATTTTCCCACTAGGTGGGGTTGGTTATATGGATTTGACGACGCCAATCAAATTTGTTTAGAGCCATATCCTCCGTTAAATCCAGGTAGGCAAGGTCATGTTTAATAATTTCTTTCCAACTTCTCTTGAGTCTTCCTCTTCCTCTCCTACTCCTGGCAATTTTCATACTTTCACACCTTCTAACAGGTGCCTCCGTTAGACGCCTTCTAACATGGACGAATCATCTTAATCGATTTTCTCTCATTTTATCTTTAGTCGGTGATATTCTTACTTTGTCCCTAATCTCCTCGTTCTTAATCCTATCTCTCCTTGTAATCTCGCACATCCATCTTAGCATTCTCATCTCCGCAACTGCCATCTTCTGAATATGATTATACTTTACTGCTCAACACTCTGATCCATATAGCAACGCTGGTCTTACCGCCACCTTCTAATACTTTCCTTTCACCTCATACACAATAATTTTCACAGGAAAATTTATCAAATTTAATGCTCTAACTATATCACAACTAGAAACTATTTCTTTCCTGACTCAACCAAAAGTAGCATGTCAATGCATCAGGACACTAACATGTACCAACAAACTACATTTTGAAGTCTCATCCATCAAGATAATGGGAGCGCAAGTTTATTTGATTAACACAATCCAATAACATTAGCAAGTGTAAAATCCAATTCCCAACACTCATACATAGAAAACAGTTTATAAATGGTCATCATTGAACAACAAATTTTGATACAGCCAACACAATTTTTGCAAGCCATGCACAAGCCAGCAATATAATTCTTGAGTTCCTTGAATGATTGCCTAAAGCACATCCCAATTAAGTTGGATTGGTTGACAAAAACAAGACCATATGCCTAAAGAAAATACAAAAGGATAAGGATCAATAGAAGAGTCACTTTCAGGATTTATCACTAAGACAATCATTTCATTTTTAATTGAAAAAAAAAAAGGACAACAAGTTTGAGGATAAATAAAATTAAAGCCACACAAGATTATCTTTGCTTTGAGAAATTTTACGTTACATATTTTCCATATCTGATTTCAATTGAGTAAAATTTTTTACCATAACAATTTTTAAAATACTATTTCCAGAATTTGTGAAGCAGGTCATAAACTGGCCCAAACTAAACTTACAAACCCTTTTTCTAATAAATTTCAACATGTTCTATAACGTTTTATAAACCGCTAAGTGATATAAAAAAGTTAACCACTAGTAATCAACAATCGTGAAAATCTCATGCTGCACAGGTCCAAAGAGAACATTCTTCCCATTATTTGGTAATGCTTCATAATAAGATATCAACCGAGACAAATATAGCCAAAGGGGAACTTTTTCCTTTCCAAGGATTCACCACATGCTTCCACGACTATCCATCACAGCATTTTCTCCCCTGAAAGCTACTACCAGTTGAAGCATACTGACACATAAAAATATTTTCCGTCAACCATTTTCTAGAAAATAAAATAAAATAAAATAAGAGACAAATGTGGAGTTACTTATCCCTTGAGGAAAGCAAAGCCCAAAGTGAAATTTAACTACCATAACTCCACTGAATTATTGCAACTTGGAGGAACCCCCCAAGTTAAAGCTGGAAAAGCTCTGCAACAAAACAAACATTCTCGAATTGGATCCCAATTTGAGGGGTTAGTGCGACCATGGGGCTATGCACTCTTCGAATCGATTTTCTGAAAGATTCTGGCGATTTGGCGTAACAATTAATTACCAAACCCTTTTTTTAAATAGGTTCGTAGCCAATTCATAGGTCTTGGAAGTTATTAATTTAGCTCATTTCGGCTGCTAATAAAAAGTGGGAAAAAGATGAGTACATTAAACTTGTGAATCTTAGATCAATTTCAATAATTTGGATCCAACACGACACAGCGCATAAAGATTCAACTCATTTTTGTGAGGGAGGGCTTTTTCTTCAATTTTCTCGACAACCAAACAGATGCGAAAAGGAAAACAGAGTGAGAAAAAAAAAATAATGCAAATTATTCAGAAAGAGAAGGGTAAAATAAAGCTTACTCTCGGGCTTCGATTTCAAGCGTAGACATGGTGCTCTGTTGGTGATATACGAATCAGATGAAATCTGAAACCATAAATAAATAAACTTAAAGCAGGAGGAACGCAGGATTTTTCCTTCCCGGATTAGTTCGTGAAGGGTTTTTCGTGCATTTCTTGCCCCCGCGCAGGGACCATCCAGAATTTTGAGTTGGTTGGTCAAAAAAAAAAAAAATTATAATTGGTATTATAAATTATATTTAATAAACTAAGAATTAAATTAATACAAAAGTTCCTAAATTTCAAATTATATATATTAATTAAAAAATAATTAAATTTTAAAGAAACTGGACTATAATTTAAATTTTTATAAATTTATATGTACTACTGATAGCATATTTTTGACTAACATTAATTATTTTTTAAAATTTTAAGAGACACTTAACTATAGTATAAATTTTTTTAGGAAAAAAATTACATACGCGGGTGACATTTTTCAAAACTCAGAGGCATAACAATTCCTAGCCTCTTTTGAACTTTGTCCCTACTTGTATGTGTAAGTTATTTTTTATTTATAAAAAGTATTTTTAAATATATTATAAAATATTTTAATAAATTTGTATATTTTATAAAATTGTTATTGAGTTTTTTTATATGTATTTTTTTATTTGTGACAATATTAATGAGCCGATAAAATTGATCAAAATTAAGTTTTTATGTGAATGTTAAAAATTTATATTTTATTAAATCTCAATCTCACCCAATCCTAAAAATTAAGAGGGGCTCTAAAATACATATTAAATATCAAATTTACCTAAAATCACTTGCTTATTTTAAATTTTTGTCAATTTTAATATACATTTTTATTTTTTTACATATTGACTCAATTGTAAAATTAAATTGAAATGAAAATACCAGCATTATTCTTAATTATATTAGAATACTTTTTTGTTGATTTTATAAAAATACCTCAAAGTAAAAATATTATTTTTTATTAATTATACATTTTACTTTATAAAAACAACTCAGATAAATATTATTAATCAGGTTTTTAACAGAATAATTAACTTGACTAGTTTAACATTAAAATTAGGATTCTTCTCCTTCTTCAATAACTTGAGCTCTGAGAAGGAGGATATGAAAGAGCTTTATCCGATTTTGTTATTCAACACAAAAACATTAATTTTATCCTTTAAAATATAGAATCCACTTTTTGAAAAAAAAAATTATATATAATATACAGATATGTTTACATTTTTTTTGCTAGAGAATCATGTAATGTGGTATATTGGAATCAAATCTAACGGGGCAAGTATAATTACTTTAAAAATAGAAAAGTATATATATTGGAATCAAATCTAACGGGGCAAGTATAATTACTTTAAAATAGAAAAGTATATATATTTAGCATCTTTATATTTTAATTTTACTTTAGCTATTGTACTTTAAAGTTTAAATCATAAACATTTTGGACAATTTCACTCTGCCAACTTTTAAAAAAAATTATTATTTTTCCTTTCTCTGCCAAATACAAAAATAATTTTTACTAACTTTCTTCAAAATTTATCAACCTTTTTCTAACTTTCTCAAAAAATTTTTAATTTTTTAATTTTTATAAATTTTTACTAAACAATTAACTAACCATTAAAGTGTCACGTGTCACCCATGAGTGCAAATTTTTATTTTTTTATTTTTTAATTTATAATTTTATTCTAATTCCACTAATTAGCCCCCTCCTATTAATTCTGGTTAAAATAAGTGACAAAAAGAAAATGCTATTATTCATCACATACAATAGCTAGAAACATGACGGAATGAGCAAAATAAAATTAGATTAAAAGTGCAAGGGGTAAAGTATAAGTAAATAGTAAAATACAAGAATGTTAAATATATTTTACTATATTTTTAACGATATAATTAGATTTAGGGAAAGGGAGAGGAAAAGAAGGGTTAAGAGAAAATTTTGATGCTGCCTTCTTTTTCTCAATGTCTTCCATCCAAACCAAGTGCAGTGCTAATCTTTCCCGAGTGCAGGTTCTATTTGATTATTTTCAGTGGTTTTGCATAAGTAGTCAAATAGTGCATTTTTAAAATTGATTTAAAAATAAATTAATTTCAAAATAATGACATCTAATTTATTTCTAAACACTATATATATATATATATATATATGAGATATGGAATGAGTTCTTGAGCTTTGGTCTTAAAATTATTAAATTTAAAAATTTGTTATCTATGCGATTATGTTATATTTCAATTAACATTGAAAATTCAATAATAAACAATTTCACGGTCCAAGGTCTAATTCATTTCACTATACAACTTTTCTAATTATTGTTTGTACACAATTTTAATGTTTCGCAATTAAAAAATGATTTATAACTTGATATATATTTTGAATTAAGTAAGAAAAATATATACAACTCTTTGAATTATTTACAAAATACTAGAATTGGGGGACCTATATAAGGATGAATGTTAAAAGAAAACTCATATTGTTTAATTTAACAATATTTGTTAAAAAATAAATAAATCATATTATGAACCTTGGAATAAAATAATGAGAGAGAGAGAAAGAAAGGTGGAGAGAAAAGTAGACCAGGGATCCTCAGATACTGTATTTTAATTGCAAATTAATTTACAATATCAATTAAGTGCGCGGACACACGCATATATGTATAAAAGGCACCAAAATATGTAGCAATACATTTTAGATAATTGTCCAAAGCATGGTCCCCATACCTTTAGCAGTCTAATGAGGAATTATTTGGAACATTTGATGATGTGACTCATCACATCTCACAAATACACATTAACTAATTATTCTTTTTTCTTACAAACCTTCTCAATGGGCCTATAATCCTCAGCACCCTTAATTATATATATGAAGTCAATATATCACAATTGATATATCTCATTCTGTATAGTTAGTGGGTATGGGTTAGTAAGCAGTGGTGCTAAGCTAGTGGTCCCATATTGCTCCCCCATCTGCACAAAAGAGTTAATGTTTGATGGTTATTGGATAGCTTTGTTAATTTGATGCAACACATACACGCGCACGCGCGCGTATCTAGGTTACTATATTTTGTTACCTTTTCTTGGAGATAACTGTCAGCTGCTTTCAGTATCCCCTCCTTCAACATGAAAAACGAGTCAAAGATTTATTCATACATATAAATGCTAAAATTAAGAGAGGAATAATATAGTGGAAGTGAACTCAATATCATATATATCAAGCAATGCATTTGAATCATTGTTATTTGTTGCACCAAGGCTCCATTCATTTATTTTGATGTTACAAAAATATATGAATAAAATTATTTTTTTATCAATATTTTGAATTAATATTCTGTTTGTTTTAACGTAAAATATTTTTAAAAACGACACTTTTACTCATATTTTTTTAAAATAATTTTTTTAAAATATAAATAAATACATATTTTTCTGAAAATATATTTTACATTGTTTCAATTTAAAATATTTTTGAGAAAAACACTTTTAATTGTTTTTAAAAAATAATTACTAAAATACGAGTTAATGTGTTTTATCCAAAGATATTTTATGTTAAAACAAACAAAGCCTAAATGAAAAAAAAAAAAAAATTCTAATCAAAATTTGGTTAGTATTGATCATACCTACAATTACTACAACAATGCATAACTAGAAAGGCATGCGTCCTTGCATATGAAATTTGAAGTAAATAAAAAAAAGAAAGGAACACAAACCTAAAAGAAGATAAAGTTGTCTTATTCTTCTAAAATTTCTCATTAATTCATTAATTTTAAAGTTAGCACATATCAATATAGTTAGTAATGTATTTGCAGTGCACATTTATGTCACTATTATTATATATAGCTTAATTGTGGGTGTATATATATATATATATATATATATTTAGAATTATTCAACATTTTAAAAATATACTTTTTTTTCTTTTTTTTCTTGGGGGTGTAAGGGGGTGAGAGAGAGAGAGAGAGAGAGCGCTACAATAGAAATTTACTATTTTCAAAGCCTAATTTAGGATATTACTAATAAAACTGAAAAAACAAGTAATAGTTTTTAAGCCATTTTTTGGGGAGTAAATAAATTTCTAGGTATAATAACTTGACTTCACTTTAGCCAAACTTTGAAATTAATGATTTTAAAGCATGGAAGGACCTTAATTTCTATTCATCTAAATACTAATCTACAATATATATATATATATATGTATATACTTGTAAATGGATATTTTTACCAACCTTGTTCTTCAATAACTGGATCTCTTGGCACATGATGTCCATCTGCGCGCAAATGATAGTTTAATCAGTGAGAAATGATCAGTTTGAATGGTTAATTAGTTGATAAGAAAATTCAAAACCAAAAAGAATTGAACATTTTTACCTTTGCTGATCGGATATGGTAAATCAGAATCTCAAGATGCTTTTCAAGCAAGTGTAACTCATCAAGTGTCATTGTTCCAACTCTCCCAGCTCCAGACATAAGCCTAACATATATATATATATATATATATATATATATATGTTAAAAGTCATTCAAATTTGGAGTAATTTTTTCTAGTTTGGATGATTTATTGTCATCTAGTTACTTATCATTTTCATTTTCAAAATTAAAAAACAGCACATTTTATATATACATGCATGTGAGGGGGAGGCTGTGTGATTAATTAGCATATCCGAGAATGACTTAGTTTTTAATAATAGTTAGACTTAGTTCCGTTTGTTTCAAAAGAAAATATATTTTCTTAAAAATATTTATAATTATATTTTAGGGTAAAAAACTTTCCTAACAAAACATGAGTAATTAAAAGGAAAAAAAAAAAAGTATTTTCTTGCTTTTCTTGCCCCCGTGCAGGGACCATCCAGAATTTTGAGTCGGCTGGTCAAAAAAAATTATAATTGATATTATAAATTATATTTAATACATTAAAAAATAAATTAATATATAAGTTTTTAGATTTTAGATTATATATAATAACTAAAAAAATTAAACTTTATGAAGACTGGTGCATAATCTAAATTTTTATAAATTTATATCTACTACTGATGGTATATTTCTAATTAAAGTCAACTTTTTTTTAAAATTTTAAGAGGTACTAAACTATAATATAAATTTTTTTAATAAAAAATTTACATACACGGATAACATTTTCTAAAACTCAGGGGCATAACAATCCCTAGCCCCTCTTTAATTTTGTCCCTACTTGTATGTGTATGTTACTTTTTATTTATAAAAAGTATTTTTAAATATATTATAAAATATTTTAATAAAATTGTATAATTTATAAAATAATTATTGAGTTTTTTGATGTGTATTTTTTTATTTAAGACAATATTAATGAGTCAATAAAATTAATCAAAATTATGTTTTTATGTATATGTTAAAAATTTATATTTTATTAAATCTCAATCTCATTCAATCCTAAAAATTAAGAGGGGCTCTAAAAGATATACTAAATATCAAATTTACCTAAAATAACTTGTTTATTTTAAATTGTTTGTCAATTTTAATATATATTTTTATTTTTTTTAATTATTGACTCATTTGTAAAATTAACTTGAGATAAAAATACTAGTATTATTCTTAATTGTATTAAAATACTTTTTTGCTCATTTTATAAAAATACCTCAAACTAAAAATATTATTTTTGATTAATTATACATTTTACTTTATAAAAGTAACTCAGATAGTAAATATTATTAATCAGGTTTTTAGCAAAATAATCAACCTAACTAGTTTAACATTAAAGTTAGAATTTCTTCTCCTTCTTCAATAACTTGAGCTCCGAGAAGGAGGATATGAAAGAGCTTTATCCGGTTTTGTTATTCAACACAAAAACATTAATTTTATCCTTTAAAATATAGAATTCACTTTTTAAAAAAAAAATTATATTATAATATACAGATATGTTTACATTTTTTTGCTAGAGAATCATGCAATCGGGTATATTGGAATCAAATCTAACGGGGCAAGTATAATTACTTTAAAAATAGAAAAGTAAATATATTTAGCATCTTTATATTTTAATTTTACTTTAGCTATTGTACTTTAAAGTTTAAATCATAAACATTTTGGACATTTTCACTCTGTCAACTTTTAAAAAAAAATTATTATTTTTCCTTTCTCTGCCAAATACAAAAATAATTTTTATCAACTTTCTTCAAAATTTATCAACCTTTTTCTAACTTTCTCAAAAAATTTCTAATTTTCTCAAAAAATTTCTAATTTTTTAATTTTTATAAATTTTTACTAAACAATTAACTAACTATTAAAGTGTCACGTATCACCCATGAGTGCAAAATTTTATTTTTTTATTTTTTAATTTATAATTTTATTCTAATTCCACTAGTTAGCCCCCTTCTATTATTTTTGGTTAAAATAAGTGACAAAAAGAAAATGCCATTATTCATCACATACGATAGCTAGAAACATGGTGGAATGAGCAAAATAAAATTAGATTAAAACTGCAAGTCGAGTAAAGTATAATTAGATAGTAAAATACAAGAATGTTAAGTATATTTTACTATATTTTTAATGACATAATTAGATTTAGGAAAGAGAGAGAAAAAGAAGGTTATTTTGATGCTGCCTTCTTTTTCTCAATGTCTTCCATCCAAACCAAGTGCAGTGTTAATCTTTCCCGAGTGCAGGTTCCATTTGATTATTTTCAGTGGTTTTGCATAAGTACGTAGTCAAATAGTGCATTTTTAAAATTGATTGAAAAATAAATTAATTTCAAAATAATGACATCTAATTTATTTCTAAGCACTAAATATATATATATGAGATATGGAATGAGTTTTTGAGCTTGAGTCTTAAAATTATTAAATTTAAAAATTTGTTATACATGTGATTATATTATATTTCAATTAACATTGAAAATTCAATAATAAACAATTTCACGATCCAAGGTCTAATTCATTTCACTATACGACTTTTTTAATTATTGTTTGTACACAATTTTAATGTTTCGTAATTAAATAATGATTTATAACTTGAGATATATTTTGAATTAAGTAAGAAAAATACATACAACTCTTTGAATTATTTACAAAATACTAGAATTGGGGGACCTATATAAGGATGAATGTTAAAAGAAAACTCATATTGTTTAATTTAACAATATTTGTTAAAAACAAATAAATCATATTATGAACCTTGGAATAAAATAATGAGAGAGAGAGAGAAAGGTGGAGAGAAGAGTAGAGCAGGGATCATCAGATACTGTATTTTAGTTGCAAATCAATTCACAATATCAATTAAGTACGCGTACACACATATATATAAAAAGCACCAAAATATGTAGCAATACATTTTAGGTAATTCTCCAAAGCATGGTCCCCATACCTTTAGCAGTCTAATGAGGAATTATTTGGAACATTCGATGATGTGACTCATCACATCTCACAAATACACATTAACTAATTATTCTTTTCTCTTACAAACCTTCTCAATGGGCCTATAATCCTCAGCAACCTTAATTATATATATATATGAAGTCAATATATCACAATTGATATATCTCACTCTGTATAGTTAGTGGGTATGGGTTAGTAAACACTGGTGCTAAGCTAGTGGTCCCATATTGCTCCCCCATCTGCACAAAAGAGTTAATGTTTGATGGTTATTGGATAGCTTTGTTAATTTGATGCAACACATATACACACACACATCTAGGTTACTATATTTTGTTACCTTTTCTTGGAGATAACTATTAGCTGCTTTCAATATCCCCTCCTTCAACATGAAAAACGAGTCAAAGATTTCTTCATACATATAAATACTAAAATTAAGAGAGGAATAATATAGTGGTAGTGAACTCAATGTCATACATATCAAGCGATGCATTTGAATCATTGTCATTTGTTGCACCAAGGCTCCATTCATTTATTTTGATGTTACAAAAATATATGAATAAAATTATTTTTTGATAGATATTTTGCATTAGTATTCTGTTTGTTTTAACGTAAAATATTTTTAAAAACAACACTTTTACTCTTATTTTTTTACAATAATTTTTTAATATATAAATAAATACATATTTTCCTGAAAAATATTTCGCATTGTTTCAATATAAAATATTTTTGAGAAAAACACTTTTAATTGTTTTTGAAAAATATTTACTAAAATATGAGTTAATGTGTTTTATCCAAAGATATTTTATGTTAAAACAAACAACTTCTAAATGAAAAAGAAAAAAAATTCTAATCAAAATTTGATTAGTATTGATCACGGCTACAATTACTACAACAATGCATAACTAGAAAGGTATGCGTTCTTGTGTATGAAATTTGAAGTAAATAAAAAAAAGAAAGGAACATAAACTTAAAAGAAGACAAAATTGTCTATTCTTCTAACATTTCTAATTTATTCATTAATTTTAAAGTTAGGAAATATCAATATAGTAAGTAATGCATTTGCAATGCACATTTATGTCACTATTATGATATATAGTTTAATCGTGGGTGTATATATATATATATATATATTTAGAATTAACATTTTAAAAATATGCTTTTTTTTTTCTTTTTGCGGGTAGGGGTGAGAGAGACACAAAGAGCTCCAATTGAAATCTACTATGTTCAAAGCCTAAGGATATTACTAATGTAACTGAAAAAACAAGTAATAGTTTTTTAGTCATTTTTTGGGGGAGTAAATAAATTTCTAGGGATAATAACTTGGCTTCACTTTAGCCAAACATTGAAATTAATGATTTTAAAGCACGGAAGGACCTTAATTTCTATTCATCTACGTACTAATCTACAATACATATGTATATATATTATAATATTATATGCAAAGGGATATTTTTACCAACCTTGTTCTTCAATAACTGGATCTCTTGGCACATGATGTCCATCTGCACGCAAAATGATAGTTCAATTAGCAAGAAATGATCAGTTTGGATGTTTAATTAGTTGATAAGAAAATTCAAAACCAAAAAGAATTGAACATTTTTACCTTTGCTGATCGGATATGGTAAATCAAAATCTCAAGATGCTTTTCAAGCAAGTGTAACTCATCGAGTGTCATTGTTCCAACTCCCCCAGCTCCAGACATAAGCCTAACATATATATATATATATATATGTGTGTGTGTGTGTGTGTGTTAAAAGTCATTCAAATTTGGAGTAATTTTTTCTAGTTTGGATGATTTATTTTCATCTAATTACTTATCATTTTCATTTTCAAAATTAAAAAATAGCACATTTTATATACACATGCATGTAAGGGGGCGGCCGTGTGATTAGCATACCCGAGAATGTCTTAGTTTTTAATAATAGTTAGACTTAGTCCCCTTTGTTTCAAAAGAAAATATATTTTCTTAAAAATAATTATAATTATATTTAATTTAGGGAAAAAAAAATTTCCTAATAAAACATGAGTAAAAGGAAAAAAAAAATATTTTCTATTGGAACAAAAAATATCTTAATTGCTACCATTATCTTACAAGGCAGTATTCCACATGATTTTTACAGGAGAAGGTAAAAAGATAGAAGTTCAAAAATATATAAATATATATATACAATGTATACATATTCTTTGTACCTGAGACCCTTCTGCAGAAACTCAATTTCATTTTTCAGCATGCCGACTTCCTCTTTCGATTCCTGGGAAAATTAGCTGCCATTTCATTAGCAACTTCATATATATTATTAATTTTTGCCTTAGAACACTTTGCTTCTTGATCAATTTTCTGCTCTAATATCATCAAGCATGCACCATACATATTTGTACGTAGCTTTATTGGAACCAAAACTTAAGCCTTCCTCTACCACCCTTTTGAACGATGGAAGTTATTGTTATGTGAAGTGAAGCTTAGACTTAATTAATTCCAAAAGTTTTTATAGATATATATTGTTATAGTGTTTCCTTTTTCAATAGCCGTGTCACCAAATTAATTTTGGGATGATGTTTTAGGTTTGGTCAAATCAGATGTGTATATATATATACCACTAGAGAGAGTTTAGTAATAGACATGAATATCAGAATATATATATATATATATATATATATATGAATATAATCAAATTTAATAATCCTCTCCTGGGTGCGTCTGCTTGGCACACTTTGGGATATACATATCTAATATATATAATATAAATATTGTTTAATATTTAATAAAATTCCTATTTTCTTGTAGAATTAAATTTTATGTATATTTATATCCATACATATTGGCACATGTAAGGAGGAGATGACGTAGATTAACAATATGGTTCCAAGCTCCGTTTGGAACTTTTCAAAATAAAATAAAATTTTATAAATCTCTATAAACACAAATTATAAGATAATAAAATTTAAATTTTTTACTCACTGCACAAATTATAAGATATATACTTTTATGATATTATACTATTTTATACCATTTTATATAATTTCAAACACACTCACAGAATATGTATGAACAGTATATAACACATGCATTTACAGTTGTATTACATGCCAGCTGCCTCCACACCCTCAATATTCCTGCCATTAATTGCTAGCTTTTATTTATTTATTTTTTTTTTCTTGATGGGGGATATTTCGAATATGAATTTGCGGGGATGTATGTGACAGCTAGCTAGTTCCTTGGTTGTCTTTTCAAAAAAGCTGAGTTTTGCATAGTTCTCTGAATTTTATATATATTAATGATCAGATCGGCAGAGACGATGGACTTTTTTCATCACATATATGACAGTCAATGTCCCCCACAACTGATCAGAGCCATGATGCACCATAATGCACGCCATGCAGTTTGGTCTCCAAAAAAGTAGGGATATCATTATATTAAATTTTTATTATTGCTGTTGTGAGCTAGAAAATATATTTCACAATCTTGTAAATATTATTCTAAAATAGTGATAGATTTATATTTTTATCTTTCATTATCTTTTGCGCTTATAGATATTATTGTTGTGTATTATGGGGATAAATTAGAGTGTATTTGGTTGATAAAAAATTAATTAAAAAGTATAATAAAAGTAAAAATATGTGATATAAAAGTGATATGTGAAAAAATTTAATTAAAAGAAAATACTAAAAATTAATTAAAATTGACTGATTCTAGTGAATTTTATTGCCCCAAACGGGGCCTTAATAAATTCCATGGTATCTGATGCCAAAAACATTGTAATAATTATAAAAAGAAAGGGGCCTTAAACTCAAAGCCAAATATAATAATATTGATTCTATTAAATGCATGTGTACTCCAAACATCTTGAGAAGGGGAGTGTGAGAATATCACATACCAGAACTTGCTTTTCTTTGTTTTGGCCATCAGCCTGAGTTCCCCCAGTTGAGTTCATGTACTTCTCGATAAGCCCTTGCATGGTTCTTTCATATATGTAACCAAAAAGAAAACAAAAAACAACCATCAAAACAAAACAAAGTTAGACAATTGAATATCACATCATTAACATAGAAATCACAAATTAACCTAACTATCCAATCCTCACTGTTTGCCTGAGTACATCAACAGTGATGATTGGATAGTTGTGATGAGAGAGAGAGTGAGAGAGAGAGAGAGAGAGAGAGAGAGAGAGAGGTTTAATTACCCTTTAGTGGCTAGTTCATAGAGCTTTCCATGGGAGGAGAAAATGAGAAGACCAATTTCAGCATCGCACAGCACAGAGAGCTCCTTGGCCTTCTTAAGGAGCCCAGCCCGGCGCTTGCAGAAAGTAACCTGCCTGTGAACCGGGTTCTCGATCTTCTTCATCTGAACCTTTCCTCGAGCCATATGTAACCTCTATATATATATATATATATATCCTTCTTTTTTTCTTGTTTGGGTAGCTGTTTTCTTGTGAATTAAAGCTTTTCTGCAGACAACCTCCCACTAGTTTGAACTAGCTTCGAGGTTGTTGCACCACACACACCGCCCTTCTAAGCTTCGGAAACTCTACTTTTCTGTATGAAGGCTTGGACCTTTTTATACTTGTATTCTCACAGCCAATGATTCTCTATGCTCTCTCAAATTGAGAATACATTAATTTGGTTGGCAGTTGGCATCCTACTTTACGCATCACTCGGTGTTCTTTTTTCTTTCTTCATGAATAATATATTTATATATGCTTTTCTAATTACTCCCTGGCCAAGCCAGTAACAAGTTAAGTTTGATTGAAAACTTTATCTAACTTGAAAATTAATATATTTATTTTAAAAAAAAAAGAACCCCATATATGATCATATGAAAAATGCTAAGTTTACAACATTGTTTTATAACATTAAAAATTGCATCATTTTGGGTCAGTTGTAACACGTCACTCGAGATTTTTACACCACTCTCTGATACTTTTTTTACACTATATTAGTCATGACAGGTTATAACTAGTGTATTTTTATACTATACGGGTTATGACATGACTTATCATGATCAATTTATTTTGAATGTTATAAAATAATATTGAAAGAAAGTGTTGTAAATGTAATATTACTCTGATCATATTAGACCCACTCAATAAAAGTAAACTCCAGACCCGTGGGCTATCTGACAAGACACATAAACTAGGCAAATATTAGCAAAACTAATACATGTATGGCCCAAAGAATTACACTGTCAAACTCTAAGTCGTAACCCCAAGACAATCCATTGTTTTAAAATATATTCAAGCTCACTTTCCCAAGCTTTTTTTATTGAACTCAAATTTTAATAAAAAAATAGAAGTTGCGGTAAATAAAGTAGGGATCATCAAAACACCAAACAATAATGTAAATGTAATTTTAATTGCTGGTTATTTAATTACAGAGGCGGCCCTATAAAGGATATGTTTGGAATTGTATAAAATAGTATAAAATTGTAAAAGTAAATGTCTCGTAATTCATGCAGTGCGTGAAGAATTTAAATTTTATTATCTCGTAATTCGTATTTATAGAGATTTGTAGAATTTTATTTATTTTTTTTAGAGTTCCAAACGGAGCCAAACTTTCGCTTTCGTTTTTCTCATCTCGCCATGACATTTTATTGAATTCTCAAAATTTTTATCACGCTCTAGCTCTACAGGTCATAAATTTATCAAGTTGATTTCAAAATTAAAGAAATTATAAATATTCAGTTGAAACTTAACTTAATTTCAAAATAAACTAATTTTAAATGAGTTTTTGGATGAGTTAAATTTGATAAATTCAATTGTTTGAGTCATTTTATATTTCGAAATATACCCCTATGCTCAATACCTTTTCTCTATTGCTGTGTTGTGGCTAATGGTACCGCGCTACATTGCCAAAACGGGTTCTAGAATAAACTGGCTAATGATGTCATAATAGTTTTTTTTCATATGAAAAGACAATTTTACCATTCTGCGCTGATGAGGCCTAATGTAATTGGTTAGATATCTTTCTTTTTTTTTTTTTTTTCTTTTGTGCTTGCAACAGCAGGGAATGTGAAGGTGGCTTAAGGGTCTCCTGCTTAAGTATTATTATATGTATTTCCAGGAAAGGATTCAATTCTCATGAATAGATATGTAGTATCACTGGGGGGCCGTACATAATGGAGGACCAGGGTTTGCGTGGGCCACCTCACACAGGACAGCTTAATTTTACATTAATCTTTGCTTTAAGTATTTAATTTTCATGTGCAGCCCTCTCATCTCTTATTGGTTGAGCCAATGAGTTGCCCATGTTGAGTTCCTCTTTTTCCATTGCCTTTTTCACTCATTTCATAGGCCTTTACACAACTTTTTCCTCAAATTTTTTTTTTCTTTTTTTTGTTCCCTCTATGAGAATAATAATAGCCTGTCAGATAAATACAAATTATTAGAATAACGTGAATATTTTTAAACTTTAGAAAAAAAAATCCATTAAATTTAAAAACCATATATTATTTAAATTTTATTAGTGCATCATTTGAGTAGCACTTTCTAGCAAAAACATTCTAATAGGGAAGTACTTTCGTAAATGAGAACACTCTGATATGTCCGATAATTATAAAATTACTATGAACTCCAACAAAATAGCGAGACTCTCCCTAAATATAGAAGAACCCTTCTCAAGGGTTGTGTTTGTTTTCCTAAAATTCTGAGTTCATGAACTATCCTACAAAACTCATAAATTGAGTTTGTAAATTATCCTACAAAACAAACTTACATTTATATCCAATGGTGTGATACTATTTCATCTGAAAATTAATTGATGCTTAAGCTTAGTTTGAGAAGCAAAAAAAAAAAAAAAAAGTAGCTTTTTTTTTTTTTAATGTTGGGGAAGGAAAAAAAATTAACTTTTAGTAACTAACTTTTTAGTTTTTTTTTTAATTTGACATTTTTGTCTTTAAAAGTTTAAAAGAAAATTAAAATGTAAAAGAATAAATTTAATCATTTTATAAATAAATAAATCAATAAAACACGGTTCCCAAACAGGGTCTTAGCGAGAAAAGTAAGTTTCTTATACGATTTCTGAACGGGGGGATCTATTTTTAGAGGAGTCGTACAATTCAGCCCTCAAAATGAAGTTTCTGTGGCTCGAATATGTTACTTCTACTCTTACATCTACCACTTGTTAAATAAATAATGCTAAAAAAAATAATGTCATGTGCGCACAAAACTTCCTCCCACCAGCATAGCAAGATTTATTGCATGCATCTTTTATTCAGCACTTATCTCGTAGTACCTTGTCACCACTTGATGTGCCCATCCATCGGGGTTTTTCCTGGGGTTTAGCTCTCACTTTCTCGGGGGCTTTCATTTCATGGGCCAGATAGTGGCCTTTTGGGGGGGAATTAAACAAAGAAGAGGGGACTGCTGTAACAAGCTACTGTAATTGCTGTAATAATTTCAAAATGACGTTGTTTCAATATTTTTTTTTCTTAAAACGATACTATTTCACTTTCCCTTAAGTCTTTATATTAGTCGTTTTATTTAACTCTTTATATTTAAATATAAATTAATTATTAAAATATACATTCAAATACATATTTAAGTATATAATCTCATATTTAAATATAAAAATTTAAGTGAGAATGCATTGTTTTAAAAAAAAATATATATCAAAACAGTATTGTTTTAAGGTTATTATAACAGCTGCAGTACCCAACTGCACCCCCGAGTCGATTAAACAATTCAGCAGGGTTGTCGAAGTTCTCCACTCCCATCTTAGCTTTGCCGGCGAGTAGAATCTTGTCAAATCACATACATTCAAGGGGGGAAACCCTAAAAGATATCTCATCTTGACATCTCGAAGATCATAGGCTGTGGGGAGATGCCGGGGACAGTCGCCACGTAGATATTCTCCCCCACAGATGTCGCCACGTGCAAACCTTCTCTTACATCTTGTCACAATAAAGGTTAGATTCCTAATTAGTCTTTTCACTGATATCTTAATTTTTAAACTAAAGTTTACACAAAGAGAGGTTCCTGGGAGGGGCCAGGGACGGCTTTTTTCGTGAATATATTTATGTTTAATTTGTGTGGTTAGTCTGATAGGCTTGAATCCCCTTTTCAAATTGTTTGGTGCTGTCTATGATAAAGTAACCGCCCTCTCAAATCACTTTTTAAACTGTTGCAACTCCAAGTCGCATCAATATATATTTAAAACCATCTTTTTAAATGTTGTAAACAGCGACTGGTCGTGAATCTCGGGGTAACGATCGGTAGGGTAAAGATATATGGGATAAAATAGTAAAATGCACAAATTTGGACTGTTAAATTTTGAAAAAAAAAAAAAAAAAAAGAAAGGAAGAAAGATAAATTATATTTTCCTCTGAATATTTGACATAATTCAAAAATTTCCTCCAATTTTTTGAACTTCATATATACCTCCTTTAAATCGAAATGTTTCTCACACTTAACTCTATTTATTATCTTAGACCGTTAAATTTTAATAGGATCAACCAACTCAATCAAATTTTTTACATAAAAAATAAATATACCAAAGAAATGCAAAGCCAAAACCCCCCCCCCAAATGGAAGACTTTCCTAGCCAAACCAGTACAATATATCAAAGATCTGTTTAGAGTAAGTGTATTAATAGATAGTCAAATTATCTAAGTAAATAGTACATATTTTGGGTTTAATTAATAATTTTTTTTTTCAAACTATACCAATAATAGATATTTTACCAATTATCTATTAAAAAATTAGTTTTTCAAGTCACCCAGCAACATTTTGGGCTGTATCTCAGCAGTACCTCGGTAGAAAAAATAAAAAAGAATTAAATCACTTGTGAACAGTAGCTCTCCAGGAAAAACGAGTTACTGTAGCAGCCTGTAAAATAGCTGTCGATTTAGAGAATTTGATGCAAAGAGCTTTCTTCGTATTTGTTAGGTCAAATACCTAAAATCATTCTTTTACCTCTTCTTCTTCTACTGCACATGCTCTTAGCACCGCCATGGGTTATGGGTTCTCAGCTTTTATGAGAGAGAAAGAGAGTGAGTTGTATCTGGAGCTTTGGGGATCCTCAGTACTTAAAGGGAGCATAAGATCGATTGGGATTAAGAAGTGAAGTCATTGACAATTCGATCACGGGACCGCTGGAAGTCGAAGACGAGAAGGGACAAGAACTTGATGGAGCCCGAACACTCTTCAAAGGAGAATAAGGAGAAAAAGGACTCTCCATTTCTCTCTCTCTAAGAAGTAATTGACACACTTTACACTTGTGTCAATCAATACACATAATGAGAATAAGGATGACAAAATGGGTTTTGTCTGGTACTGATCGAAAGCAAGCGGGATTGTTAGTCGATACTCGGAAATGAAGACATTGTGAGAGCAATTGGGAGAAATAATTGTTGGGAGACTCGGTGTGAGTCCGAATGGGCGAACCCTTGTGCATTGTGAACTTACTTATGGGTGTGTTAATTTCGTTTTTGCTTGTTTTATAGCTAAAGCGATCAAAAACCCAAGGCCATAAATGGATTGGCTCAAGCGATCTAACGGCCATGTACCAATGATCTCCGAATCTGCGAGGGCCATTCAACCCATCATTGGCGTGAATAAAAAAAAACCCTTGATACCAACCTCCAATCGTAATGGAGAGAGAAGTCAACCCTTTGCTTGCCGCCAAGAAGCTCTTTCAAACACCTGTTATGGCATTATCAGAAACCTCCAACCTCTCCTTCCATTTGCCTTCCCTTCACTAACAAAAGCTCCTAATCCCACAAAACCCACCAATTTATTGATCGGAGCTTGAGCATTGTCGAAAGGTTGATTGCTGACCATAGGAAGGTCAGAAAGATTAGCGAACTGATCGGGAAATGCAAGATTTTCCTCTTCACCAAATTTGAAAAATCACTTGATTCTCGTTTTACCAGATTTGAAATCGCTGGAAATCACTTAATTGAAATTTACGGTGTAAACAAGGCATTTTAGTCCTTTAGAATGGCATCTTAACAGCGTTATGAACTAAATTAACGGATGAGGTTAAATGTAACAAATATTTGGGTTTAAGAGAAGTAACTGTCAGGTTTAAAAGGTTGGAAAAGATTTCTGAATTATACTTAATATTTAGGAGAGGTAAGTATAATTTATCTAAAAAATAAAGAAATTTTGAATTGTTGAGTAAAAAAATCAAAGTTTTTTTGTGTGAAAAATATTAGAGAAATTTGAAGATGTTTTGTCAAATTTGGCACTCCTAACACGCATATAAGAGAGTACTCCAAATTGTGTGTGTTTAGAGTGCCAAATTTCTTTAAAAATTTTTAACTTTTTCCAAATTTTTCTAATTTTTTTCAACTTTTTTAATATTAAAAATCTCCAATTTTTTTTAACTTTCGCTAACTTTCTTCATTTTATTCCAACTTTCTCCCACTTTTTGAAAAATATACTAAACACATAATAATTCAAAATTTGATAACTTTTTCTTTTTGGGGACAAAATTTAGGGCTCCCAAACAGGGAATTAAACTTTACAATAGCAATTTACGTAGTTCAAAATTTTCAATCTTTATTAACTATAACGTTTGGTGTAGTAAAAAATTGAGAAAATATGTGGTTTTAGGTCAATTTTTGTGCTTTTTTTGAAGATGAATATTTGCAAACCGTGGGAACAATTATTCTAAAATCGTTTTTATGGATTCAAAAAATTAACTTTCTATATATGCACAATGCCGAAACCGTAGAAACAATTTTCCTAATCCGTTCCCACGGATTCAAAAAATTTATATAAAATAACGACAATGGTATTCGTTTGAGTTTTCGACTCAAAGAATATGATTGTCAAAAAAATTTATGCATTCAGTTAATTTCTTTTCATATTTTTTTAAACGAAATATTAAAATTTTTTAAAATTAGTAAATATACGAATGTGTAAATGTGTAATAAAAAATTAAAATAATTTATAAAGGTTATTGAAGATTTATTTTATTTTATTTAGTTTGTTATAGTACCAAATGCACCTGAAATTATAATAAAGAATGGTGGTGCCGAGCACAATTGTGTGCAATCATGGCAGTTCATCTCATAATAGATTTCATCGAAATTAATGGCTATAATTGTAACTGCGCTCTGCCTTTCTCAACTGAGGAATAGAGATGTGAAGCACTACTAATTTTTTAGCTCAATTGCAACAATAAACATAAATTAATAACCAAACATAATTTAAAAAAATTTAAATATCTATCAAAGGCAAAAGAGTTATTTGGTGCAACTATGCCACTTAACCCTCTTGTCAATTAGCAAGAACAAATAGAAATTCATTTATTTCAATTTTGCAGTCGGATTTTATTTTATCACAAAATATCTCATGACATTGATGCAACAAATAATAAAAATCATAGGAGGAGATTTTGTTCAAACCGTGAGCTCTTAATATATGGGACTACAATGATAATACAAATTTTAAGTTCAAATTTTGCATCACCTTAAAAATTTAAGTACTATCCTCAAGAAATGGATAATCGACATAGCCAGCAATAGGATCAGGAATGTAGAATGTATTGCTATTATACTCGTTAAGAGGAGCATTTAGCTCAAATCTACGCGGCAAATCTGGATTAGCTAAGAACATACGACCGTAAGCAACAACATCTGTATGATTTTGAGCCACAGCTTTGTTACCATCTTCTCGATCGTAACCACCAGCAACGATGAAAGTACCCTTGAAAGCTTTCCTCATGGGTAGAACACTATCGGGACATTCACAATTTTCTCCAACAGATTTCGGTCTTGGCACAACCATGTGGCAATATAGAATACCATATTTGTTTAATGATTCAATCATATAAAGGCCCAAAGCATTGGGATTCGAGTCTCTTGCTTTCATGTATCCTGCAAATGGGGAGAGCCTAATTCCAACTTTGTCTGCTCCAATCTCATTAACGACAGCTTCAACAATTTCAAGAGCAAATCGGCAACGATTCTCCAAAGAGTCTCCGTATTTGTCAGTTCGATCGTTGACTTGGTCTTTCAAGAACTGCTCTATTAAGAAACCGTGAGCTCCGTGGATCTCAACACCATCAAACCCTAGATGTCAAGCAAAAAATATCAGCATTTGAAAAAAAACAATAGGCAACTTGGAGCAATTTGACATAAATTAGAAGGTCTCTCTAACTTTTCACAATTGAAACTACTAGAGCAAGATGACATTCATTCAAAACTAATTGTGAAAGGTAATTTAGCCAATCTTGAAGTCATCCACAAATTTACCAGCTTCCATTGCATTTTTTGCAGCAAGTCTAAAATCATTGACAATAAGAGGAATTTCATCAGTCTTTAAGCGTCGTGGAGCTGAAAATCGTGCAACATCAACACCATTAGCTCGAAGTTGAGGATTCAAAGGCTTATCTGTAGAAGAGATTGGGGCCTTCTCATTTGGCTGAAAACCTGCACACAACATACCTCACCAACTGTGAGAGAACAAACTCGCAGGCATAGAACATTTTCTTTCATTTCTTTCTCCCTCTCGCTCGGCCAGGGAGGGTTTGGAGTTGGTGGAGAAAGAAGATAAACGTTTCAATTGTCAACTGTTTCCTAGATTGGTAAAAGGTGCAGGCAACCATACATGAGCTTTCCCCCAGCAGAAGGCTCTGGGGAAATTAGCAACAGAAGAATCATCAAGAAGGTAAGCTAATAGAGGAGTAGTATGATGAATAACAATAACAAGTCAAGCATCTATCACAGCACCCATTGTAAATACTTGATAATTGAAAGACAATGGTACCCCGGGCCAAATTAATGATTAAGAAAATGTAGATCGTCATATTCTAGCCATGCCCAAGGGTGATGACACCAAGACATTTGTTTACAATGAAAGCTTATTGCAATGACATGAACCTTAGACATCAGGTAACTCTACTTGACTGACACTTTCTTTTTCCTTATTTGGATCCCTCAATAACCATACCTTTTACGTCGAAGAATTCTACGTGTTGTTTGTGTTTTACGTTCAAAAATCTATAGAAAAAAAAAAGAAAAAAGAAAAAAATAAAAAACTAGCAGTAAATAAGTAACCCAGAATTATGTGTTATTTATGTTTTACAGACAAAAATGGCAACCACCACGTTAGAAGCATTTGACTGACCTATTGTTCACTGATATGAATAAAATGCCATCCTCTTATGAAACAACAAAGAAAAGGAGAGAGAGGGGGTGGGGGGGAGTCAGAATTAAACCTTGATTGGAAACTCTTCCCACATGCCAAATCTGACAGAAGAAGATACCACCTTTTGCATGAACAGCATCAACAATTGGTTTCCAGGCTTCGACTTGTTCCTTTGTCCATATACCAGGTGTATGTGGATAACTTCACTCAAATAAAACAGGAATATCATAACCATAAGAAACTTAAAGACACGTGTCAATCTATGCTGCTCCATTTGGAGGTTCAAATTTTTCTGAGAAACTCCAAAAAGTTTACAACCTCCTCCAATTTGAATTTCACGATGCATCACATTTACACCAATTTTTTGATTTTTTTTTTTTAAACTTTCTGCAGAACTTGGGAAACTATTCATAATGTTAGAAGTTACCCTTGTGCAGTATCAGAAACCCCAGTGGCTTCTGCAATGAGAAGACCTCCTTTGGTAGTCCTCTGTGAGTAATACAAGATGGCATGAGGTTGAGGAATATTGTTAAAAGACCTCTGCCTGGTCAATGGTGCCAAGACAATTCTGTAAACAAATAATAGTACATTAAAACTTTTGACTTAATTAGCTGAAACAAAATTACCAAACCTGAACTAAAAAAAAAAAACATGGTCCTTCAAATCTGCACCTTTCCATTTTGCTTCCCTGTCATTGACTTTCTAATCAATACAGAGTGAACGCACACCATGGGCAGTCACATTGGAACAGGAAAGGAATGGGAAGGCCTGCTAAATCCAAGATCCTTTGGGTCCCTTGGTCAACCATTTTTCACATCCATTTCAAGTAGCAGTAATGTAAGGAAAATAATTACATAAACAAAAATCTAGTTATTAATCAAGCCCTCTACTTAAGGGCGGGCTGAGGTCAGCCCAGTGTTGCCTATCTGAAAAATTAATCCAGGACTCCCATTATTTTGGCACCTATTTTCTTAGGTACCCTTTGGTAACATTTAAATATATATATATATATTTTTGTTTATGTTTATTTATTTTTGTTTGCAATTTTCTTCTCAGTTGTTAATTTTCTTTTTCTGAAATGAAAATAGAAAACATGTTTGATAATATAATTTTATTTACAATAATTATTATTTTATTAATTTTTTATAATTTAATAAAATATATTTAGTATTAATTTAATAAAATATACTTAAATTAATTAATTTAATACCGTAAAATATTTTTATCTTAATTATAATTAATTTATTTGTAATAAAATAAATATTTTATTATATAACTATTATCTATTAAAATAATTTTAGTTTAATAAAATATATCATTTTAATCATAAATTATTATTTTAATTTTGATAAAATAAATTATTATTATTATAATATATTATTTACTAGAAATAGTTTTGATTTAATAAAATAATTTATTTTAACACAATAGAAAAAAATAGATAGGGTGTTAAAATTGACAAAACATTTACGAAAGGAAAAAAAAATGAGAGTAAAATGATAATTTTTCTCTTGATCGAAGGGATTTGTTAACATATATACGGTATATATATATATATATATATGCACACGCACATATGTCAAAGTACAGAATTTAAGAAAGAGAACAGTAATCAGTAGAGTTTGCAAGAACCTGTGAGAAAGTTGAAAGTTTCCCATTTTGTAAGGGCTGAGGAGGGAGATTTGATGGGTATGCTCTTCCTCCTGCTTTCCATCATCAACTGCATTTACTCCTTCCCTTTCCATTTCAATTTTAATTTTGAAGAATTATACTGAAAAATGGGAAGTTGTGAAAGAACAATGATCGATACTCCCAACGAAGCGATAATGGAGGAGGAGGAAGAGCATCGTTTGATTTGTATTCCACGACGACAGCCATTGGAGGGTGGAGTTTAGAAAAGAACGAAGCTTTGTCGTGTTTCTCTCATCCCTTCCTAAAATATTGACCTCTGTTATGTTGTTAATTTGACTTCTATTATGTGAGTGTGTTTAGAATTATATAAAAATGTATAAAATAAAATAAAATTGTAAAAGTAAATATCTCGTAATTTATATAGTCAGTGAAGAATTTAAATTTTATTATCTCGTAATTCGTGTTTATAGAATTTTGTAAAATTTTATTTTATTTAATAAAACTCTAAACAGAGCCTATATTTTACTTGCACAACTAATGAACGGATAAAACATATAAGTATTATAGAATTTTGTGTAAATTTTAAAAATTACCTTTACAGTTTACACCATATTCTATTTTTGTCCTTACAATTTTAATTACAATGGTTAAATTTTTATAGTTAATTTTAACGTGACATTTATGTGTATTCTGATTTAAAATTTAATTATTATGTCCAGTTTTAATAATTTAATATGTTTAAATTTTAAAAATTATCAATAAAATTTACGTCACGCCACATTTTAGTCTCTACAGTTTTAATAAATAATAATTTTATATTTTAAAAGAATTTATATAATTTATTTAAGAATAAATTTTTAATAAAATTTTGTTATTTTTATTTGACTCTTAAAATAAATTTGGGTGATTTGATTAAAAGGTGATTTGATTAATACGTTATATATTTATAATCATCAAAAAATAATTATTTATAGTATTTCACTTCACTATTTTAATTGCAAGTGCTATTTAGTGCTTGAACTGTGACAATACTTCAATCATTTTTTCTAGTACATGAGAGTCTGCAGCCGCGCTCAGGATGTGGCACATTCCATGATCCTAGCCGGCAAAGGGTCATGAAGGGTAAATCAGCCTAGGCAAGTACTGACTGATTGGTTCGATCAAGGGAGCTGTTAGAAACTCGTCATAATAAACGGAAGGCTGTCCCACTGAAAGGAGATTCGAACTCGAAACTTTAAGGACTAAGCCCATCAACCGCTCCCAAACTCCACTCGGCTACCCCGAAGGATACTTCAATCATTTCTCAATGTGTATTGGGCCGCGGGGATGTATAGAGACTTGATGAAATAGTTGATATGATTTATTTAAGAATAATTATTTATATATAATTCTATTGTTTTTTACGTGGCTTTTATAATAAATTTAAGTGATTTAGCGATAGGTTATAAATTTAATATTATCACAAAATATTTAATTATTTAAATTTATTTATGATGTTTAGTTCTGCTACGGTAGTTGTAGATGACACCTGGGATATGATTTGGGGCAATATATTAATGATTTTCAATATATATTAGGTTGCCATAATATTTATGAATTTAAAGAAATAATTGATATGATTTATTCAGGAATAATTGTTTAAACATGATTTTATGTTTTATATGACTTTTATAATAAATTTAAATTATTTAGCCAATAAGTTATAAACTTAAAATCATAAAAAAAATTAATTATTTAAGTTTATTTATAATATTCACCTCTACAATTTTAATTATAAGAGGGTGTTTGGTGCGATGAAAAATACGGAAAATTCTTAAAATTTTTGAAAGTCTCTAAAATTCTCTAACACATTTTGCACTTCTCGTACTTCGTAAAATTTTTATAAATTTATATATATCTACAAATCCCAATAATCTTTTACAAACCCCAATAATATTTCACAAACCCAAATAACTTTTTTATAAATCCCAAAAACTTTTTACATCTTTTAATAATTTTAACATAAAACCGTTCTGACGGATTCAAAAAAAAGTGTTCGGACAGTTTTTTCCTCTAAAAAACTGATATAAAAGTCAAAAAGTTTTACTATTCATCTCTGAAAAATACGGTTTAGTAGATGCACGCCAACCGCAAAAAAATTAACCCAAATCACATTTTTTATTAGTTTTTATCACACCAAACGCTCCCTAGGTGACTTTTACAATATAATTTATGGCAATACCTCAATCATTTTCGGTTCATATATTATCATTTTGTACAAATCTCAAAGTGGGAAAAAAAAATATACAGTTACTTTTACTATTTAATTGAAGATGAAGATATTCAGCCCTTGGCTTTGTCTAAGGTCACATTTTCATCTTCTTTTTTTTTTTAATAAAATTGACAAAAATGTGAGGAAAAGAGATAAAATAAAAAAAAATTTAAAATTTTAATTATTTTAACATTTTTTATTAAATTTTAACATTTACTTTTATAAAAAAAGGGGTCAATATTAATAATATATTAAAATAAGAGAAATAAATGAAACTTTTAAATGTTGAGGGTACTAAATATAATTATTTAAATATTAAGAGGAGGTAAATGTAATTTACTCTTTTTTATTATTAAGCGGCAGTAATTAAACATTAAAGGTGTCCAAATACATTGTATCGAGTCACGTCAGTTTATTTGTCCAAATACATTGTATCGAGTCACAGTCGTTCGTTCTTTTCTCTGGTTGTTCTCTTCCAAGATTTGTTTCAAAGTATTTGTCTTTCAGCTGCAAAACTCTATCGGCGCAAGTTTTTGCGGTGAGCGGACATTTAATACCGATATATTAGGATGTGTGCGTAATGTTTAAAAACTACTTGTAAATTAAGTTTTGACTTAATTTGATGGGTTAGGGGAGTTTAAAAAAAAAATAAAAAATTAAAACTCTATCCCATAAAAGAAAATTATGTTCAAATTACATTTTTTCTCTTAAAATTATATTCTAAATTTATTTAAAAATACTGTCGTCTTTTAAAAGAACATTTTATTCTTAAAAGTTGAATAATTAATAATACAAGTGTAGGGACAAAGTATTTTTGAATGGGACAAATAAGCTTATAATTAATTAAAATTTTATGCCCTTAATTATTAAAAATCAATTTTTAAAATAAAATTTTAAATAAAATTTAAGAGGCAAAGTGAATTAATAAAAAAAGAAAAAATAACTAATAATAAAATTATCCTACTTTTTTAAATGTTTTCTTTGTGCATATATATCTCATTTGAGTGAGAAAACTGTGAACATTAAAGGGATGTTTGAAGGCACAACTTTTAACAATTTTTGTTATGTTTTTGTCAAGAGTTACTAGTTGTAATTCTTGGTATATTTGGTAAAACAAGTAGTAATTTTTTACAACTTTTGAGTGTTTGATAAAATTTTTAGTAACTTTTAATAATTTTTAACAATTTTTGGTTACTTTTAGCAATTTTTTTGATAATTTTTAGCAACTTTTGATAATTTTTATGTATTTGGTAAAAATTTTGATAACTTTTAAATAAATTAAATTAATGTAGTAGAGTAAAAAAATGACTAAATTTGGTGTTTTGCCAAACACCAACTTTACAACTTTTACCTAATTTTTGCACAAAATTGTGCTTCCAAACAGGGTCTAGGGGCACAAGTGGAAAAAATTTTTACTCCCTGCTCACAAACAATGGGCATCTATGCAAAACAAAGAAAGGCAAGGCCAGTGAATGACATTGATCCGATGCCTGTACAAGCAATGATAAAGAAGCGAGGTGCAAAGCACAATCGCGTCAATTACAATTGCGCAGTCAGAGCCATTCATCTTGTCGGTCTCGCAGCAGATCTTACCAACACGAACAGGCGAAACCTTTCTCAGCTAAAGAATAGAGATGTGAATCACCACTAAGTTTAGCTTAATAGCATCAATAAACACAAAGCCAATAACATAGCAAGGGTTGTATATAGTCGCATGATGCAACGCTGCTGCTCTACCCTCTTGACAATTAGCAAGAGCAGATAGAAATTCATTCATTTCAACTACCAAGTAGAACAATAGTTCAGATTTTATTTCATCACAACTTATCCAGTGATAATGATGCAACAGAAAACAAATACCATACTAGGAAATTTAGTTAAAGCTGAACTCTTAATACCTAGAACAACAATAATAATAAAACTTAAAGTTCAAATTTTGCATCATCGCAAAATTTAAGCACCAGCATCGAGAAATGGATAATCGACGTAACCAATAACAGGATCAGGAAGGTAGAATGTATCTCGGTTGTACTTGTTAAGAGGAGCATTGAGCTCAAACCTCCGTGGCAAATCTGGATTAGCTAAGAACCAACGACCGTAAGCAACAAGATCTGTATGGTTTTGAGCCACAGCTTTGTTACCGTCTTCTCTGTCATAACCCCCAGCAACGATAAAAGTACCCTTGAAAGCTCTTCTCATGGGCAACAAACTGTTGTGGGTTTCAAATTTTTCTCCAACAGTTTTCATTCTTGGCTCAACCATGTGGCAATACAGAATACCATATTTGTTCAATGATTCAACCATGTAAAGGCCTAAAGCATAAGGGTCTGAGTCTCCTGATTCCACGTATGATGCAAAGGGAGAGAGCCTAATCCCGACTCTGTCTGCTCCAATCTCATTAACAACAGCTTCAACAATTTCCAGTGCGAATCGGCAACGATTCTTCAAAGAGCCTCCGTATTTGTCAGTTCGGTCATTGACTTGGTCCTTCAAGAACTGCTCTATTAGATAACCGTGAGCTCCATGGATCTCAACACCATCAAATCCTGTGTATCAAACAAAAATTATCAGCATATACAAGAAACGGTAAGAAACCTGGTTTCATCTGTTATAAGAAAAATGGTGACACAGAGATTGTTCAAGAAAATCTCAAAACAATGTATTCCACAGGATACAAAAATGACCTTGCAGGAAGTTTTGTATGTTGTGCAACTCATTTCCAGACATATTAGCAGTTATGGTTAGTTGACAGACAATGAAATTTCACTAACTTCGTTAGTTATAATTCCAAATTCCATACGCGGCTAATTTATTCAGTTCTTTTTTATTTTTTTAAGTAATAATTTGTTCAGTTTTTATTTACCATGTTTCATGTTTCTTCAAAATTTCCAGCCCAGAAAAAATTGCAAGTATTAATATGCATATAGGCTTTGAAAGAAAAAATAAAAGCAAAATCAACTATATTTAAGCAAACGATATGGGCAAAAATGATATTAAAATTCTTTTCCTCTAATTTTTCATCAAAAGACATGGTAGCATAATCCACAGCAAGTTCAGGAGAAATCTTACTACATTTCCATCAAGGATCCATTTTTATCTTTATGCAATTTGACTATGCGTAAGCTTACGATCAACTTTATGATTTCATTTTTGATAAAAATTCTTTGTACAAAAATTGCATTTTCCCATACAAGACTAAGTTGGGTTTAAAAGAATGTTTAAAACATATTCAAGCAACTAATAATTTCCAGCAGTAATATGACCGCGAAAATGAACTTCACTTAGGTTTTCATCAAGATTTAACATGATTCAGAGCAAATTCAGCAGAATTATTACATCTATTTTCAAACAAAAGATATTTTTCTATCGTGTTACAAATTTGACCCTGCCTAAAAATTATAGCAATCTGACTTGGCAGTTGATTTTGAAGGGCAAATTACATTTTATACCATTAGAATTCAAGCTGAATTTAACTTTTGTCCTCGTCATTTCAATTGGAACAAATTGAACCTGATACATTCTCATTGGTGCTAATTTGATCCAATTGTCAATGACCATTGGGTATTTAAATGGAAACATATTATGTGGCTTTCCTTGACCATGTGTGGAGCACACAGGTGTAAATGTGGAATGCACATTATACTAATGTGTGTTTGCTACATCCAAATCCCTAAAAGAGTCTGATGGTTGGAACAATTTGACACAAACTAGAAAGTTCATCTAATTTGTCAGTATTGAAACTATTAGAGCAAATTGAAGTTTATTTAAAGTATGGTTTGTGAAAGGTAATTCACCCAATTTTGGAGTCAGCCAGAAACTCACCAGCTTCCATTGCATTTTTTGCAGCAAGTCTAAAATCATTTACAATTTGAGGAATTTCATCAGTTCTCAAGCGTCGTGGAGGTGAAAATTCTGCAACAGCAAAACCATCAGCTCGAAGTTGAGGTTTCAAAGGCTTGTCTGTAGAAGATATTGGCGGCTGCCCATTTGGCTGAAAACCTGCATGCATTACATAACTAACTTAAAGCAAGACCAAACTAGCATAAGGCCCTAATATTTAATATAGTGGAATGGTTAACCTAAAAGATAACAAATAAGAACACACACACACACACACTTTCTCTCTCTCTCTCTCTCTCTTCCCCCCCATCTCTATCTCTGGGGGATGGGGAAGGAAGAAAGAAAAATGCCCCAAATATATTAACATAGATTTGATCAAGTACACCATAAATATTGCTACCATTACAAAAAATCCTGAATGAGACCTACATTTAGAAAATCAACAAAATGCGTAAACTAATAATTTCAAGTTTTCTGAAGCAACAATCCAAAGTCCATCAAGTTTTCTACACCCCAGGAAAAGCAAAAACCAAAAAGAAAACACACGGGTTATTAGGAAATAAAAGGTCACCTAATTCAAATAGGATGCCAATTTTAGGTAACCCCAGTACTCTCTACGTGGTGCAACCTCTGCCATCTGCAAGCCAACCTATTAAGGCAACATCTGGAGTTCACCTCCCTTTGAACTTGCTCGGGATTGTGGGTGTGTGCCTCGCGCAACTGAGTTGCTGAAAGAACATCTCTTTTAAGGAAATCCTAATTCACTCACCATTGCACCTCGAGCGCCCCTCCGACGAAGCACTTCATCCCTTATTCCCCATCTAAGAAAACGCCCAAGTCTTATAAGTGGCCTCCCTTAACAAAATCTCTCACTTGAGATCACTCACAAAGACCATAAGGCAAGAACAAGGGCTTGCCAAGCTATCAAACCTTTCCTTGAGGGACTACATCTTGGCCATCTAAGAGAGAGATAACCTCACCTAAGCACTTAATACACCTAGCCACTATGTATTTAATGCCCCCAACTACAAGCTGTCAAAGGGACACATGTCCCACTATTTTTAGCCAACAATCATATTGAGTATTGACAGTAAAATCTCAAACCGTTAGAGAGGCCCTGCCACAATAGGAGTTCACCCAAACATTCTCCCAAAATGTCCCATTCCGTACGAGCCACCTCAGTACCAAAACAACTTACCAACTGTTGACTCAGTTCAATAACCTATAACAGACATTATAAAAAACATAAAGTCCATCTCTTGTACCCAAGAACATTCAAGACTCACTAACCCTTAGAACTACTCTCTCCAACCATCTCTGACTTAGTTGCCTTGTTCTTACTTACACTCCTAGAGTGACTCCCTGAGTGTATAGAGAGTAACTTTCTCCTACTTCCCAGACGAGGTGTTGGCCCAACACCTATTCATAAACACCCACTGACACAACTAATCATAGCGAGAGAAATTATGGCATGAGGAGGAGTTAACTGAATTAACCTTTCAAGATTTTGATTACAATATTGTCGGTGCAAGATGGGTACATGTTACAACATTTAATATCTTTAGTAAGGGTCTTGGAAGAAAAAGCACCTAGGAAAATATTACAGGTGAATTATGAAATTGGTGCAATTACAAAATTTGCATAACAATGTATTATGTTGGGAAATCATGTATTTGGACATAATTATTTATAAACATTTAAGTTAAAATCAAATTGGAGTCAGCATATCATTTACTGTGAATTCATAGTATTTTAGAAAGAGTTTCATTAGTACAATAAAATTATGCATTCACTTGTTTAAATCCATGAGTTGAGTGAATGGAAATTGACTTCAAATTGGATACCTTCGCAAGGAAAAAGTCAAAGTGCAAGTAGCTCATCCCACGTTGCTTTGATAAGAGATTTGAGGTGTGCTTATATATATCAACCTTGACGCTTGGGGCCTAACCCCAAGGGCACCCAAGTTTTGTTGGGCGGGTAGATCTAGATAAGTCAACCAACTACCCGCGCACCCACATCGCACCGGTGCTGCCTAGTTCAGGGTCAAGTTGGGTCAATTAAGATCTAAAGGCCTGTATAATATTTTTTCCAATGCTCATATTATTCAAATTTTTAGTTTTCTTTTTAAATTTGAATAGGTTCCAACTATTTAACAAAAATCAATTTCTATTCAAAAAATTCATATAGTTATGTATGCTAAGTTAGTTCTCTCTCTCCAACAGACATGAAATATTGTACCCATCTCCATCTTCTTGTAGAAGAAATTCTTGTTCACATAGGTATCCATAATCTCCAGCTAGTCACAATATCCAAGGGGCAGGCCATTATAATTTTTAAACTTAGTGACCAATTGTGTCTTCAGAATTTAATTGCATTTAAATTTTAGTTTTTCATGCCTCGGCAACATTTCATGTATTACCACAGGGATGTACATTTGGTTAGATTCTTTTATGGAAAACTACAAAATCCTTACGCCCTAGGACATGGTGATTGAATAAGCCCGAAGTTCAGAACATAACTCTGCTCGACATACCTATGAAGTCCATGCAACATAGTCCAAGCAAATGCAAAAAAAAAAACCTTATGGAAAAAACAAAACTAGTAAAAAATATGTAACCACAAATTGTTAAGTGTGTCATTTGTGTTTTACAAACAACGAAGCTAACTTCTGAATTAGAAACATTTGATTAGCCTATGTTCACTATTACCAATAAAATGTCATCATCTTATTAAAATAGCACCCCAAAAAAAAAAAGAGAAAAAAAAAAAGAAAGGGGGTGGGGGAGCCAAAATCATACCTTGATTTGAAACTCTTCCCACATGCCAAATCTGACAAAAGAAGACACCACCATTTGCGTGAACAGCATCAACAATAGGTTTCCAGGCTTCAACTTGTTCCTTTGTCCATATACCAGGTGTGTTTGGATAACTTCACTTAAAAGCAGGAATATCAGAAACACAATAAATTTAATAAGACGCGTGCTTATGCACACGACATTGGATCTGCTTACTTACATATTGTCCTTCAAACTAATAGAAGTTCTAAGACCTTGGAAACTATTCATAATGCTAAAAATTACCCTTGCGCAGTATCAGAAACCCCAGTGGCTTCTGAAATGAGAAGACCTCCTTTGGTAGTCCTCTGTGAGTAGTACAAGACAGCATGAGGTTGAGGAATATTGTTATAAGATCTCTCCCTGGTCAATGGTGCCAAGACAATTCTGAAAATTTTTAACAAAAGCAAATAAATTACATTAAACCTTGAAGTTAATCAGCTATCACAAAATTACCAAACCTGAATTTAAAGTGGAGAGAGGAAAAAAAAAAAAAAAGCATGGTCCTTCAGATCTGCGTCTTTTTCATTTTGTTTCCCCCTCGTTAACTTTCTAATCAAAACAGAGTGAACATACAACATAAGCAGTTACATAAAAACAGGAAAGGAATGTGAAGCCTGCTAAATGCAAGATCATTTAGGCCCATGGGTCAACCATTTTTTACATCCATTTCAAGTAGCAGAAAACAAAAGAAAAAAATAATAAAATATCCATTTCATGAATGTATAAATTTCCCATGTGGGATTTTCATCAAACACCTATCGGCTAGAGTTAATTTCATGATAGGGTATAACCGTATAACGCATTCATACAGCAAAAATAGAAAACATATGAACAAAGGAAAAAGAACAACCACCCACTTTGCATTGGTCAAAACTGTTTCACAAAATAGACTAATAGTAGCCCAGATTTTCATCATATCAAAGTACTAGTTCAAAAGACAGGAAAAAGAATAATCAACAGAGGGTTGGTTTGGAGTAAGAAAAAATGAGATAAATTGAGATAAATTATGGTTTGGGGAGAGTTCGTAATACGTGCAGTGAGAGAAAAAAGTTGATGTGATATAAAATTAACAGAAATTTATAGAGATTTTCAGATATTTTCAGCAAATTCTTGCACGCCCAACGCAGCCAGAGTGAGTGAGAATTACCTGTGAGAAAGTTGAAAGTGTCCCATTTTGTACGGAGTGAGGAGAGGGATTCGAAGGGCTTGCTCTTCCTCCTGCTCTCCATCAACCCTTACTGCTTCCTTTTCCATTTTAATTTAAAATTTAAGAATTACTCTGAAAAATGGGAAGTTTTGAACGAACAAAAATACTCCCCGGCGTAGGAGAAGGGAAGTATGGTATCGGCATATTTATAGAGGAAGAGGAGTGGCTAGTTGATCTTCCGTTAAGAAGTCGTGGGATTATTTATCAATGCCCTTCAAAAACCTACTATTTATTTCCTATATTTAAAACGAAATTAAATTACAACAATACCCCTCCAGATTTATTCAAAAGTAAGACAATGGCCATCGCATTTTGAAAATTATACTACCTTCCCTTATTTTTAAATTTATATAACATGCCTCCCCTTAACGATATCACAACTTTAATTTATCAACGGGGAGACCAAGTCAACTTTTATTTTTTATTTTTTAATATTCTTACTTACCTTTGAAAGTACATTTAATAACTTCTCGGTGTACACGTGATACGTGGGAATTTTTTTTTTAATATTTTGATAAATATATATTTTAATAAATATATATAAGGATAAAGATAACAATTAAATAGAAAAATTAACACGTGTATGTGCATTTAGGGTCCGTTTGGATCCTCAACATCTTTCAAAAAATTTTAAAAAATTTTAAAAATTATTAAATTCTTCCAATCAAATTTGTCATGTGTCACTTTTACATCACATCAACACAACTTTTTACTTTTTTTTTTTAATTTTTTTACCACTCCAAATGCTCCCCTAGTTTTGGGTTATTTTTATCAGTGTAAAAAGGATAAGGATAATTATGAAATTAGAAAAATATACCTTAATTACTTTTTAAATTTGAACATGATAACTAAATTTTTAAATTTGAAATTTAAGTTTGAAATTTTTGAATTTGAAAATGTTGTAAATTAACTACTATACCATTACGTTTTAAAAGTAACAAGTGTATGTGTATTTAATTTTAGGGATATTTTTGTCAATTTAAAAAAATAAGTTTTACCAAAATCGATGCTTCGTAGGAAATTGAAACTTTACTAAAACTGACACTTCATAAGAAATTGAGTTTTACTAAATTTGGTTGTTCCCCTATAATAGTAATAGGTAAAGAAAAAAACAAAACTTTGTAATAATTTTTGTTCTTCATTGCTTACCATTATGTATCATGTCTATGTACACACATATACATCATTGATATACCCAACTTAAGAGATTCTTCATTAAAATCTATATGAAAAAACAGGATAGTTTTTATAAACGTTTCTCTCACAAATAAGATTCAATGGCTAATAATTATTTTTTTTTACTGATTTTTAGAACTCCAAATGAAGGTATTGCATAGATTATATGAACACGTGGCATAGGAAAGAAAATTCGATTCAATTGTAAAGGTTAAATGATCATGGACCAATTTTCGTCATTTGATCGGCAAACACCGGCAGGGAAGTTGAATGTGTTTTTAAGAACCCCGAGGAATGAATTGTCTTAGTCAAAAATTTTTTAAGGAGGTTACTCTAATTTGCCCTTAAAATTAGAATATAATTGTAAATGGTATTAAATATTTAAGTGGAAAAATAAAGATATTTTTAAAAATCGAATAAAATCTGTACGTGTAAGGAAAAAAATTAAAATGTAAGTGTATAAAATATATTTTTTAAGTGATTAAAAATAAAATTGTCATTTTTCATACATTTTCTTAACATTCGCATTTTAGGGTTTACTTAGTGCAGCAAAAAATTACGAAAAATAACGAAGAATGTGGTTTAAGAAACTTTTTGTTATTTGGTGCGCAGTAACCAAATTACGTTTTTTAGAGATGAATAGTGAAATTTTTTTACTTTTGTGTCAATTTTTTGGATAGAGAAACAATCCGAATGATTTTTTTGGTTCCATCAAAATGGTTTTATGTCAAATTTTATTAAAGTAGTTTAAAAGTTTTTGAGATTTGTAGAAAACTTATTGGAGTTTGTAAAAAATTTATTAGAATTTGTAAAATTTTATTGGGATATGTAGATATATATAAATTTATAGAAATTTTACGAAATACGAAGAGTGCAAAATATGTTAAAAATTTTAGAGATTTTCAATATTTTTTAGAGTTTTTTATTATGCCAAACAGATTCTTAGTTTGAATTAAAAAATATATATAAGGGGATGTTTGAAATGATAAAAAAGTGAGATAAAGTAAAATAATTTGTGAGTTTATAATACATGCAGTAAGGTTAAAAGTGAATAACTTTTAAAGATTTTAGAATTTTTTAACGTTTTTTCATGCGTCAAATGCACATTAAATATAGATTTTTTTTAAGTTCAAAGAATATTAATAATTTTTACTTTAATACAGAAAAGTAAAAATAATTAACTAAAAAAAAGATAATTATAAAGTTTTGTCTCCTTTTAAATTCTTTTATTTTTTGACAAATTACATAATTACTAACTATGTTTCAATGGAAGGAGGGACAATATTTTAAAAACTGTCCTAAAATGTACACTTGAATGACCAATCTGTTGAATAATGGAAAAGATTAATTAGTTGCAATAGTTGACACAATTGAAATGGGCCACAATAATGAAGCCGCCACAGTTGCATCATCGCTTAGGTCATCAGAAGTGATTGCATCACCATCTATGTCATCAGACTTCAAAATACTTACAAATTTATATTTCTTGCTTTTATTTTTCCTTTTCACTTTTGTAACAATTTTTAAATTTTTGTATCAAATTCAGTTAGAAGTAATCTCAGGCTTCATTTGACAATCCTATAAAAAAAATAAAAAATAGTTTTTGATAATTTTAATTTTATAATTTTTTTAAAATGACTAAAATTGCTATACATTTTAAAGTAAGATTTTGAGTTTGTTTCCTAGTGGTCACTAGTTTGAGTCCCCTCAGGGCTACTAGAAGTTTACCTAGTCGTTAACTTCAAGGTTCCTAGGGATTAGTCGAGTTGCATGCAAACTAGTCCTGATACTCTGAGATATTTAAAAAAAAAAAAAAAGATCAACATGTTAAATTAACTAAAAAAATCTAAAAAATTAATTACAAAAAGTTAACTTTTTTTTTTTTTTTTCAAATTCCCAAATTATGCCTCATGCTATTAACCGGTATTGACCACGTCAAAAAAATATTTTTCTAATATTTCTAATTTACCCTTGATGACATAAATTACTTTCGGGCTAATTAAATAGTTAATTAATAAATGAAAATTAATTTTCCCATACCCATAAAACCACATCCGATGATGTAGTCAATCGGATACTTTTCGAGAAGCTTATAGAACTTGTCGGAATCGGTCCCGCCGGAGAAAGAGTTGTAGTCGTTGAGACAGTTGGACTTCAACGTAGAGCCTTTTTTTTTTTTTGGTTTTTCCTTCAATTTCTTATTCCTGATTTTGTTCATTCTGTGGCCGTTAATTTCTTTGGTGAGTAGGTTTTTTTCACATAAAAATTAAATACCATTTGATTTACATTTCTATTTTTTATTTTTTTATTTTTTGTATTCTATTTAATTATTTTATATATTTTATGTTTTCGAAATTCCTAGAATACAAAAAATAGAAAACTCATTTAGTTTGTCATTTTTTATTTTTTGTATTTTAAAATTTTCATTATTTTTACTTAAAAAAGTTCAAAATGACTTTTTATTATTTTTTATTTTATATGTAAATCTATTTTATATTTTCTAAAATAGATTTTGAAAATATAAGGTGGTATTTGATTTATTTTTCTGTTTTCTATTTTTATTTTATATGTTAAAAATCACAAAACAAGTAAATAGAAAATACTTTACTTTCTTTATTTTGAGATTTTCCTTACTTTGGATTAAAAACTCTCAAAACGATTTTTTGTCATTTTTCATTTCATGTGTAAATTCATTTTCTATTTTCGAAAATAAATTTTGAAAATATAAGTAACCAAATGAGTTTTGAGCTATTTTTTTATTTTTAAAGGTACAAAATAAAAAATAAATTCAAAATAGAAAATAAAAAATAAAAAAACAAACTAAATTACACTTTAGTGTTCAAATATGTTTTGGGTTATTTTTTTATTTTTCAGATTATAAAGTAAAAAATGAACTCAAAATAAATACACCCAATGACACGGTTTGGGGTTGATTTTCGACGAGGATTTGATCAATAATTCGGTCTTTTGAATTTGTTTTCAGGAAGTTCCGGAAGAATATAAACATATAAATATATTAATACATATATTTTTTTAAGCAAGCGGAGTGTTGGACAATAAATTTTACTGACGGAACTGCTGATCACGCTAACTGAAAATACGACTGTAAATCTGTCGAATAAAGACAAGAGAAAAGTTACGACCGGAGTGAAAATCTCTAACCGAAAAATCATCCGATACTTAAGTCAACAAGTAACTTACGAAAGAACTCTTAGGAGAGAAAGCAAATAGTGCAGTCAACTTAGTTAAATATTAAAAAGTTAATTTTTCTACTTTTCAAACCTAGCCTAAGACAATGGCCATCACATTTTGAAAATTATACTAGCTTGCCTTATTTTTAAATTTATATAACATACTTCCCTTAACATTGTCACAACCTTAATTGAACAACGGGGAGACTGAGTCAGGGTGTGATGCTGGTTTTTGAATCTGAGCCTCGCTCCTCCCACGCTCTCTATCTCTCTACATTTTCATTTTCGTTTCCGGGTTTCAAAAAAAAAAAAAAGGGGGAGACTACAGATCGATTTTATCTAGTCAACTTTTATCTATTTTTTTTTTTTTAATATTCTTACTTACCTTTAAAAGTATATTTAACAATTAGAGATCGGTGCACACACGTAATGTATGTGAATTTTTTTTGAACATTTTGGTAAATATATATTTTGATAAGAATAAGGATAACAACTAAATAGAAAAACTAATGTATGTATGTGTATTTAATTTTGGCTTATTTTCTTAATGTAAAAAGGATAAGGATAATTATGAAATTAAAAAAAATATACCTTAATTATTTTTTAAATCTGAACATGATAACTAAATTTTTAAATTTGAAATTAAAGTTTAAAATTTTTGAATTTGAAAATGTTATAAATTAACTATTATATCCTTATTTTTAAAAGTAAAAAGCATATGTGTAATTAGTTTTAAGGTATTTTAGTTAATCTAAAAAATAAAAATTTTACCAAAACTGACGCTTTATAGAAAATAAGACTTTTACCAAAACTTACGCATCATGAGAAAATTAGCTTCATCAAATTTGGGTATTCCCTTTATAATAGTAATAGATAAAGAGAAAAGCATAATTTTGTAATAATTTGTGTTCTTCGTTGCTCACCACTAAGTATTGTGTCTACACACACATATACATCATAGACACATCCAACTAGAGAGATTCTTCAATAAAATCTATATAATAAATAGAATAATTTTTGAAAATATTCATCTCACAAACTAAGATTTAATGACTAATAATTTTTTTTTTCATTCAACAATTAAAATCATTTTTATATTCTTAACTTTCAGCTCAATTTTTATTCTAATGAACCCCATTACTATCTATGTCACAAAACGACTTAATATTTTAAATTTCACCATATTTCAAGAGTGGAAATCATATATAAATCAAAACTCTGTCAACTTGCATTTCGTTCAATTATGTTTCTAGAAAGTTGAATTTTCAGAATTAAAGTACCACAATTTATGTTTTTTTATGGTGCTTATCAAAAATTAATTAGAGAAAGATAGACTAAAGCACATATAGTGACTGTTAAGGCCTAAAGTTTAAAAAAAAAATTAAAACTCTTAGATTATATATCTATTTTTTTTCATTTGATCTTTTGTTCAAGATTTCAACCGTATAAAAACTTTAATATTAATTTGTTCAGAGTGTTATTATTAATACTATCACACAGCATAATCCCATTTTAGCACAATTACCTCATCTTTTAGTCATTTTAAACCATAACCTAATTTTTAACCTCCCTAGTTCTTCTATTACCAGCATTACAAGTGAGTGATTGTCGACTGTTCAAGTTGATTGAGATTAGTAAATTTTTGTTAATTTTATTTTTATTTGTTGTTCTTGTTTGATTTGCTAATTCTATGACCTAAAAATATATTTTATTTAAATGTAAATTTCAACGTTAAAAATTGTAGGAGTTAATTACATTTGACCGGTAGGTATATATATTAGATTATATGAACATGTGGCATGGTAGAGAAAATTCGATTCAATTGTAAATTAAGGTAAAATAATCATTAACTAATTTTCTTCATTTGGGTTGATCAACAAACACCAACGAGAGAGTTGAATGTATTTGTCAAAACTTCAGAAAATGCAATTTGTAAATTAAAAACTTGCCTAATTTTTTTTTTTTTTTTTTTTTTTTTTTTGGTGCCTACAAGTATATATATGTGAATGACCAATTTGTTGAATAATGGAAAAGATTAAGGGTGTATTTATAGTTGTATAAAAGTGTATAAAATAAAATAAATTTGTAAAAGTTAATATCTCGTAATTTGTATAGCAATTGAAGAATTTAAATTTTATTATCTCATAAATTATGTTTGTAAATATTTATAAAATTATATTTTATTTTGTTTAACCTTAAACGAAGTCTAATTGAATACTTGCAATAGTTGAAACAATTGAAATGGGGCCCAATAATATTGAAGCCGCCACACGTGCATCATTGCTTGGGTCATCGGCAATGATTGCATCACCATCTATGTCATCAGACTTCAAAATATTTACAAATTTGTATTTCTTACTTTTTATTTTTCTTTTTCACTTTTGTAACAATTTGGAAATTTTTATATCAAATTCACCTTACAGTAAGGCTCCGTTGCCGTTCGGAGTTAACCCACGTTCTGAGTTAACCAAAGTGATTGATGATTTTACTTCCCACGAAAATCACATAAGTTTGATTCTTAATTTAAATGAGATATATGTGAAAAATAGTATATATTTTTTCGATTCACTACTACAATAATTGATAAAGATCACACTAAGAAATTTATAAAGATCACGGTTTTAGAAAAAGCGTGATAAAGATTTGTGAGTTAAACTTTTTATCTCAGTCTAATTAAAAAACTGGGATAAAAGTTACTTTTAATACTTTTTATCTCATTTTTGTTAAAACCGTGATTGTATTTAAAACGAGATAAAAGATCAGTGGAAACTATCTCAACAAAAAACTGAGATAAAAAATTAGTGAAAACTATATCTAGAAAAAACTGAGATAAAAGATCAGTGAAAACATCTCTAAAAAAAAATTGAGATCAAAAAGTGAGTAAAATTATATCTTAAAAAAAGCGAGATAATTAAAAGAATGAGAGATAATATTGTTATTTTTTTCTTTATATCACTCTGAAATAATTTTGTTTATCATCTTATATGATTTAAATTAGATTTTGTAAACTTTATTTTAACATTTATTTATTAATTTTAATTAATTGAATATGATATAAAAACTATAATCATAGATCAATAAACAAAAAAATTTTAAATTAATGTTAAAACTAAATTTACCACATCAAATTTAAATAACGCTAAATATATGATTATTATTTTTTTCAGTAAATATATGGAAGTAGTCTTCATAATTTATATAACTTATAACGAGGTGAATATTAAATATTTAATATCTAATAAATATTTAGTGTATCTTTAATATTATTTATATTTATTAATTTTAATTAATTGAATATGATATAAAAACTATAATCATAGATCAATAAACAAAAAAATTTTAAATTAATGTTAAAACTAAATTTATCAAATCAAATTTAAATAACGCTAAATATATAATTATTATTTTTTCAGTAAATATGTGGAAGTAGTTTTCATAATTTGTATAACTTATAACGAGTTGAATATTTTAATATTTAGTATCTAATAAATATTTAGTGTATCTTTAATATTATTTATATTAAAAGTGACATTATTTTATATTTTGTTAGAAGTGATAAAAATTTACAAATAAAAATAATAAAAATTTTCATTTTTTTGTTTTTTTAGAACTAATTTTTGAATATAATCATTGAAAATATTTTTTGTATTACAAATCAATTTTTAAAATAGTTTTCAAAAATTTTGTTTTGAATAATAATTTTCTATAACTAAAACTAAACGTGACCTAATTACTTTTAAAAATATAATACAAAATGAAAAAAAATATATTATAAATAGTGAGTTATGATTAAATATATGCTATACACAAAGAGTAAAGGAAAATAAAAAAAAAAGATTTGAGATTATTTTTAATTAAATATAATAGATATTCATAAATTATTTATTAAGTATTCATATTGTTTTATATATTACTTACAATTTCAAGTTGTTGCAAAAAGTTAAAATAATTAAATAAAAGTAAATTTTTTATCATTTTTTCTGATCAATTGATTAGGAAAAATGTAACTTTTAACTACTAATTGGTTGACAAAAGTCATAATAAATTATTGTAAAAACTTAAAATAATATAATTTTATTATTTTTAGTAACCCCTAAAGTTATAAAAATTTGTTTATATATATTAATATGCAAAATGTATATATAAATGATAGGTTGGACTAGCGGTCAACTACACTAACTTCCAAATGAATGGTAGGGGTTCGATTCTCAGCAGTAACAAAAAAAGCTATAATGATAAGTGGCAAACGGTGCTATGATGGCGTGATAGTAGGTTGCCATGTGGATTTTTATTATTTTTAAAATTAATCCATTTTTTCAGCATGATTATTTGTTTATATTTGATCACGATTTTTAAAAGAAAGTGAGATCAAAATACATAAAAGATCACACGAAATTTCTTTTCATCTCAGTTTTTACCATAAAGATCACGCTTTTAGTGTGTGATTGTTGTAAGTTTTCGTTCAATGTTGTAAACTGTGATAAAAAATAGGTGACTTACAATCTCACCTGGATCAATCACGCTTTTGTGACTGAGATAAAAAGTGAAACATCACGCTTAAAAGTTGTGATGTTTATGCATTTTTGTAGTAGTGATTCATTCATCGGTTACGTAGTGCGTTAAAAAGTGCAATAAGTTAGTGTAGATTCCGGATTAAAAAAAAATATTAAGCTCCGTTTGACAATTCTATAAAAAGAAAAATAGTTTTAGATAATTTTAATTTTTTAATTTTTTTAAAATGACTGAAACTACTAAACATTTTTAGGTTTTTGTAACTTGTAAATGACAAACATGTTAAATTAATCAAAAAAAATCTAAAAAATTAATTACAAAATGTTAACTTTTTTTTTTCTTTTTCAAATTCCCAGATTATGCCTTGAGCTATTAACCTGTATTGATCATGTCAAAAAAATATTTTTCTAATATTTCTAATTTACCCTTGATAACATAATTTACTTTCGGGTTAATTGAATGGTTAATTAATAAATAAAATTTAATTTTCTCGTTCCTATAGAACCGTACATCCGATGATGTAGTCAATCGGATACGCTTCGAGAAGCTTATAGAACTTGTCGGAATCGGTCTCGCCGGACAAAGAGTTGTAGTCGTTAAGACAGTTGGGCTTCAACGTAGAGCCTTTTTTTTTTTTTTTTTCATTTCTTATTCCTGGTTTTGTTCATTCTGTGGCTGTTAATATCTCCGGTGAGTAGGTTTTTTTTTAGATAAAAAATGAAGCGGCATTTAATTTGTGTTTCTATTTTTTATTTTTTATTTATGTATTCCATTTTTTATTTTATATATTTTATGTTTTGAAATTTCTAAAAAATGAAAAGTAGAAAACATAATTGTTTGTCATTTTTTGTTTTTTGTATTTTGAAAGTTTTTTTATTTTTAGTTAAAAATACTTAAAATAATTTTTTGTCATTTTATATTTATATATAAATTTATTTTATATTTTTTAAAATAAATATTAAAAATATAAGTGATTAAATGTGGTTTGAATTATTTTTTTTATTTTTAAATTATAAAATAAAAAATAAACTCAAAATAAATACACCAAATGACGCGGTTTGGGATTTGATTTTCGACGAGGATTTGATCAGTAAGTCGGTCTTTCCATTTTGTTTTCGGGAAGTTCCAGAAGAATATTTACATATTTATATGTATATTTTTCAAGTAAGCGGAGGTAATTACCGGCATGAAGATGATGAATTTGGTTGGACGACAAGGGCAAACTTGACTTTTTAATTTTTCGTTAGCTCCGTCATCCGACAATCTGGCATGGAGTCCAAACTCATTAATTGAAAACTCCAACGCTTTGCTGCAAATGACGAAAACAAAAAGAAAGAAAAATGTTGAATTTTTCTTCCCCGTGAAATGAAAAATTTTCTTTTCCCGACCTCATTTGGTCAAACGAAAAATAAATGAGTGGCGTTACGTACATATGTATATTATAGTTCAAATTTTTTATAAAAAAATTATTTTAAAAATTAAGTTGGACACGTATTTTAAGTTTTCTCTTCTCACATCTTTCACATTGTAATAAATATTTATTTATGTTTTTCTATTTATTTACTTTTTTTTTCTCTTCACTTATTTTTCTTTTTTATAAATCTTATTCCATACACAACATTAGTTTTGGAGTGTCAAAAAAATCCCGTAACTCTTAACGTATGTCGTCTCATTAATATTCTGAATAGATACTGATTAAATGGTCTTAATTGTATTTTTTGGTTGGTTGCTCTTTTAGCAAAAAAATTTGGGATCTTCTTATAGAGTTATGTGATTTCAATATCACACATGGTTCTTGGGATGGCCTAGTAACTTGGGACTCATCTAATCTCAAAGGGCATTCTTTGCAGTGTACCCTCACCAAGTTACGTTTAGCAAGTATGGTTCACTTTTTGTGGTAAGAAAAGAATAGAAGATATTATGAGAATCACTCTTTCAATGAAAATGTCATCTTTATGAAAATCATGAATATGGTGAGAGAGAGGCTTCTTGGTCATCTTCGCTTCAAACTCTCAGACAAAAACTTGATTCTCAATAATAAGTGGAGATTACCTAACACTTTGCTTATTGGACATAGCTAATGCGGATTGGTGGGATATTGTGGCAAAGTTTGGCGTTGCTACATAGATCCTTATTTCATCATTTCATGATGGGCTTCGCTAGTATTTTGTTAGTCTTTTTCTTTACACAAGCATTTGTTTGGTTTCACTTGTCAATTATGATGTTGATTCAGTATCTTTGTGCTTGCCCTCTAGATATTATCTCAACTTTGTTTGATCATTGGCTCGTTGGAATTTTGTTTGATTTGTGAGTAACTAAAAGGTAGTTGGATTGAGTGTCCTTAATTGTAATATCAGGGTATGCCTCGAAATTTTTGTAATTTTATCATTAATTTAATTCTTTCTTATTTTTCAAAAAAAATGTAGGAACACTCTTATTCTTCTGTATGAATACCTGTAAATACTATCAAACGGGTAGAGAACGACTTGTTGTCCCTCTAACAGTTAAGTAAGTATTTTGAGTAAAGGATGATAGAATTGTAGAGTTTTGGTGATAAAGAGACATATAACTTTTTCTTATTTGTCATATTTCAGTTTATATTATTGGTTGCTCAGGATATTGAGCCAAATTTACTTTTTGAATGGTTCTCTTCATGGACTTTCTAATTTACAATAAAAAAAAAATAATCCAGCACAATATTTTTTTTTGATTATTTTTTTTTCGAACAATCCTGCAACTTTTTTCAGCTAACAAGTAAGACATGAATCATTAATAATTTTGGTTTAATAACACTAATAAACACAAAATCAATAACCTAAAATTATTTAGGAAAATTCAAACATATAACAAGAATCGCATATTGATCGAAAAAAATAATCAACGTTTGTAGAGTCATATAATACAACTAGGCCACTTAACCCTCTTGTCAATTAACAAGAACAAAGAGAGATTAATTCATTTTAATTAGCAAGTCAGATTTTATTTCATCAAAAATTATCCCATCATATTGATACAATACATAATAAAAATCATGTGAAGAAATTTATTTCCAATTGTCGTCTTTTATTATCTGGACGTGACACTAATACAACACGGAATAAAAAAAATCATATGAAAAAATTTATTTTCAATGGTAGTTTCTTATTATCTGGAACAATAATAGTAATATAATTTAAGTTCAAATATTGCCTGACAATTGAAATAAATGAATCTCTCTTTGAAATTTAAGCACTGTCCTCAAGAAATGGATAATCAGTGTAGCCGACAACAGGATCAGGAGTATAGAATGTATCTCGGTTGTACTTGTTAAGAGGAGCATCGAGCTCAAACCTCCGTGGCAAATCTGGATTAGCTAAGAACCAACGTCCGTAAGCAACAAGATCCGTATGGTTCTGAGCCACAACTTTGTTACCCTCTTCTCTATCGTAACCCCCGGCAACAATGAAAGTACCCTTGAAAGCTTTCCTCATCGGCAGTAAACTATTGTGGGTTTCACGTTTTTCTTCAACAGTTTTCATTCTTGGCTCAACCATGTGACAATATAGAATATCATATTTGTTCAATGCTTCAATCAGATAAAGGCCCAAAGCGATGGGATTTGAGTCTCCTGATTCCTTGAAATCTGCAAAGGGAGAAATCCTGACGCCAACTCTGTCTACCCCAATCTCATTAGCAATAGCTTCAAAAATTTCAAGAGCGAATCGACAACGATTCTCCAAAGAACCTCCGTATTCGTCAATTCGATCGTTAACCTGATCTTTCAAGAATTGCTCTATTAAATAACCGTGAGCTCCATGGATCTCAACACCATCAAAGCCTGCGTATCAAATAGAAAATTTCAAAGTAAGCAACTATATTTAAGTGATTTAACAGTTTTCAAGAGAGTATGGAGCATGTAAATGAAATGAATATCTGCTCCTCTTATATTTTATCAAAATAGTGACATAATCAACAAAAAGGTCAAGATAAATCTTACAGCATTTCTATTCAAAGATCTAATTTTTAATCTTTCTCCAATTTGACTATGCTTAGGATTGAGATCAAATTTACGATTTTCTTTTTGTTGAAAATTTTCAAACAAAAGATTGACACTTTTCTATTGTGTTACAAATTTGACACTAATTAAGAATCATAACAATCTGACTTGCAAGTAAATTTTGATGGGTAAATTATATTTTATACCATTATTGTTTGAGTTGAATTTCACTTTTTACATTGTCATTTCAATTGCAACAAATTTTGGGTGTGCTACTTTCTAAATGGTGTTAAATTGATCCAATTATCATTAACTACCGTTTGGCATTTCACCCGAAACACATTATGCGACTTTCTTTGGCCATATAAAATTTTATTCTGTCCAATGTGGAGTTCGAAGGTGTCAAATGTAGAATCTACATTATGCCAACGGGTATTTGCTCCATCTAAAACCTTAAAGGAGTCAAATAATTGGAAAATTTTGATACAAAATTAGAAAGTTCATCTAATTTGTCTCAACTGAAATTATTAGAGCAAGATGAAACTCACCCAAGCCGTGGTTGTGAAAGATAAATTTACCCAATTTTGAAGTCAGTCAAAAACTTACCAGCTTCCATTGCATTTCTTGCAGCAAGTCTAAAATCATTTACAACTTGAGGAATTTCATCAGTCCTCAAACGTCGTGGTGGTGAAAGTACTGCAGCATCAGCACCATACTTTTGAAGGGGATTAGATTTCAAAGGCTTGTCTGTAGAAGAGATTGGAGCCTGCCCATTTGGCTGCAAACCTGCGCACATTATATGAATTGGAAAACAAACTTGTTTAAGGTCCTAACATTTGATACAGTGGGATGGTTTAACATAAGATAACAAACAAGCATAGAACACACACACTCTCTTTCTATATATATATATATATATAGTGAGCATAATAGAACATTCGTCAATCCTTAAAAACAGATGAAAGTTTGGGTGAAACTAATATTACACAGAGAAGGGGTTAGTCAAAATTATACCTTGATTGGACACTCTCCCCATGTGGATAATCTGACAAAAGAAGATACCGCCTTTAGCATGAACAGCATCAACAATAGGTTTCCAGGCTTCAACTTGTTCCTTTGTCCAAATACCAGGTTGAAATGCATGACTTCATTTAAAAAGAAAGCAGGAATATCAGAAAATTTAAAAGACATGTGATTATAACCAGGGAAAACTAGTCATAACGTTAAAAAATTACCCTGGGGCAGTGTCAGAAACCGCAGTGGCTTCTGCAATGAGAAGACCTCCTTTGGTAGTCCTCTGTGAGTAATACAAGATAGCATGAGGTTGAGGAATATTGCCATAAGATCTGAATCTGGCCAATGGCGGCAAGACAATCCTAAAAACAAAAAAGTTACATTAAAATTTGAAAAAAGATATTACATTAAAATTTGAACTTAATCAGCTATAACAAAATTATCAAGTCTGAACTTAAAAATATATATATATTCGTGGTCCTTCAAATATGCACCTTTTTTTTTCATTTTTTTAAAGAGTTGTGGCTTATATAATTAGGATATGCCAATTTAATAGAATTTGACTCTTACGGTACGGAACTGTTAATTTAACAGTTCTATTTCAAGATTTCTAATTTTAGTTTTAATTGGGTTCCTGTTACATTATATAATTAGAATATGTATTCTAGACAAGTTTCTAATTCTAGTTTTGATTAAGTTTCCTGTATATTCAAGACATGTTATATATTAGTGGTAAGTTTAGGTTAAGATTCTCAAAGATTAGGGTTTACAAAAAAATAAGAACAAATGACAAGTTGTCTAAAGTTTTTAAAGATTTTTCCAGTGCCGGCCCTTGGCCGGAGGTTGCCCAAGTTACCCTTGTCCCAAGTTTGCCCTCCAAAGAAGAACTCTTGACCCAATGTTGCTTTTCAAAATAATTGGCTCAGGTGTTGCCCAAGCCCAGAGACTTGCTGGGCTCAACTTTGGGACAGCACTGGATTTTTCATATCTCTATAATAATTCTTTGCTCAATTAATAGAGTTTTTTATAATTAAAAATTAGTTTTACAGAACCCATGGACGTAGAAAATTACCGAACTAGGTAAATCTTGCATTCTCTATTATGTATTCTTTTCTTTTATTCGTTTGTGAGTTTACCATTATTTATTAGAGTGTTGCTAAAAAGTGATTTAAGATATTTCTACATCAACAATTTTGTTTCCTTCCCATTAACTTTCTAATCATCATAACAAGGGTAAATTTCACGTTCGTACTTGTGAGTACTTTGTGCATCTTCGTCGCTTATGAATTGCTTTCGAGCTCCTCGACGCCATTTGTAAGAATGAAAATCTACATGTAATAGTCCCTATGATTGTCCAACATGAATTGGTGGTGGTACGTATATTTTGAATTTTGCTGTTCAGTGCTGACATTTTTCTGTGATTTAGGTTCAAGCTTAGATTATTTTTCAAATATATGTATTAGTTAAAAAACATTGTTAACTATACTGGTAATCGTTATTTTTTTTAATTTTTTTTTAAATTAATATTACAAAAAATTTTATTTAAGAATGACAGTGTATAAATTAAGTGATTTAGTTACAATATCAATTAAATATAATATATTACACTAGTAGAAAGTGTGGAACTAGCGACCGCTAAATGTGTAATAGCGGTCGCTAAAAGTATTAGCGACCGCGTCAAACGAGTCGCATTTGCTTCGTCGCTAAAAAGTATTAGCGACCGCTACGACGGTCGCTAATTTATTTGCGACCGCTCCTGCGACCGCTCGAGTTGAGGCGTATAGATAATAGCGACCGCTCATAACGGTCGCTAATACTGAAAAGGCGGTCGCTATTTGTTTGGCGCGAAGATGGCGCGAATAAATAGTGACCGTATGTAGCGGTCGCTAAATAGTGAACAGCGGTCGCACTAAGTTTCGCGTGGGAGCCATGACCATTTGCATTAGCGACCGTAATATAGACTATTAGCGGCCGCCATAGGCGGTCGCTAATTGTAAGTAATTTTTTTTTAAAAAAGATTTAAATTATTTAAAAATCTCAATAATTATAATTTAAATTTTGCTATAATAAGATCTCAATAATTTGTTTTACAAATCAAATTATTTAAAAAATAATTTAATAATAATTTATTTTTTATTTATAATGATTATTTATTTAATAGTTATTAATTATTTATAATAACTATTATATTTAATTACTTATCTATAAATATTTATATTATATTTAATTTATTAAATTACACATAGAATTAATGAAATTTTTCATAAAATTTGTAAAAAAAAAAAAACGTATCTCCTACTTATGATTATATATACAAACACAATATCAAATTAGATTACAATTAAAATAAAATTTTATTATATACAAATGTTCAAAATACAAAAACAAAAATATATATAAATGTACTGATCAAAATATATACAAATAGATCCTAATCAGTCCAGGAGGGCCATCCGCCATCATCCGGGTCCTACAATGAAATAATAATGAAATTAGAACGTGATAATTAAGAAGACATGAATAAATAAATTTATATAATTTTAATGAGTAATAGTAACGAGAAATAAAATTTTTAACCTGAGGAGGAGGAGGTGGATGGCTCTGACTCTGAGAGAGGCGCCTCTCCATCTCAGCCATCATCTTGGCCCGAAGTGCTGCCTCTCGCGCGTCCATCTCAGCTCGAAAGGTCTGCAGCAGATCTTGATCGCGACGTCTGGCCTGAGAAGATGATTCTGCTCGTGCAACGGATCGGCGTGGAATACCTGCACCCCGCGTAAGCGTGTATCCATGACCATCGCGTCCGATAATGGAGAAAAATATCTCGTCCCTCCTCTCTTCGGACTCCCTCTCATCTGGCGACAGCTCGTCTAAACGTGCATTAAACTGCGCCTAATGCAAACAAGCCGAAATAGAAAAGTATTCTTTTTATGAAAAAAAGTAATATATTTAAAAGTTTACAAACTTTATTGTATTTAATTTATTAAAAAATCTATCAACTTTTACTAACTTTTTATACTTTTTTCAAACTATATATTATTTTTACATTAAACTATATATTAATTCTCATATTTTTAGTAGTATTATCTAACATTATAAATATCATAATATAATTTAATTTCCATAAGGTACGTTAATCAATTTATTTATAAAAATTACCATATTGAGTGAAGATGTTAGCATTGCTTCAAAAACTCTCTCTACCCTTTGTCATTTTTTGTTTTTATAAAATTACAAAGTTAATTTCATAGTGAAGAACAATTAAAATTTGTTTTCACTCTCGTTTTTCTTTTCTATTATAAATATTTTATTAATTTCATTACTTAATCTATTTTTGTTGCATCATATTAAAAATGAATTATTTTATTCAAAGATTTTATTAAACTAAAATTATTTTTGATAATTTTTTTTATAAGTTTATTATTGTTAAGTGTCGTTTTAAGAATTGATTAGTTATAGTCAAGTTGATAGGTAGAGTTGAATATATATATATATATATATAGCGGGAGAGAAATTTTTTAGTAATTTTTACTTTTTTTGACATTTGGTAACTCCTTAAAAGTTACTAAAAAATTTTGAAATTTTTTTCAACATTTTTACTAAATAATTAAAAGCTTTTAAAGAATTCTTATTTTTTACATACATAAAAAATGATATTTATTTATGAAAATTTTTTATTAAAAAAATTTATATTATAATTTGATTCCTCAAAAATTTTTAAAAATAATTAGTCTTATTAGAAAAAAAAACTAATATTGGTATATATAAATTTTGAATTAAAAAAATTTAAGTTATAAATCAATCTCTTTAAAATTTAGTCAATTACCAAAAAAAATCTCCTTAAAATTTTATTTTCTCTTAGTTGTTATATGATAGTGTTTAAATGGTTAAAAAAATAAATTAGTGAAAAAATAACACGTGACAAAATTTAATTGAAAGATATTAAAAATAGTTAATAAAAATTTTTAATATTTTTAATAAACTAAATACTCCTATATAATCTAAAATTTAAAATTCAATTGATTATACTATTTGTATATATATTATTTTATTTTTATTCATTAAATATAATTTTTTAAGCCCAAGTTTAACGCTCCAAAAAAATAGCTCCCAGGTCAAAAATTTGACTTCATCTATAAGGATTGATGTGACAAAAGGTCACATGCATAATTTTCCAAGTATCACATATAATTTTCCAAGTATCCAAAAAAATTTTCCAAGTATCACAAGATGAATTTTATATGAATAATTTGATAATTAAAATCAAATGATATATTACTGGCATCAAGCTTAAAGAAGTAAATAGTCAAGAGTAGGAAATTTTTTATTTTTTCCCTTCAATATTTCAACTAATTTCATTTTAGCTATTTTATGATTCTAAAATATAAATCTATCACTTTTTATGAATTATTATTTTCCAATTAATTTACAAAATTTTTTGAATTTTGTAATGAATTCAAATAATAAATTGTAATTTGTATTAATTTTTTTCAAATTCTACCGATCGAATAGTTTTTAAATTACGAATTGTTAACTATACAAAAAAATTTTTGAATCCAGAATTTGTTACTATGCCCACGGGGGCTAGATATTCGTTTTAGAGAGCAAATGGCAGACTAACAAATACAAAAAAAAAAATTAACTTTTGTCATTTTTTAAATTTTTTCCAATTTTAATAACTTCCTTTAATTTTTATAAATTTATACCAAACAATCAATTACCAACTAAAGTATTACTTTGTCATTCTCGCATGAAAAGTTACACGGCTCTATATTTCCCATCACGTTAAATTCATGTTTAAAAGAACAAAAAGTAATTTACTTTTGAATATCTAATGAAAAAATTAAAAGATAAAGAAAGTAATAATCATTTTGGTGGTCACATTTTGACTTTTATGTCAAAATATTAGAGAGAGAAACTGTTAGGATGAGTTTTTGGGGTTCGTTCTCACGGATTTATGTCAGTTTTGTTGAAATTTATTAAAAAGTTATTGAGATTTGTAAAAAAAGTATTGGAATTTATAAAAATTTGTTAGGATATGGATAAAATGTATTAAAGAGTTTTAGAAATTTTCAAAAATTTAAATTTTTTTTATTTTTAGTAAATTAAACGCAGCCTAAATTATTTTGATCGAATTTAATTAATTTTAATTTCATTTTTTGCATTTCGTCTATTTTTTTCACCCAAATAACAAATACAATTGGGGTATTTAGTTTATTAAATTTTATCACAAATTATAAAAATTATCAATTTTTTTCGATTAAATCTCATCACGTGTTTTTTTTACGTCAAATTTTTAAATATTTTTTTTCCCAATCCAAACACATACCAAAGCCGACGCAACTATTAAAAAGTTCTATACATTTTTTTTTTACGCACTGCACAAAACACAACAATTTTTTCCACTAACTAAATTTTTCTTCTAAAATCTCTTTTTCTTTCTTCCAACATACCAATTTTTATAAAATAAAATTAAAAAACAGAATATTAAAAAAAACAGCAAATAAAAAATACAGAAAAAAAACAGCAAACAAAAAAAAACAGAAAAAAAACAGCAAATTAAAAAAAATTAAAAACAACAGCAACATACATAAAAAAAAATATTACACAATACGCACATGAAATAAACAATTTAACGAGTAACTAAAATAAAAAAAATTAAACAAACAATAATACATACATGCATGTATAGATAATCATCAAACCCCCAACCACAAAAAACAAAAAAAAATTATTTACATTTATCCAACAATAAACATGAAAAATACAAAAAATAGAAAAAAAATTTCAAACTAAAAAAAAAATCCAAACCTAGTACGGTGTAGTGTTGCCTTAACCTCAAAATAAACTACAATAAACAAAAAAAAATATTAATGCATGTTTATGAGAGAGAGAGAGAGAAAGAGAGAGAGAGAGAGAGAAACCTCCGGCGACGGCTGGCGAACTCCGGTCCGGCACGGCACGGCAGAGGGGGGAGAGAAGACGGCAGAGGGGGGAGAGAAGAGAGAGCGCGGGGGAGGGAGGAAAAAAAAGGAGGGAGGGAGAGGAAAAAGAGGGAGGCGTTCTGCCAAATATAATTAGATAATCAGCGACCGCTTTATGCGGTCGCTAATACTGTCGCTACAACCATATTAGCGACCGCTTTAAGCGGTCGCGCGAATTTTTTCGTCGTCGATACCTTGCCGCACGGGATTAGCGACAGTCGTTTAAGCGACCGCCATAAGCGGTCGCTAATATGGTTGTAGCGACCGCTTTAAGCGGTCGCCCGAGATCTCCATTCGCCAATTCCCCAATCTCTAGTAGTGTTAGAACATTTGAATATCATATTTTTATAAATAATTTTGTGATTCAAAAAGTGAGGACAATGAGATGAGACTTCTATAATAGAAGATTTCTTTTTTTAAATAGTACTCATCAAATATTTTGCTTTAAGTAGTCCTAAATTTTCTAAATTTAATGCTGTCTATTACTTGATCTCTCTAAAATTTTAAATAATGTGTGATTTGGTCTTTCTAAAACTTTAAATAACGATAGATCTCACTTTAAAAAAAAACACCACTAGTTACTACATAAATTTTCTTGGGTAGATTTTTCTTTTTTTTATATATATATATAAATAGGACATCGCTAAAACAAGTATTTTTGGGTCAAAAAAAAGAAAATTAAACTATGGACCACCCTTCCTCAAATCTAAATATTAAACAAATTATAAAATAAAAATAATATATACATTTTTTATATACGGACTATAATTTATTTTAGTTAATTAACAAATTCATGCAGCAAAAAATAGAAAACATTGAAAAAGAAAAAAAAAAAACCAACAACCAACCTTGCTTTAGACTGACAGAAGCCCGCAACTCCCAACAAATCAAAGTACTCGTTCAAAAGAATGAAAGAAATATAGAAGAATAATTAGTAGAATTGGTAAGAATTACCTGTGAGAAAGTTGAAAGTTTCCCATTTTGTATGGAGTGAGGAGAGGGATTTGAAGGGCTTGGTTTTCCTCTCCATTAGCCCTTACTGCTTCCTTTACCATTTCGATTTTGATTTTAAGAATTATACTGAAAAATGGGGGGAGTTGTGAATGAACGATGAGAGGGGGAAGAAAGTATGGGGATATAAATAGAGCAAGAGGAGCGTTTGGTTTGGTTTTCTCTTCCGTGAAGAGAACGTGGGATTTGAAAAGTCAGGTGATTATTTACAAGGATCCTTACAGTGGAATTTGAAAAATCAAGTGAATATTTACCAATATCCTTCAAAAACCTACTACTTATTAAAAATAAAGACAACTACTACTTATTAAAAATAAAGACAATGGCCATCACATTGTGAAAATTATACTAAATTGTTTTTAAATTTCTAATGAAATGCTATTAAATAACTAGATTGTAATGGGAACTTAATTACATTTTTTTAAAATATTTTAATTGTTGTATAATTAAGAGTGGCATTTTTTATTGAAATGTCATTAAACCATTGTAATCTATTTGTTATTTAATGACTTTCCTTAAAAATGTCATTACTAAGAGGTAAATAATGACATTCTCCCATGAAAGTGTCATCAAATCATTGCAATTAACTTGTGATTTAAAGTTTGTCGTAGTGAAATTTTAATAGCTAGGAGGAGGTCTTGTAACTGATGCTTTGTGTCAAAGTCAAGTGCGCCTATTTGAATCTGACTAACATTCACCTGGACTTGGTTAACAGGCTTATACAATTTGAACATGCATTTGTTTAGAGCTCGTTTCGTAATTCTGTCATTTTTTTTTTGTTATTTTTCTGTTGTCGTTTTTTATTTTTTATTTTCTGTTGCCATTTATTTTTTTAGAAATGGAAACTGAAACTGCGTTTGAAAATACAAGTTTATTTATAATTATTAATTTTTTATTTTAGAAAATATTTAATTTTATTAGTTTTAAAAAATTAATAGAACTTGATAAAATATATTTTATATTAATTTAATTTAATTAATATAATTAAATAAATTAATACAGTAAATTATTTATTAAAATCATTTAATTCAATAAATATAAAATATATTAAATTATATTATTTATTAAAAATAATTTAATAAAATATATTTCATATTAAATAAATAATTAAATTAGATTAATTATTAAATTAAATTCATTTAATTATTTAATAAAATATTTTTATATAAATTAAATTCATTTAAATTATAACTAATTTAATTTAATTATGATATTTATTTAAAATAATTTAATAATAATTATTAAATTAAATTAAATTAAAAATTAAGGTAATTTAATTATTTATTATTAATTATTTTATATAAATTAATTTAATTATTAAATTAAATAAATTAATTATGATATTTATTTCAAATAATTTAGCAATAATTAATTATTAAATTAAATTAAATTAATTTATTTTTATTATTTATTAAAAATAATTTACATTAATTTATATAATTAATTTAATTTATTGAATTTAATTATATTTTTTATTAAAATAACTCATTTTAATAAAATATTTGAATAAAATAATTTATTTTTATGTAATGTAACAAAAATAGATAAAGTTTTAAAATTGACAAAATATTAGCAATAGAAAAGAAAATCAAAGTAAAAACACATTTTTTCTGTTTACGTTTTTTTGTTTATATTTTTATTTTTTTTTAAATGTAAACAGATTTATCAAACATGTTTCTGTTACGAGTTTACAGAATTTTGAAAACATAAACTGAAAAATAAAAAATAGAAACGTTGGCCTTAAAGAAAAACTATGATAATTTGGCGACATTGATTGAAATTATTATCAATTTGTAATGAGTTGCAGACACGGTAAGAGAGACTTTCATCGGTTTTTCTAAAAAGCCGAAAAAACCCACAATTGAAAGATGAGGTGAGTGATAGTTGAATATTAAAGTTAATTGAGATTAGTGAATTTGTGTTTTTTTTTTATTTGTCGTTTTTTTTTGATTTGTTAAATTTATGGTCTAAAAATATATTTTATTTAAATGTAAATTTTGACATTAAAAATTGTAGGAGCTAATTAAATTTGACCCGGAGGTACATATATATTGTATAGATTATATGAACATGTGGTATTGTAAAAAAAAATTCAATTCATTTGCAAAGGTAAAATAAACGTTGACCAATTTTCGTCATTTGAATTGTTCGATAAACATTGATAGGGGAGTTCATTGTATTTTTTAAACTTTAAGGGTTTGCTTGGATGAGGGTAAAGCACATCTCCAAAGTTTTTATCCCCTCATAAGGGTGGGCCTCACATTTGTCCCATGATTTGGCAGCCCATTTCTTCCTCCTCTTCTCGGGTCTTCGTTTTACCCCCTCTTCATTTTAGTCCCCACGGGGGATAATTTTTGGGTTGGGTTGGGGTTAATCAAAAATTCCTTCAAATGAGTTGATTTTTGACATTTTTAACTCTTGTTAATGGTATTGTTAACTTGATTAAAATAAATATAATGCTAATAAAAAAATAATAGATAGCCTAACAAGTCAAAATAAATATAATTAAAAAATTAGATAATAACCAACCATTCAAAAGTACATATTTAAAAAAAAGTTCTTTAAATAAATTTATAAAAAATTAAATTTTCAATAAAATAAATAATATAACTTCAAATTGTCCAAAAAATAATTAAATAGAATAGGTTTTGCAATTTAATAGGTAACGAAGTTTAAGACACCACAAGGGTAAAAGAGTTATTTGATTAATTTTTCCATCCTTCACCCCCTTTTATTTATAAAACATCCAAACCAAGTCAAAAGTTATTCCTCTCCATAAACATCACATAAATGTGGGCCAACCATTTAAAAATAATACCCCCTCTTATCTAAAACTTATTCTCTTAAAATTTTAATACCATCCAATCGGACCCTAAGGAGTGTATTGCCTTGATCCAAAAGCTCTCGGAAGGTTATTACAATTAACCCTTAAAATTAGAATATACTCGTAAATGGGATTAAATATTTAAGTAGAAAGATAAAAATATGTTTTAAAAGTCAAATAAAATCTAGTGTACCTCTAAAAAAAAATTAAAGTACAAGAGTATAAATGTATTTTTTTAAGTGATTAAAAATAAAATCTTTAATACATTTTTTGAATATTTGCGTTTTAATTTAAAGTACAAAGACTTTTTAAGTTCAAAAAATATTAATAATTTTTACTTTTAATATAAGAGGGATAATTAACTCAAAAGACAGATAATTATAAAGTTTTCTCTCCTTTTAAATTCCTTTATTCTATTGGTACATTAAAATAATTATGTTTCAAAAGGAGAGACAATGTTTTGAAAACTTTAATTGTCTTATTTTTGTTATGAAATATGTATGTGAATGACCGATCTGTCATTGCCTGGGTGTCACGCAATGATTGCATCACCATCTAGGTCATCAGACTTCAAAATATTTGCGAATTTATATTATTTGCTTTTACTTTTCTTCTTCGCTTTTGCAAAATTTTTAAATTGGTAGAAGTAACGTATCAAATTCACCTTGCAGTTGGAAGTAAGGTTAGAGGCTCTGTTTGACAATCTTATGGGAAAAAAAAAAAAAAGGGTTAGCTTTTAATAATTCTAACTTTTTGATTTTTTTTTTAAATAACTAAAGTTAGTAAATTACATTTTTAGGTTCTTGTAAATTATAAATTACAAACATGTCATATTAACCAAAAAAAAAATCAAAACATTAATTAACAAAATATTAGCTATGTTTCTCTCCGATTTCCAAATTTCCAAATTATGCCTTAAGATATAGGGCTGAGCAAAAAAAAAAAAAAAAAAAAAAGCCAATAAACCAAAAAATCTAATCGAATTGAATAAACCAAATCGAAAATTGTGATTAGCCAAATCAACGATTTCAATTTCGATTTTTTGTTTAATTTTTCAATTTTCAGTTCAGTTTTAGTTTTTAATATACATTAAGTGTCGGTTCAGTAACTGATCGAATTTATTATTAACTAGCAAATACCCGTACAAAGCACGAACTACCTATCTCTTAATTTGGTCTTAAAGTTTTTTTTTTAATTTTTTTGCCTTATTTTTATTAAAATTTATTTTTTTCAAAAGGTAGAAATTATCTATGCTTGAAGGCACAAAAATATAATTTAGTCTACAAATAGCTCAAATATAAACTTGTAATATAAACCTACATAAAAATAATCAATACAGTCTTTAATAAACATATAAAATTTTATTATTTATCACAAATAAATATTTTAGAAAAAATATTTAACAAGACATGAAAAAAATAAAAAATTGTGTTTTTAGGTAAAGTGACCAAAAAAATAAATGAACTGTAAAAAAATAACAAAATAATAATGACCATTGAGTAAATTCAATAGTTAAAAATATCTTAAATTTAAATTTTTTAGCTTTTTTTTATCTCAAATATCCCAAATTCTGATACAAAGAGTGTAAAACTATATGTGTTTACAATTTTAAGTTTTAAGTACTTTAAAATTGAATTTTTCCCATAAAAAAATTAAAATTTTAATTTAAATGTTTATTGTTTAAAATTAAATTTTTAAAGAATATTATTTTTAATTTTTAATTTGAGTACATTAAAATTAAATTTTAAATATTATTTTTTTTTAAAAAAAAAACTTAGTTAACTTTTGTCACACCGACTATTGTGTTTTATTATATAGATATAAAAAGTATTTTTAAAACATTTATAAAAAAAAATAATAAAATATGAAAAAATAAAAAAATATTTTTTTATGTAAAGTGATCAAAAAAACAATTAAAGTAGATAGAAAAAATAATCCTAACAATTAAATAAATTTAATGGTTAAAAATACATCAAATTCAGAAGCTTTAATTTCTTTATTATATATATGACACAAATAATGTAAAAAAATATAAAAATATATGTATTTAAATTTAATTATTAATTATTATATAACAAATTAATTATTTTTATTTAAAAAAAATTCAACTTATTAAAAAAAAAAAACAATTCTCCCAACCCCCTCACTCTCGTTCTCTGTGCCCCTCCCCTTACCTCTCTCTTCTGCTCAATCCTAACCCCATCTTTCTCTCTCTCTCTCTCTCTCTCTCCTTCTATCTCTTAGCAAACCCACCCTCCCGCCCCCCTCTTTCTCTCTCTCCCCCCAACAAACCCACCCTCCTTAAATACTGCCACGCATACACATGTCCCATTAAAAGAATGTGTTTTATTATATAAATAAACTAATAAATCTCCATGAAAAGCACGGACCGCTTATTCCCTAATTTGATTTTAATATTTTTTAAAAAAAATTTCTTGTTTTTATTAAAATTTATTTTTTTTCAAAAGATATAATTTTTTATTTATTTTCATTTTTTTAAATTTAATTTTAATGTACTTAAATTAAAATTAAAATTAAAAATTAAAATTAATATTCTTTGACTATTGTATACGTGGTATGGAAAGAGGCGGCTATTGGACGGAATGACAGTTCTTTTTTTTTTAGAGGGTGCCAGGCGAAAATTTGAGAACTTTTAAATAAGTAGTAAAATAAATAAAATTATTAATTTTAAATACATTCACTTAAGGGAGAAAAGGGGCAGGTGGGATTGTGTGGGTGACGAGAAGAGAGAGAGGGGGGAATTGGGTTTGCCGGGGGTGGAGAGCCTTTTTTAGTTAAATTAATTTTTTATTTAAAATAAAAAACAATTAATTTTAAATAATTAATAATTAATTTTAAAAAATTTAAATTTGACATATTTAATGGTCAAGTAGGGGTGGAAACGAACCGAGCCGTTCGCGAGCTACTCGAGCTTGGCTCGAAAAAAGCTCGGCTCGAGCTCGATTCGTGAGTTAAACGAGCTCGAACCGAGCTCGATTTTTTACTCGTTTCGGATTCGAGCTCGAGCTCGAACCTAAAGAAGCTCGGCTCGAAAGCTCGCGAGCAGGCTCGGTTATAATAATATATATATTTTTAATAATATTTTTATATTTTTAATAATATTTTTATTATATTTTTTTAAATATATTATATTTTAAAATCAAAACGACGTCGTTTTGGTTTAATCGAATTATTCGCGAGCCTAATCGAGCTTGACTTCTTCTTTATCGAGCCGAGCTCGAGCCTATATAAAAGCTCGAATTGAGCTCGAGCTCGAGCTCGAGCTCAGTATAAAAAGCTCGAGCCGAGCTCGAGCATGTTAAAGCTCGGCTCGGTTCGGCTCGTTTCCACCCCTATGGTTAGGATTATTCTTTCCTCTCCATTTTAGTTATCAAAACTACTAACTCTCTCTCTCCCATGCACCTTTGATATGCAAACTTCAAAGAATATACAATTCATCACTGGTGACTCCGGTGATTTAAGCCAAGTTTAAAGTTGCATATTCTTTTTTTGAAACCAAAAAAAAAAAATTGTTCACTATCGAAAGATTTGACTGACTATGCACTTGACTCAAAACAGCAACCTACAACATATTGAATTTCAAAATCTAGACAGCAATCCTGAAATGCAATTGCTCTAAAGATGCAAATGGACTCTGCTTCAGATAACAATTAAACCAACCAAATCTTCCCCAAGGTTCAAGATCAACTTCTCTTTACAAATAAAAATTCATTAGTAGACGTCAAGAAGAAATGATGCTTCAGCATAATAAGGGAAAAAAACACAAAGCAAAACCAATATATAAACCTCCTCCAATGTCAAAAAGCTCTAGAAAGTCCAGAAAATGCTCAAGGGCAAGGGAGACCTTGCCAAGACCCAATAGTACCAAAAAAATCTACTTTTTTTCTTTTCCCTTCCCCCCCACCTTCAAGTCAACTGAAAAATCTACTATTTAACCTATAAAAAGAATCCTCAACTCCTTCAAATGATCTACCATTCCACTCCCCACCAAATAAACGCAGAGGCACAAAGGAGCCAACAGCCAAGCCTGTGGTCTTCTATTCCTCACTCAACCTATGCTCCAATTATCTAAAATATCCTCCACGAACTTGGGGAACGTGTACTAAACACACACACACACACAAAACAATAAAAAGAAAAGGATGACTGCAAAACTATCTAGTAATGAATAAGTTACTCTGCATTACACTTGCACAGCTAACAGCAATTAACAACCAGATGCTGACAACACAAGGTTGTTAAGGGTGAGAAACTTCCTGTACATCAAACAAAAAAGGAGAAAAAGACCACTTAGTAAAGGGCATTAAGAAACCAAAATCCTTCCAAGGAAGGGAAGTCCCACCAAGGAAATCACAGAAAATTTCAACTTAAATTAACCTACCCTAGAAAATTTAGATCTCCTCCCATCAGCCTTCTCTTAACCTCTCACATAAGCACGACATATCAACATATAAAGAACAAAATAATTCTACATCAATGTAGTTATGATTAACACTAACATAATATTTAATTCCAAGCAAAAGAAAAAGGAAAATAAAAAAGGGAAAAACAACAGAGATCAGCAAATGCACCACAACACAACACATACCTATTTTTGACTCTGATGTAGATGGTAAGAAAACTGTGGCATGCGGATCTTGTGCATTGTAACTAACCACATCATATGAATTTCCTGCCATCAAGAGTGATATTTGATCATGATATAAAAGTTTGCTGAAGTTCATATATTATGTACCCTCTCTCCACTTTTATATCATGATATAAAACTTTGATCATGATATAAAAGTTTGCTGAAGTTCTTTCCTCTCTCCACTTAAAAGAATGCACCCTTCAATTTAGGTTTCAAAAAAGAGAAATTTATATTTCAATGACAAATCTTGTCACCATTTTTTTAGTAGTAAAAAAGTAAAAATCAACGTTTCCCTCTATATTTTTGTTAAAAAAACATGCGCGCGCGCGCACACACACTCTTCCATTAATTATATTTGTATGACTTTGGAAATTGGCACGTTCAAAATCTATTAAATTATTTGATAAAATGCCAATCGGTAGCATTGCAAATAAAGCATAATTATACAATAAACAAAAATGATTCTTCTAGCTATAAGACATAACAAAATAGGCTATAAGAAACTAGGGGTGCACAAAATACCCGAACAACCCGAAAAATCGAACCAATCCGATCAATTTGGTTCGGGTTAGTTTAAATTTATACTGTTTTAGGTCGGTTCTAGGTTAAAAAATTACAAAATCAATTTTTTCGGTTCGGCTCCCGGATTGGTATATTTTGAATCCGAACCAACCCGAACCCGAACCGAATCCGAACCGAAACTGAACTAAACCGAAAATACCCGAACCAACCCGAAAATTTAATATATATAATTATATATGATATAATTATATATTATATAATTTATAATATATAAAATAAAAGGGAGTTAGGGTTCCATTTATAATATTATGGGATTATATTTTATTATGAATTGTACTAAATGTTATCTTTTTTTAAGTGATTTTATGGGATTGTATTTTATTTTGACTTGTACTAAATGTTGCCTCCTTTAATGGATCCGACCTAACTCGGAATGGACCCGATCCAACCCGAAAATTGTCTAAACCAAAAATGGGCCTAACCTAACCAAAAATGATCTAACCCGAAAATCGAACCAAACCAACCTGATTTTTTCGGTACGGTTTGGTTCGGTTCCAATTTAAAATCGGTTCAGTTTCGAGTACAAATTTTAGAAACTAAAAAAAATCGGTTCGGTTTTGGATTAGGTACAAACCCGAACCAATCCGACCCATGCGTGTAAGAAACATAAATATTTAATTATTAAAATTAAAATTGCAAGTCCCAAAAAAATTCCTAAAACAAAATTTGGCGAAGGTGCAAAACATAATGTAATAAGTAAACTTCCGAAGATTTAAGTTTTCCAAACATCTTACACTTGAGTGCTCAAGCAAATATGGCAAGTTAATTGGATGCAAAATTTGAGGATCCTCAACCCAGATCAACCAATAATATTTAACTGGTGACAGATCATATTTTCTAATAACCTCAAAATGTTTGGATTTCACCTAGACAAAAAGAAAAGGTAAAGTAAACAACATTTGGTGCATAACATACCCTACTCTTCATATTTCTGCTTCTTCGATTTCCTTTTATAAAATCAAAAAATTTTATTTTCTCAACCTTGAGGGTGTTTGGTAAAAGAGTTTTGGACGTTCTCGGGTCGTTAAAAACTTAAAATTAAATTCGACCGCCAAAATGCCGATGTCACGTAAATACAACGAGGCGCGCGTTAATAAAAGTATTGCTTGACTTAACAATTATATCCTGTGGTCAAGCTCATCATCAACTTCATGAGCTTCTCCGTCTTATTGGTCCATTCGACGATAAAAAGTACGATAAAAAAGATTTAACTCTCCGTTAATTTTTCCATAAATTTACTTTATTAACCATTAACATTTTGTCTATTATTTTCATTATTTTAATATATTTATTTTTAAAAATTCCATTAGAAATGAAAAAACAAATATACTTTTTTTTTCTTTGACCTTAACTTATTTTTACTCTGTCAGTCAAATTTTAGTTTTTTTTTTTTAATCTCATCAATTGATCTTAATTTTTATTTTTTAATTCCATCAATCAATCTTAAACTTAATTTTTTTAATTGTCTAAATTAATTAATAGTAACTCAATCCTATACCTAACTCATTCCATTTTATTACTTTTTTTTATACTAAGATTGATTTTCATAAATTTGATAAGTTTAAATATATAGTAAAAAATACAAGAATATTTTTATAAATTAATTTAAACTTGGATTATTTTGATAACCCCCCAAAGTCGTAAATTATATTAGTAACACTTAAGACTGCTTAATAATGTTGTCATTTTTTTATGTTTATCTGTTTATTTTTTTTATTTTTTTGTTTTCTATTGACATTTTTTTCTAAAATGAGAACTGAAATTATGTTTGAAAATGTAATTTTTTTTACGATTATTAATTTTTTATTTTCATAAAATATTTAATTTTATTTTTTTTTAAAAAACTAACTAAATTTAATAAAATATATTTCATATTAGTTTTATTTAATTAATTGAATTATTTAAATTAAATTAATCAATTAAATAATTTTTAAAAATTATTTAATTCAATAAATATAAAATATATTAAAATATATTATTTATTAAAAACAATTGAGTAAAATATAACTATTGTATCATTTAATTCAGTAAATATAAAATATATTAATTATAATTTAATTATATTATTTATTAAAATAATTGAATGAAATATATTTCATAATAATTTAAATAATTTAATTATAACATTTATTAAAAATAATTTAATAAGATAGATTTCATATTAATTAAATTAAATTAAACAAAAATTTACTATTAAATTAAAAAATAAGAATGTGGAGCCCACTTAAGAAAATCAACTAAATAATTATTTTCTCTAATTTTTACCAATCTCCAATTACCTACAATCAAAACTCTAACATTAATTAAAATTAATTTAACTCAACAAAATTATCAAATATTCATTAATAGTTGTTCCACTGTAAAAAAGTTGAAAGTGTTAAACACTCATAAAATGAGGATTATTTTTCCACATTGTCTATGTGCTAAGTTAAATACTAAAAATTTAGTTCACACTAATATGTTGTATGAGTTTTTAAACTGAATGAAATTATTATGTATTGAACTATAATAGTGTATTTGTATATTAGATATAAATTTGAAGAGTCATTTATATATTATCTTTAGGTTCAAAAATTAACTTATTATAAATTGTATAAATTTATTAATATGTTGTAATATAAAAATATATTTATACATTAAGAGGCGTTTAGAGTTACAAAAAGTGAGATAAAATGAAATAATTTGAAATAATTTATGAGTTCGTAATTCTTAGAACAAGATAAAAAATAAATAATTTTTAAAATTTTAAGCGTTTTACACCATACTAAACGGATCCTAAGTATAAATTTTAATTTTATTTATACATTATTCTTCGGTATTATCACCAAATTGAACCGATTGCTAAAGTCAAAGTTTAGCTGGTTCCACCCGAGCCAATATTGATTTTTTTTGTTTTAACTGAGGGTTCATGGATAGATGCATGAGGTCGTGTCCACGTTAGCTTTTTCCATGTTCCTCAGTTAAAAAACCCTAAACCTCTCAGTGGACAACTCACAAGTCCTTCACCCTTGTGTGTGTATGCTAAACCAAAGCAACAGCAGCTGGAATTTGATTTCGTTCTTTCTTTGTTCTGCTGAAATTCGTGGTCTTTTTCTGTGCGTATTGTTGATTTTGTGAAACCATGGCTCTGGTAAGTTATTCAGATTATTTCCCCTGTAGTTCCAATATTGCGTTTACACTTCAGATCTACAGTGGGCTGCACTGAACCCATTTGGGTTCTTTGAAACAAAAAATGCCTATCTGTACTGTGGATTTAAAATATGTTCCGTATAAACAGTTTCAAGTGCAGATTGAAGGATAAAAATGGTATCTTGAATCTGAGTGACTTATTTGGGGTGTAATTGTTTGAGGAATGACAGATGACCCTTGTGAAGTTTTAAGTCATTCAAGTGATCTAAGCAAGGTCCCCCAAACTTTATTTCTGGTTGCTTGGTTTTTCATGTTTTTATTCATTTGATTTGGTTGAATACCTTGTCGTGTTTGGGACTCGTAGAAGTTTATAAGATTTTTTGAATGTAGCATAGAAATTAGCTCTTGAAGGACTTGAATCCATCTGAATTTCTATGTGCCAACTTCAAGTGATGGGTCCTTGTACTCAATGCTTGATTTTACTATTTTTATTTATTTATTTATTTTGAGTGTACATTGTTTGTTCACTTGATTACGCTTGGGATAAATTGTTGGAGACCAGACCACATATAAAATGTTCATTAACACTTTTTCCTTTTCAGTTTAGTTGAAGACTGATTTATAAATGTAGCTGGCACAAATTTTTGAAATTTTACAGGAAACCCATTGTTATTGATATATAATTAAATTGTTTCCTTTATAACAGTTTGAAAATACTGATATATTGTCAATGATACATCAAATCTATTTATTTACGTGCTGCTTCTGTAAATAGTTGTGCTTTTCTTTCTGTTTGTTTATATTTGGGAATTGGTTTTATCCCAATACAACATCTTTATTTAATTGCGAAGTCCATGCTGAAAATTTGTAAGAATTCAGATCTTAATATCTTTTTATTGTTCTTCATCTAAAGATTCAATTCGGGGAGCAGATGGTAAGCTCATTCTTGCGATGTGCTTTGCAGGTTTTGCATGCGGGCAGCAAAAACAAAAATGCTTACAAAGCACTTATTGCTGCAGAATATACAGGTGTTAAAGTGGAACTGGTCAAGGATTTTGAGATGGGCGTATCAAACAAAACTCCTGAGTTTCTCAAAATGAATCCTATAGGGAAGGTATAGGATACTAGTATAAGGTAACATACTCGGATGGTTAACATTTCCTTAGACCCCAACTAAAGTGGCTTATATTGTGTAGGTTCCTGTGCTTGAAACACCTGATGGCCCTGTTTTCGAGAGTAATGCAATTGCACGCTATGGTAAGGTTACTCGTGTTAGATCTCCTACTTGTTTTTGACAAAAGTTTATTAAAAAACTCGTTCTTATCCTATGTTCTCTAGTTACTCGCTTGAAGGATTCCAATGCACTTTATGGCTCTTCTGTAATTGAATATGTAAGGATTTGGATGTCGTTTGTGTTTTCCCTTGATTCTTCTTTTCATATGTATTTATGTTAATATATTATACATACGTATTTTCTCTTTGAGTTTTCCTTTATTATTTTAACCTTTAAAGTTACTATGCGGTTTATACTGAACTAAACTTTCATATAATTTATAGTAATGTCTTACCATTCATTCGGGCAGGCCCGCATTGAACAATGGATTGACTTCGCATCTCTCGAGGTTGATGCCAATATTTTGCGTTGGTTTGTTCCCCGGATTGGTTTTGCTGTATATCTTCCTCTGGTATGTTCAACATCTTTTAATCATCTGATTCCTCTATTTGTAATTATGTCTTTTGTGCATGGATTCTTCAATTCATGGGAATTAGTAATTATTGTTCTGTTCAAAAAGGTGGAAGAAGCCGCAATTTCTGCTTTGAAGAGAGCACTGGGTGCTTTGGACACCCATCTTGCTTCCAACACATATTTGGTTGGACATTCTGTTACATTGGCTGATATTATTATGATATGCAACTTGGTTTTGGGATTCAATCGGATCATGACTAAAAGCTTTACCTCAGAATTTCCACACGTAGAGAGATACTTCTGGACCATGGTTAATCAACCAAATTTCCACAAGATATTAGGTGAGGTGAAACAGGCAGAATCTGTCCCACCTCTTCAATCAATGAATAAGCCATCACAGCCAAAAGAGTCTGCAAAACCTAAGGCCAAGGATGCACCAATAAAAAAGGCCAATAAAGAGCCAGCAAAGCCTAAAGTGCAAGCAGTTGGGAAGGAGGAGGAGGCACCCAAACCAAAACCGAAGAATCCTCTTGATCTTTTGCCCCCTAGTAAGATGGTATTAGATGAGTGGAAGAGACTATATTCCAACACGAAGACCAACTTCCGTGAGGTTGCCATAAAAGGTTCTATTCTTTTTCTCACTTTTTGTTCTTGGACTGTATTAGTGATAATGACTAAAATACTTGATTTTATATTAAACCAATGGATTTCTTATCAATCTTAAAATAAGTAAAAGGTCTTGGCCAATTTGATTGTTTGAACTGCACTTACAAATCATTGGCCAGTTTGTACATGTGGCAGTCTAATAAGCATGTTCTTTTGTTGTTTTGATGACCATTGCTATTTTTAAAAATTTTCCATTGTAATCTGAAGTTTCAGTATCTAACTCATGTCCAACATGGTCACCACACCTTTGTAGAAGTGTCCATCCTTTTTAGTCTATGACCATTAGCAATCAAACCCATCATTTTTCCTTTAATGGAATGAAGGTTGATATTAAGCAGATAAAGGAAGTTTAATTGAATGTGGAAATGCAATTTAATCAGACATGGAATTTGGTTGGATAAGTAGTTTCATCGGATAGGAAAAGATAATTATGTTACGTATATTTATTAGATAGAAAAATAGCCAAGGAATAGAGTAGCCAATTCCAAATGCCCTTGTGGCATCTTTTAAAAATATTAATTCATAGGCTGTCACATTGGTGCCACGCAGGAAAGAGGAAAAATTTTGGATATTCTCTACGTATATGTGTGGCACCGTTTGGAGTGCAAGAAATTGACAAAAAACTCTAAAAATCTCTTCAAATCACTACAAATCTTGACAAAATCTTTTTCACCTCGAACTACGTAAATCTCTATAAAACCTCTAGAGATTTCTCTCTCTCTACAAATCCCAATAAATCTCTACAAATTTCAATAAAATCTTTACAAATTTCAAAAAGTTCTAACATGAAAAGTCAAAAAGTATCTGGCAGAATCCATTTGAATGGATCGGCTTGAACGGATTTTCTCACTATTTATCTATACATTTTTTTTTGGTTAATTGTACTCCAAATGCCAAAAAGTTACCCAAACCACATTTTAATCAAACTTTTTGAGCTCCAAACAGCCCTGTATGTATTAGATATGTATTCCACCTTCCCCCCTCCCTTCACAAAAAGTACATTGCGGACTTATAAAATCCGAGCTTGCACTTGCTTATGTGCATGTATGCTAGAACAATTGTAGTTCTAAAAATATGGTCGACACATTAATGATTTGTTTGAGGTCATGTTTTTATCTTTGTTGATAGTGAAAGCAGTGTTCTTTTTACAGTTCAAAAAGAAAAAAAAAAGCAGTATTCTTCTATGGCATCTTACTTATTTCCTTGGTTTCCAGGATTTTGGGACATGTACGATCCTGAGGGATACTCGCTTTGGTTTTGTGATTACAAGTACAATGACGAAAATACTGTTTCATTTGTGACCTTGAACAAGGTGAGTGGCTTCCTGCAGCGGATGGATCTAGCTCGTAAATACGCATTTGGAAAGATGCTGGTGATTGGTTCAGACCCGCCATACAAAGTGAAGGGATTGTGGCTCTTCCGCGGTCAAGAAATCCCTCGGTTTGTGATTGACGAGTGTTATGACATGGAATTGTACGAGTGGAAGAAGGTAGATGTTTCCGACGAAGCTCAAAAAGAACGTGTAAATCAGATGATTGAAGACTGCGAGCCTTTCGAAGGTGAGACTCTTCTGGACGCCAAGTGCTTCAAGTAAAAGCATAATGATGGTAGGGGTGTAGTTCGGGGTCTAACCTACCATCAGTTGTTTTTGCCAAATTTACAAGTATCTCTTCTGGAGCATATTTAAATTCTTCTTCTGATAGTTACTTTTGATTGCTTGTTTCTAACTTATCATTTGTATCAGGGATGATGGGTAGTTGGGATAGTTTTGATCCTTCTATCTGGGACAGGTTTGTGGTTCAGTTATGGTTTGAGGTGATGTGTATGTTTCTGGGCATTATGATGAAGGTGCTGGGGAGCCTTTGAGGCTAAAAGGGTTTTATTTTTTCAGTGCATTAATTAAAGTAATGAATGTGGAACTAATTCAAATCAAATAAATGGAATGGGTAAATATTATTTTTAGGCTTTGTTTGGTTTAATGTAATTTTTTTGGATAAATTACATCTACCTCTCTTTAACATTTGGATAATTATACTTAGTATTTACAATATTTAAAAGTTTTATTTACTTTCCTTATTTTGAAATATTCTTAACATTGATTCTTCTTGATAAAATCAACTGTCGAAACTTATCAGAAAATATTAAAATAGCTAAAATTTTAGGTGTTTTTTTTTTCTATTTTACTTCTTTTTCTCATATTTTCATTAGTTATCTTTACAAAAATTTTCAAAAATAAGTAAAAATATAAAATTTTTGAGGATTTTTGTAAAAAAAGATATCAAGATGTAACACAGAGAGGGGTAAAATAGGAAGAATATTCAAATTTTTAGCTAGGTATATATTTTATATTATATTTTAAAAACTAATTTTAATGTTAACAATATTTTAAAATAAGAAAATTAAATGTAACTTTTAAATGTTATTTATTTTTTAAAAAATATTTTGTATTGAATTAAAGGAATTTTTAATGTTTTTGAAATGATTGCTCGTAGATTAAAAAAATGTAGCAGGCAGAATGCGGGGGAGTAAAGGTTGGTTTATGGAGGTAGGCAGGGGGACGAACAAACAGTTTTGAGGGAGACTACTTGTCTTTATAATCAACAAGAAATTAGAGTTGAATTGTTTATCATTAGGTGGCAGTAATCACGCATACGACCCTAATAGATGCCGTGAAAAAAAGAGTAAAAAAAAAAAAAAATGATAGAGATTATAGCATTTTTTGCACTGCAATCACTACAGCAGTTGAAGTCTGAAATCAAAACTAATAATTTTAATGTTATTTAAATCAAATCAGGACTATTAAATAATATAAAGAAAATCAGGATCTTTCATCTTTCACACTTCAACTGTTACAGTGTAGAAAGCATTCAAGGCCCTAGAGCTCCACTCTATACTGATCCAAGAGTTGAGACTTGCATAGCCTCGAAAGGGGTAATTAGGTTGGTCAGGGCTGATGGTTGAGGGTTTGGGTCTCCTTGAGCTCCCAGATTTGACCCCTTTAGGGGACAGTCACTCCTCTCTTGTGGAGGCGACCTTCAACGGCCCTCTCAGCTGAACCGGTCGACTAGCGTTTGTTTAGGCCGATTTACTCTCTGTGTCCATTTGTCGGTTAGAGTCATGAGGTGTGTTTCACCCAGAGCGCATCCCTTACGGGGAAGCGATTGCAAGCTTTCACGTACCAGAAGAGTTGAGACCTGCATAACAACTAATGCTACACAGCCCCCTCAGATCCCTGAGCATGCATGCATAATGTAGAAAATTAATCAAAACTCGACATTGACCGGAAGATTGAATTGTGAGTGCATGTTAAAACAATCGATTGCTATTTTTGAGTCTAAACACTTCATATAACGTAATAATACTAAACTAACAAATGTTTTTGTGAATGTGAATATATTATCAAAATAATTATCCATTTGATCAATCAATAATCTTGATGAACTTATTTATTTATCTATTTTATTAATATTCGAAATTACTAATAACCTTTCACAAACTTAGGACCTGTTTGGTAGATAAAAAGTGGAGTAAAAAGTATAGTAAAAATAAAAAAATATGACATAAATGTGATAGGTAAAAAATTTTTAATTAAAAAAATATAAAAATTAATTAAAATTAATATTTTTGGTGAAATTTAATGTTACCAAACACTCTTAAAAAAGTGTGTAAATAATTTCCCCTCTATCTTTTTTAAATTTAACATTATTTTTAAATATATTTTTTTTCTCGCTAGGCACATCTGTCAATAAGATGCCTTAAATTTGTGACGTATGAACAATGTGTGCGCTATAATAAAAAAAAAAAAGAAAAAAAAAAACTAAATACATTGCACATCGAATTTTTCGTACTTTAAAAAACTATTATTCATCACACCGTCAGATGAAATGATAATTATTGTTATTATTTAAAAAAGAGAGAGAGAGAACGTCCCATTCAAAATATGACCCGACTTTCATGTATTTTTAATATTTAAAAATTTAGGTGTCATTGATTTGTTTTTTTATTTTTTATTTTCTGTTTTAAATTTATTTGTCATTTTATATTTTTAAAAATAAAAAAATAATTCGAAACGCATTTGATCACTTGTATTTTTAAAATTTATTTTATAAAACAGAAAATAAATTTATATATAAAATAAAAAATGACAAAAAAATTTCAAATAAAAAAATAAAGTATTTTCTATATTTTTGTTTTAAAATTTTTTACCATAAAATACATAAAACAAAAAATAAAAAACCAAACCAAATGCTACCTTAATAAAACAGGATTTCGACTTTTTGAAACTCCACCTCCTCACAATATTATTTTACTATTTGTGGATATAATAGATTTGATAAGTTTAATATTTTAATTGTGCAACAAAATCGACCAAGCGCTATCCAACGGGAGTTCGAATATTTATTATTGTTGTTGGTTTTTTTAGTATTTTACCTTTTGCCTAAAAAGATAATTTATAGAATTATATTTTTTTGAAATAATTTGTGTTAGTAAAATACGAGAAAGCAAGTCATTTACTTTTTTTTTTTAATTTATCTGCATAGCACGAGTTCACTACTAATTTATTATATATATTATTGCAATAAGTAAAGAATAGGAATATTTGGTGAACTCTCATACTCAATAAAACTCCATGTAAATTTTTTTTCCTTCTTCTTCTTCTAATAATCCTTAACTTCTAATATTAACTGCCACTTTAGTACCATTAAAGAGAAAATTTCAATAACTACTGGTCAACATTTTTTTTCTAAGGGTTATTTTTTCTTTTTAATGTTCCTTAATTACGCATTATATACATAGATAACCTATAACTGCTTAGGCTGCGTTTGGAGTGTTAGAAAATTTTAAAAAACTCCATAAAACTCCAACCACCTCTATAATTCACTACAATTCTCTATCACACTTTTACTTTTCATGCCTTTACTAATTTCAAAAAATTTCAATATTTCACTTAAAAAATAGAAAATTTGTAACGAGATTGATCAAGTGGGATTTTTTTTTTCATAATCATATTTTTTGTGTCGAAAGCTTTCAAACGAGTACCATTGTTACTAATTTATCTTTATTTTTTTTAAATCTGTTAGAATGGATTTGGATAAACCGTTCTAACGGTACACTAGAATAAAATCTGTTAGAACGGATTTGAAAGGCCGTTCTAACGGACAGAGAGAGAAGTAGCTTTTTTTTTTAATCCGTTAGAACGGATTTAGGAAACCGTTTTAACGATTTTGGAACAGTTTATCTCCAAAAAAACAGGGTTTGAAAAGAAACACCAAACGCCATTCCTTACTCCAAACTACATTTTTTCTTGTTTTTTCTTATTTTTTATCACTCTAAACACTACCTTAATATGTGGGGAGTAAAAACTAATTAGGTGGCAAATGAGTTTCCCTTGGCTAATTTATTCTCAATTGCTTTTTGATAAATATCTCAATAAAATATTTTTTATTACAATTATATATAAATTTATGAAAATAAAATGGAGAGGAGTAAAGGAAAAGAAAAAAAAAATAAATTAAAAAAAGGAAAAATTAAAAAAAAAAAGGAGAAGAAGAGGAAAACGTTATGCTTGGCCCTCCCTCCACTGCTAATTTAAAATTATACAATCTAGCATTCCTTGTATAACAATAATGATAATAATAATATTTAAAAACTTCTGAAACGAAGCAGACAGGAAGAAGACGGGGAGAAGACGTTTTGAATCGACTCGGGTGTTGGCATGCATGGTGATAGAACTGGGCATGGATGGAGACGTATTTTAGTCGGTGGGTGGTGGTCCCGTCTTTTGACCCACTCAACTTATTGCTTCCCCAAATCTCAATTGCGCTCCATCGTATGTCATCAAAACTATGCCCACCGATGTTTATCTTCGTGCCATTCAAAACTATGCCCACTAATGTTTATCTTGTACCATTCATTCTTTAATTTTATACCGTTAATTTTTAAATAAAAGATAATATTTTATCACTATAATAATTTTAGATGAAATAAATCAGCCATTATCCGTAATTACTAATACAAAATAAACGGATAATAACTGATGTAAAAAAAAAAAAAAAAAGATTGAGGTACAATAAATTATCAACTATTATATATATATATATATACATACATCACTCATAGTTACACCCCATCATTAGTTTTCTACTCGTTAATTTTTCTCACTTCTCAGTAGTTTTAATTTACTAACGTATCATCGTGCACCTTAAAATTAACCAACTTCCATGCAGTATGACTAATTGAATATCATTATTAAGATATTAAATATAAAAAATAAAAATAACAATTAACATAATTATAGTTTGGGAGAAGACAATAATAAAAATAGGGGTGCACCAAATATTTAAAAATTTAAAAATTGAACTAACTTGATTGTTTTAGATCGGATTGTCTCGAGATTTAATTTGGTTTCCAGTCTGGAACGTGTTAACCCTTAATTTTCTATTAATGCAGTTTTAGGTTAGTCTATTTTAAAATTTAAAATAATTATTTTTTTTATAAAATTTACAATTATATTACAATAAAATCGTTTCAATTTGGGTTGGTTCTAGTGGTGTTATGTTTGGTTCTGAATTTAAAATTTTTAGAATCAATAGAAATTAGTTCAATTTTAGGTTTAGTGTAAATTCGGCATAACCCATTCGATTCAAATATAATTCAATAAAAATATAAAATTATTCCAAGAAAATATGAATATAATGCAACATAAATTAATTATTTAAGTCATGTTGGTGTCTTGAAAAACGTTAAAAAATTTTGAAAATTTTTTAAAATTTCTAAAAATTATTCACTTTTTATCTCACTGTACGAATTACGAATTTATAAATTATTTCAAATTATTTCACTTTTATCACTCTAATCGCCTCTTTAGGGGGTGTTTAGTTGGTAAAAATTTAACCAAAAAGTACAGTAAAAATATAAAAATTTGATGTAAAAGTAATATGTGATAAATTTGATTAAAAAAATAAAAAATTAGTAAATTTTAGTTGATTCCACTCAATCAAACACCCCCTTAACGTATATAGGGTTTGTTTGGTTTGCTGAAAAATAACAAAAAATTTTATAAATCTCTGTTAACTTTATATCACATCAATTTTTTTCTTTTACTGTACATATTACGAACTCTCAATTTATCTCAATTTATCTCACTTTTTTTACTCCAAACAAACCCATATAATACAATTTGAAATATTTAAGTAGAAGCACGCGCGATCACATAAATTGCTAGTTACACATAGAAATCAGAAAAAGGAAAGGATAGTACGTAGCTGATGGGCACTGATTATCTTTGGACTCCAAGCGCTTCGCATCCATAGGTATGGATAGACATAAAAATCATTACTGGTAGGCAGGTGCGTGTATATATATATATATATATATATATATAATTATTGGTGCAGTACTAATGTATATCTCTTTCACGTGCACCACTCGCGAAAGAGCTGTCACACACCAGTCTTTCCACAAAGCAGCAACGGGGCCGACCCAAGAAGGACATATCTTTGTTGTCTTGCTTGCTGTCCTTCCTGCTCCCTGCAATTATTAATGACAAAAAAAATAAATTTATTTACACTTTATAATTAAATTTTTAATTTTTTTATCAATTAAATTGAAAAATTACTTTCTTTCTTTCTTATCAGATGCTTTTTATTATTATTTTTTTTTGTAATCTGTTGCTTTATTATTTGATAAAAAAATAAAAATTATACAATTTTATTTAATAAAAAATAAAAATTTAATTATGAAATGCAAAGAGAGTCGATCCTTGTGTTTTTATTATTATTTATATTTATGCTACTAATTCAAAAATTTAGATGAGCGTGCGTTAAATAAAATATTTTAATATTTTAATGTTATAAAATAATATTTTTTTAAGTTAAAATATTAATATATTATTCATTAATATAAATTTCAAAAAGTAAAAAAAAAATTTAAAAAAATTGGGCGATCCGACCAACTCCCACCATTCGATAAAGAGACGAATGTACGGTGAGTCAGTGATTAGTTAGGTGGTCTTTGTAATTTAAAATATTAATACATTATTTATTAATATAAATATTGAAAAAGTAAAAAAATACATAAAATTTTTGGATGATCCGAGCAACCCCCACCATTCGCTAAAGACGAATGTACAGTGAGTCAGTAATTAATTAAGAGGCGTTTGGTAAATTAAAAAATAATAACTTTTTTAGTAAATTTTATTATACTATTGTCACATGTCAATTATGAAAAAAAGCTATGTGTCGGGTAAAAATTCGTTAAATTAAAAAAATTAAATAAATTGAAGAAAATTAATAAAAATAAAGTGACTTATTTTGTAAAAAAAGTTAGATAAAGTTGGACCTCCAACTGGAGTCTCGGTGGGAGTCGGCGGTAGGCTCAGTGCATCACGGATTATTGGATCAAAAATATTTAAATTTTTGCATTTGATCTAATGGTCCGTGGTGCACCAGACCTACTCTCTTCCACACGGTGGAGGTAACGTAGGCTTTTATATACGTCTTAGGGGTTGTTTGGTTGAAAAAATATTAAGGAAAAAGTACAATAAAAGTATAAAAATATGACATAAAAGTAATATATGTTAAAATTTTATTAAAAAATTTATAAAAATAATTAAAATTTGGTAACTTTTAGTATTATTTAGTCAGCTAAACAGGTAAAGGTAAAAGTCATTAATTTTTTTTTTAACTTTAACAGTTATTATAGAAATTCAAAGTCAAACTGAATAAGGTGTCTTAGTACAACGAGTGTAGCTAAGACGGAGAACTGAACGGCAGATGGCTACCGACAATGTACTAGGCTCATAATTAATTTGAGTTGATTTTTCATTCTCTCACTCCTCGTTCAGTATTGTGATCTTAATTGTAAAGGTAAATGATAAATTTATTTAAACTATTATGAGCCAGATTTGTAAATTTTTATGAATATTGTAACTTTTTAATTTAGTTAAATAAAAGGGACTCCTGGTGGGGTTAAAAATTGATTATGTTACTATTGAAAATAGTAATATTAGCGAACGTCAAATACAGTTACTAAAAATAAAAAAATGACTACTAAAAATATTAGCAACCACCTTCAACAAGTTATATTTGGATTGTTGCTAAAAAGTATTAGCAAACACGTAAGTAGTCGCTAAGTTTTTTGTGATGGCGACTGTGACTGTTGGAGTAAAAATGTCAAAAAATTAACGACCGTTAGTAGCAGTCACTAATGTTGATTTACGATCGCTGTTTCTTTGCTGCTAAAATACCTACAAATGGTGCCAAGTGGCACGAACTGTAAAATTTTTTTTTTTTTTTTTTTTTGGGCGGGAATTGTGGTGATTGGAATTGGGGGATATTAAACAATTCGATAATTAAAAGAATGAGGTCAATTGTAATTTTGGATAAGGTCTAGAATTATGTGGGCGAGCTTATTTGACTTCACTAATTTTTGTTTAGTAACTTATTTTATTAATTAAAATTATATAATTGTCTCTCTTATTTTTCATCTTATGTTTCGCAAAATTATAATACCATAAATATTTTTTATACAAAAATTTAATCTAAAATATAATTATAATATTATAAATATTTTTATTTTATAATAGAAAATATATTTTTTAGATAAAATATCGAAATAACAACTCACCAAAAATAGTTGTCTTTCTTGATTTTTTTGACAATTGCCACATAATTTCTTTTTGAAAAAATCACTTAATAGTATGTGACTAACTTGTTATGATAAAATTTCCTATTCTAGATTTTTTAAATATTTCCTATTATAAAGAATCAAATTAAGTCTTTAGAATAATATTCATGTTTTGTTTGATAATTTTTTTTTTACTTAAAAGTTAATTTTTTTTATACATTTATGTACTTATTTTTTTGATAGTTTTTTTCTGAAAGATTCACATGAACCTCTACTCAATAACTTGAGGTTGATGAAAAGAGTTTTAAATGATAAAAATGTGTAAATAAAAATAAGTGAAAGAAATCAATTTTTTATTTGATTAATTAGAAAAGGAAATAAAATAAAATAAAAAGTATTTTTAATATGACTGTTAAAAATATAAATATAAATAAAATTTAGTTTATCATTTAAAATATTCTTTTCCATCCTCTTATATCAAACTAAGATTAAGTGTGTTGGTCCAAATTTGACAAAGTTTATTTATAAGAGTTAATTATATTATTTCAAATTATATATAATAATAGTTAACTAAAAATGATAATTTTTATAATTTTACTCAACGAAAAGAATAATAAAGTGTAAGAAATCATTTTTAGAGTACAGCTAAGGTCTTATTTGGCGCATCAAATTCTACTAAAACTTACTAACTTTAACTAATTTTTTATATTTTTTTCAATTAAATTTCTTTACATACCATCTTTATATCACATCTTTTTATTTTTATTATACTTTTTATCAACTTTTTATTAACCAAACAAACTCCCAAGTTAACTTAAATAATATATATATATATATATATATAATGCAATATATATAAAGACAATGTTTTGCCAGCTTAAAGCGAACACGTGAAAAACTTGGTTCTTTTGAAAAAGTACAAAAGTCCTATCATGCATTCAAAAGATTTTCGAACGTAAACTGTGGTTGAAAATCATGTTGTGGTCGAAAACCATGTCAAAATTAATATATGCATTTTTTTTAAATGACTAGCAGCTTGTCCGTGGTCCCGTGCTTAAACGGTGCAAAAAAGGGGTGTCAGTGTCCTACCATTGATACAGAGATAATTAGGTTAAAATTTAATAATTTAATTATATTTATATTATTTTAATTAAAAAAACAAATATATTTAGATGATTAAATTTTAATTTAATCGTTTTTATTGCATAAATCACTCCCGAATCTAACTGAGCAATCCAATCTAACTAATATTGATGTAGGAACCGTTAAATTAAAATTTAATAATCTAAATATATTAATATTATTTTAATTTAAAAAAATATGAATACGTCTAAGGGTACCAAGTAATATTATATTGTAAAAATGTAAATTGTTGCACATAGAAATATTAAATTTATTAATTTTATCTATATTTGTATTGGGTGTTCATGGTTAGTTTTCTATCGAGGAAACTGACAAAAATTTGTGACAGGGAGGTAGGGTACGTAGGGTTTGCTTCTTCAACTCAATCCTTATCGGGGATTCGAATTTCTACTCCATGAAATGTTTTTAGATAAGGAATGCCCAGCTGATGTAGGCAATCCTTTGTGACTGCGCTGCCTTACACATGTATGAATATATATATATATATATATATTCATTGCTAAACTAAAGTGGTGTTTGAATATTAAAAAAAATTGAAAAAATTAGTATAAAAATCATATGTAATAAAATTTAATAAAAAAAAAGTTGACGGAAATTTATATATATTTTTTATAAATTTAAGTGAATTTTAACATATTAAACACCACCTAAAGAACCCTTTTAATCAAAGGTGGACATAGGATTTCAAATTAATAAAGGTAAAAGTTATCCACATTCCTTTTGTAATAAATTTTATTTTTTAAATTTAATTATTATATGGAATAAAATTTGTAGTGATAACTTTAAAAAAACTCTAAAAATATTTTAATTTGTGCAATTTAATACCCTTATATTTGCATCCAACCAAAAAAAAAAAAAAGGCAAGTGCGAATGTCAATTATTAAATAATTAATAAACATAATTTTAAGGTAATTAATCAGCCCTATTAATATGATTTTGGCCCCTATCAAAATAAATTTTGGTCATTAAATAAAATTAACACGTGGTGTAATATATATCTTTAAACACAAATTAATGAAGTGTTTGCGGAGTAACACAATGGGATTGCGGAGGGGATTTTTTTTTTTTAATAAATTCCAATCAGTAAAATGCAATTTACCGACAAGTATAACTCAGTTTTACTAGTTAATTGGGTCGTTTTTACCCTTAAACGGATCAAATTTAGGTCTTTTTAACCCCCGTTTAATTTTTGATTCCATAGAATTTTTCAGACATATACATATATTGCATATGTTAAGAAAAGCAATCAAAGGAGGAAGTTGCATGCATATAATGCCTTCGAAGGACTCCAAGAGAATAATGGAAAGACTTGATTTGGGAAGAAATAAATTTGACTTATTTTAAATAAAAAAAAAATTTCTTTTTAATTTACAATTGGGGCAAAAAAAATTAACTTTTTATAGGCATTTTCTTTTTTTTTTTTAACTCTTTGTCTATTTGATATATTTTTCATCATAACATTGAGAGAAAACTTAATATAACACAGTAGTTTTGAATACTCTATTAAAAAACTAAATAATAAAAATAAAAAAAAAAACTTTAATACCAAAGGTATCTCAGCATTTAGCCCACCAAAAAAAAATCAACTTTTACTAATTTTCTATAACATTCTCCAAATTACTTCATTAAATATAAAATTAACTTTTTTACCAACTTTGTTTAAGTTTTATCAAAAATTTTTTAATTTTTATAAATTTTTGTCAAATACTTAATTATTAACTAAAGTGTCATATGTCAAAAAAAAAATGAATAGTTCTACTTTTCTTTGGTATGTCCAAACATGGCCTACGTTATGTCCGTCATGGTGAGGTGTATTATGAATGGGAACTAAAAAAATTATAAGTGACTACTTTTCGATTTTAATTTTTGATTTGGTGGCTCATAAGCCTTTAATTTCATATAGCACAAGAGTTGCATGGATATAGAGAGAGAACACAAGGAGATAGATTTAACTACTGTCGTATATTATATATTTAATAAATAAATAATCTCCCTTATAATTAAAAATTTGTTTTTCTTTTTTTAGTTAATAAAAATAAATATAATATTTTTTTAATTTTTTAGCCAATAAAAATAAATTTAATATTATTTTTAAGTTTTTTTTTTCACTTGGCACATCTTTCAATAAGGGCTCCGTTTAGAGTTCTCCAAAAAAAAATAAATAAAATCTTACAAATCTTTATAAATATGAATTACGAGACAGTAAAGGGTATGTTTAGAGTAAGAAAAAATGAGATAAATTGAGAGTTCGTAATGCGTGCAGTAAAAGAAAAAAGTTGATGTGATATAAAGTTAATAAAGATTTATAGAGATTTTTAGTGTTTTTTTATACCAAACAGAACCAAAATTTAAATTCTTTACTCATTATATAAATTAAAAAATATTTATTTTTATAATTTTATATTATTTTATACGAGTCTAAACACCCGCGAGGTACCCGTGGTTGTAAACTTGTAACGTACGAACAACGTGTGTGCTAACAGTCACCAACCATTAGTTCTCGCTCGGTCATGATTGGTCTCCTCCATTAAACTAAAAAATGATTTAACGGAGACCGGGCGATCTCATCTCTTCATCTGGACTGCAGATGACGTAAGTATTTCTATTGCTTCAAATATTTAGTATACGTTTGGAACCACGGAGAATGAGATATGGTACGTATAGCGTATTAATTTTTATCGAAAATTTTAAAAAATTTTTAAAAGTAATTTATTTTTTATCTCATTACACGAATTATGAACTCACAATTTATCTTATTTTATTTTATTTTTTATCACTCCAAACACACCCAATATGAGATAAAATGAAATAAGTTGTGATCTCGTAATTCGTACAGTGACATAAAAAGTGAATAATTTTTAAAATTTTTTACTATTTTTTAAAATTTTTTATCACTCAAAACGAAACCTTATCAATAATCATAAATGTAAACATAATACCCTATATTAACATTCATTATCATAATTATAATATTATAAAATAAAATTATTTACAAATTAAAAAATAAATTAAAAAAATACTAAATACATTGCGCTTTGAATTTTCCCTAATTTAAAAAATATTATTCATTACATTATCAAATGAAATGGTATATTTTAGCATTTTGCATGATGAACCACGTTTTCAGCGCAAGGGAATAAAGGATTGTCAATCTTGAGAGGTAGTTCAATTGGTGAGACACAGTGATTACTAATTTTAAATTTTCTTAAGATTATTGGAGATCTACCTGATTGTTAACTTTAAAACTCTTAGAAATTAGTTGAGATATACGTAAATTGGTCTGAACACTCTGAATCATTGAGAAAAAAAAAAAAAAACAAATAAAGGCTTGCTATTGTATATATTTTTTAAAAAAATGATAAATGTATTCCTCTATTATCTTTTTTTACTACAAAATAACTTTATTAAATTTAAAGGGATTGTAAAATGGAGAAAGTTAATAAGGAATTTCTACCCAACACAAAAGAAGAGAAGAAAAGGAAAAGAAAAATGTGAAGGGGAAGCAAAAATAAGAAAAAGAAATAAGGATAAAAGGAAAAAAAATGGGCGCGCAAGGCTATTTTTTAGATCAACAACTGTTTTAGGTCCAATTAGACCCAGGAAATAAAATTGGACAGTAAATTTTTGACCAAATCTCAAGTTTAAAATTTAAAAATGGAACAAAATTTTAGTAAATGGTTAGTTTAATTAAATGAAAAAATTGAATATTATAGATGATATTCACACATATTATATATTTAGTTATATTTATTATATATATCTATGTATATATATATAGTAAAAGTAAATATACGCACTGATGTGCGATAATTATTTCATTAAATTTATGTTATAAAGTTACATTTTTTTTTAGAAGAAAAAAAACAAATGATGTAACCAATTTTTGAAAAAATATCCTATCAAGGTGTACCTTTTAATTACATGAATTTCATTACCATACTATTCTTATAACGGTAAAACAACAATCTTAATAAATTAATGATGGACTTAAATTCAAAGAAGAAAATAACCCAATTAACTAACTAAAAGACAGTAATGAAAAAAAAAAAGAGGTAACCAAATACCGCTATTCTTAATTATATTGTTATAGGTACATCCTTGTATTGGTACAACTCCAGCTGAACTAATGTCTGTTTGTTTTGTTTGCATGTATTTATTAGGTAAGAATGATGTATCAAATAAAATACTGAAAACACAATCTTTCAGTGATCTCCACAAACCTTCCCCCCATTCCTTGTTTTGTTTTCTTCATAGAGAAGCTCAGTCGTTCAAGCTCTCATCTCATTTCGCTTCATTTCATATGAATTTGACGGCAGCCAAACCAAGAAGAAGAAGAAGAAGAAGAAGAAGCAGCAGCAGCTTTGAGCAATTCTGATAACTCTTTTGCAAGAAATCCTATTAGAACATGTCGAAGTCCTTTGTTTGGGAGATTTCCTCGGGTTGATTCCGTCAAATTTTCCGGTAAAATCCTCATCTCTGATGCAAATTCACCTTCCTTGTTTCTTCGTACTCGGTGTATGTTTGTTTGTGTATGAACTGACAGGTTGAGAACTAGAAGTTTTGAACCGTGATGATGATGATGATAAGGATAAGGTTCTGACCTACGAAAAGCTTTTACTCTTTTTTTCTTCTTTTAAAATGATTCTAAATTTAATTCCATCATTCAACAATTCATGGTTATATTATATATATATATATACACTCTGCTTTCTGGTTTCTGGTTTCTGGTTTCACGCTCTCTCTCTCTCTCTCTCTCTCTCGCGCGCGCGCGCGCTCTCTGTGTCTACTTTTATTTATAATATATATTCTTTCTTTCTGAGTTCTACTAGTTCTCGGACGGAGCAAAGATTTTGATTCCTGTAGTGTTAGATCTGAAGTTTTGGTACCGTATTTTTTCCTGTTATTTTCTTTGTCCTTCGTTATTTTCTTTTTTTTTTCCTGGATTTTCTCGGAAGCCAAACGGGAATCAAGAAAATCCTTGGGCAACCTTTTGATGAGTGGCTTGAAAGGGAGATGTAATAATAATCCACAACTGAAAACAAATTGACGTCTTAGCGTTTCACACCTCTCTCTCTCTCTCTCTCTCTCTCTCTCTCTCTCTGTGTCTCATTTGTTAATTTAAAATTGTTTTATTAATCAAGCAGTGATGATTGATTTGAGTTTAAATATTTGTCCTCAGCTATTCCAAACAAAGATGGGCTCACGCTGCAATAATGTGCTTGGTACCTGACAAACTCACTCTCTCAAATTACCTTTTTATCCCTGTCGACCTGTACAATGGCTAAAAGCCCACCGTCACTTCTTCCCCTCTCCCTCCAAAGTCTAACCGCTTTCTTAATTTTTTGTTACCTTTTTCATCCTTCCATGCCCACAACGGTTGAAATTAAAGCCCTCCTAGAATTCAAAAACCAGTTGGAAGATCCCTTGAATCACTTAGATTCCTGGAAAGATTCAGAATCTCCATGTCTTTTTGTGGGAGTTTCTTGCCATCCAGACACAGGGAAAGTCACCGAAATTTCCCTTGATGAAAAGAACCTCTCGGGTCTGATATCTCCTTCAATTTCTGCCCTCCAGAGCCTCACTTCTCTTGTGCTGCCATCAAATACTATTTCCGGGAACCTCCCACCAGAACTGAGGAATTGCACCAATTTGAAAGTTCTGAATCTCACAGGAAACATTATGAATGGCAGCCTATCCGACCTTTCTGGTCTGACAAACTTGGAGATTCTGGATTTGTCTGGGAACTACTTTTCCGGTGGATTCCCCACTTGGGTTGGGAAGTTGACTCGGTTGACTTCACTAGGCCTGGGTGATAATGAGTACGTAGAGGGTGAAATTCCTGAGGTTATTGGAAATTTGAAGAATTTGACTTGGCTTTATCTGGCTGGTTGCCATTTGAGGGGTGAAATCCCTGATTCTATTTTTGAGCTGACCGCGTTGGAGTCGTTGGATATCTCTAGGAACAAGATTTCTGGGAATTTCTCGAAATCAATATCAAAACTAAAAAAACTCTACAAAATTGAGCTCTTTCACAACAACTTGACTGGAGAACTTCCAGCAGAGCTGGCTGACCTCATCCTTTTGCAGGAAATTGATATTTCTGCAAACCAGATGACTGGTAAACTGCCGCTAGAGATTGGCAATTTAAAGAAGTTGACGGTTTTTCAGCTGTACGAGAACAACTTCTCTGGTGAACTCCCACCTGGATTTGGAGATTTGCATAATCTCACTTCCCTTTCTATATACAGGAATAGTTTTTCAGGAGAATTTCCAGAGAATTTTGGTCGGTTTTGTCCACTGAATAGTGTAGACATATCTGAGAATCAGTTTACTGGTAGCTTTCCAAAATTCTTGTGCGAGAATGGTAATTTGCAGTTTTTGCTTGCATTGGGCAACAATTTTTCTGGGGAGTTGCCTGATAAGTATGCTAGGTGCAAATCTTTAGAGCGATTGAGGATCAATAAGAACCAATTATCTGGGAAAATCCCAGACGGATTGTGGGCATTGCCGAATGCAAAAATGATAGATTTAAGTGATAATGATTTTACTGGAGGCATTTCACCAGACATTGGGATTTCCACCAGCCTGAATCAGTTGGTTTTATTCAACAATAAGTTTTCAGGCGAGCTCCCGGGGGAGCTTGGCGAGGTGACGCAATTGGAAAGGCTGCATTTAAGTAATAATGACTTCTCTGGAAGAATACCTTCTGAAATTGGTGTTCTGAAGCAGTTATCATCTTTGCATTTGGAAGAGAACTCATTTCACGGACCAATACCACCAGAGCTGGGGCGATGTGCTAGGCTGGTGGACTTAAATCTTGCCTTGAATTCCCTGAGTGGTGTTATCCCTGATACAATTTCACAGATGAGCTCTCTCAATTCTCTGAATCTTTCAGGAAATAAACTTGAAGGTTCCATCCCGATAAATTTACAGAAATTGAAGCTAAGTTCTATTGATTTGTCAAAAAACCGGCTATCAGGGAGAGTTCCGCTCTTTCTTCTTACCATGGGAGGAGACCACGCATTTGAAGGAAACAATGGACTTTGTATTGACGTAAGTTCTAGAACTCAAGTCAATTCAAGAATCGCCGTTTGCAATGCGGAGCATATTCACCAAGGATTCAATGGAAGTAAACTTGTTGTTTTCTGCATCATATTAGCTGCCTTGATTGTCGTTTTGAGTGGCTTATCACTAGTGAGTTACTGGAACTTCAAGTACACACAAAATAATCCCAGATGGGAGAAGGAAACAGATCCAAAATGGAAGATTGAGTCTTTCCACCCGGTTGACTTAGACGCAGATGAGATATGCAATTTGGATGAGGATAATTTGATTGGAATTGGAGGTACAGGAAAAGTTTATAGATTGAATTTGAAGAAAGATGTTGGTACGGTGGCTGTGAAGCAACTATGGAAGGGAAATGTGGTGAAGGTTTCAGCAACAGAAATGGAGATTTTGGGAAAGATCAGACATAAAAATGTCTTGAAACTGTATGCCTGTCTAATGAGAGGAGGGTCCAGTTTCTTGGTGTTTGAGTACATGTCAAATGGCAATCTTTTTCAGGCACTTCATCGAGAAATCAAGGGTGGGCAACCAGAGTTGGATTGGTATCAGCGGTACAGAATTGCTCTAGGAGCTGCAAGAGGACTTGCATATTTGCATCACGACTGTTCCCCGCCTATTATTCACAGAGATGTTAAATCAACCAATATTTTACTAGATGAGGATTATGAACCAAAAATTGCAGATTTTGGGGTGGCAAAGATTGCAGAAGGGTCTGATAGGTCTGAAACCAGCTGTTTTACTGGTACACATGGTTACATTGCCCCCGGTGAGTTTCAAATTTTGATTTGTATGGAACCAATATGATTTTTTTTTTTTGGGGGGGGGGGGGTTGGTTTAACAAATTCACTCAGTGAAAGTTATTTGGACTTTGCTTTCCTGGATCAGGATCCTCTCCATTCCATGCTTGAAATGGAGAGTTCCGTTCCGTATTATGAATGCATACTCCTCTTCAATGAGAAATTAATGGTCAAGACGACAGTTTATTTTTTAAAATAAAAATAATATGACTATCCTTCTTCCAATGGGTAGGATATAGTTTATCAGACAGTAATTAGGGTAACTTTTTTTATGAATTTTCTTTCCTCTTTTTCCCCCCTTTTTCATTTTTTTCTCCAGTTATATTCTGCATAATGAATACGCATTTTCTGTACTATTCATATTTTGAAGTTGTACAATTTGCTGGACTAGGGTGCATTGTGGATGATACTTGATCTGCCTTCTGCCGATGACTTATCATCCCTGTATCTAGCAATCAATGAGTTTTATTAGGAACTTACATAATGTGGTTGCTTTTGTGATCTTTTAATCAAAGCAAAAACGTTCCATGTTTGTCCATATTTTTCCAATAAAATTTGAGGCCAGCAAAATAGACACGAAAAGAATCTAGCATCAAAATTTCCTTTTGGGGCAAAAATGTATCATGAAAAGAAGGGAGGTTATTTGTGTTGGAAGAATAGGTGGTCATATACTTCATTAAATTCATTGTATGCTTATTTTTCTTTTTTGGAAACATTTTCCTCTGCAGAGTTGGCATATACTCTTAAAGTCACTGAAAAGAGTGATGTGTACAGTTTTGGAATAGTGCTACTAGAGTTAGTTACTGCTAGAAGGCCAATAGAAGAGGAATATGGAGAAGGAAAGGATGTGGTTTATTGGGTTTCGGCTCATCTCAATGATCGCAAAGATGTGCTCAAAGTTCTGGACTCCAAGGTGCTATCTGATCTTGTTCAAGACGACATGATTAAGGTATTGAAGGTTGCTGCGCTCTGCACCACCAAGCTTCCGAATCTGCGCCCGAGCATGAAAGACGTGGTTAAGATGCTGGTTGATGCTGAGCCTTCATGCGATCTCAGATCCCCGGACAACTGTGAAAAGAATGGAAAGGTTTTCCTGTAATTCTTCTCTCTTTTAGTATATCTATAGCTTTGTCCTCATTGAATTTTCAAGTCCCTTTGTGCATACCAGCCAACTTTGGCAATAATGGAATTTAGCATGTAAGGTAAGAAGCTTGAGTGTGCTGTCGTATGGAGTAGTGGCATTTAGTGTGATATATATATATATATATATAGTTTTGTTCCTTAGGTGAAATTGGTGTTGTAAAAGCACATGTAGTATGCTATCTATTGTGTATTAAACCATCCTTTTAAGATGTGAAATTTTTACCCCTTCCTTTTATTTTCACTCTTTCAAAACGAAGAGAACAGTGGGTTATCTGAGCTCTAGTGAATCCTTTGTTTGTAGTTGTAACTTCACGAGGAGAAGGTATGCTCGCGGTGCAGGAAAATCTGGAACGATTGTTTTCCTTCTCTCTGAGGCCACACATTCTGCTTGATGGGATTTTTGCCTTTATTTATTTATTATTATTATTATTATTATTATTATTTATTTATTTTTTTTTGTCTTTGACAAAGTTGCAGGATGCCTTCGGAGAATCGTTGCTCGGTGTTTTGATTTTTTTTTTTGGGGGTAGTTTTTATATCTATGTTATTTACATTTATTAAAAAATTTGTAAAATTAAAACGAACAATGCTTTCAATAGAAAAAATATTTGAACGTTAATTTTCCTATTTGAAAGTATTTTTTGTAATTTTTTTGAATAGAAAAATATTTGTTTTATATGTTAAAATATAAAAAAAAAATTTTAACGTAATCTTTGAATATTTCTTACATGAAAAATAAAAAAATTGCAGTAATTATTTGATGGGACTGAGAGTTGTCTTCATAATGGTTATTCCATCCCTCTCAGTCAGCTTTCTTTGTTACTCTAAGTTTTAAATAATTATTTTTGCATAAGAGTATTGCTAGTAACTTCTCATTCCAATTCTTACTCTGCAATGCTACAGTGTTATTTAGCAATATAAAAAATTACTTTTCAGCTTTGTGTATCTAGCATATTCTTTATTCAAATTTTTTATATCAGTAGATTTTTGTAAATTAATAAAATTAGTGATTTTTTGGGTTAAAATTTCAACAGATTTTCCATCACAATCCATATTCTACAGTGTTATAGTGCCATTCAATCGCATAGGGAGTCACAGCTTTGTGTACCCAATGGATCCCCTCTTCAGGTTTTTTATGTCAATAGATTTTGTAAATTAACAAAGTTAGTATTTTATTTTGGTCAAAATTTTAATGTCGAATGAATTTTTACAATTTGAATTCAAACAACCATTTTTTAAAATATAAATTTTAATAAATATTTTCAAATTTTAAATTATAACAGATACCTTTTTGAGATTTGCATCCAACAGTCATATTTAGGGATATCAACGAGATGAATATGGGACAAGTATGACCTCCATCCCCATCCCTATTTAGTAATACCCTTACTCGTTACCGTCCCCGTCCCCGTCCCTGTCCCTGTCCCCATCCCAGTTTCGAGGAAAAAAAATTTTTCACATACTCGTCCCCGTTAGGTAATGAATTCTTCACTCCAGTCCCCGATTACCTGCCAAGCATACTAACTATTACAAATTATATATTACATGTATAAAATAAATATTAAAAATTATTATGAATATTATATATATTTAAATAAAAATATGTATTATATATATTAAATAAAAAATAAATATATATACAAATTAATAAATAAATATTTAAACGGGTACGGAGTAGGGATGGGACTATCATACCCGTTCTCGTCCTCGTACTTGGTTTGCTAACACCTCAAATCCTCATACCTGTCTCGGTTCCCGCTACTAGTATCCTTATACTCTCCTCGAACGAGGCGGGTGAAGCAGGTACTCAACGAGTACGAGTACATTGACATTCTTAGTAATATTTTCAAAATTGGGAGTGACATTGTAGAAAGAGGATGTATGGGGAGGTGTTTTTCATTCCGTGGATATTGGGAACTAAATATGTTATTAGAAATAAAATAAGAAAGCGACATAGGAATAAGAATAGGAATAGGGACGAAAACATTGCTGGGTAGTGTTTTTTTATTAATAATCCTTATATCTAGAAATAAGGAAATAAGGATTGGGATGGGAAACTATTGGTAATGCTCTAATTATTTTAAATTTATCATTAATTAATCACACTAATTATAGTGAAAATTATATTCTTTTTAAATATAAAAAAAATCAAATATATATATATTTTTTAGTCAACAGTATTCTTAAATTCTTCTCCAAACTATTGTTGACAATTTCCATGCAAGTCCAAAATCACCTATTATTTCGATATTGGAACTTTGGGGATCATGAATTCCTCATTTTGCATTGAAATGGGCCCGAGCTCCCCCGTTGGAAATTTCGAAAATTATGGAGTTGCCTTAACGCTTTGTGTACTATTTTTAGAACTTGTAAAATGACTCCTCTAATATGCTTATATGTTAAAATATAAGGGGTGTTTGTTATTATAATATGAGATTAAAAATTAACGGGTAAATATTATAGGTGTAGTTGTTATTATTTTGTTTCTAAATTTTTTTATTAATTTTATCTTAATCCCTAAAGAGTTAATAGTTTAATCATTTGAGAGAAAAAAATATTAATCAATTTAATTTTATATCTAATAGAGAAAATATTAATCAATTTAACTTTATATCTAATATTATTAAAAGATTGATGCCACTGCACATGCGATACGTGTGAATTGTTTTTGTCATAATAATTAATAAAAATATTTTAGGTTTGTAAATTATGAATATCTACTTAATTTTTTTATTAATTTTAATCAATCTATTAGGACAATGTGTGTGAATTTTTATTTTTATTTTATTTCACTTATATATATACATGTGATACATGTGGATTTTTATTAAATTTTTGTTTTAGATCTATGTGTATATTATTAATTAATTTGTTATATTTTAAAAATTAAAAAAATACTAGTGCACACGTGATGTACGTGAATTTTTATTAAGTATTTATTTAAAAACTATGTGTGTATCATTAATTAATTTATTATTTTTTTTTGAAAAAATTTCTCAAACAATAAATAATGAATTATTAATTAAAAATATTTAAGTAGATTGTAAACAATTAAGGGGCATTTAGATAAAATAAAATAATATTATAAGAGTAGTTGGTAGTTAAAGGCCATTTAAGGAAAATAAAAAATAAAAGGTTAAAATTATTTAAATAACTTATGAAAGTGTAAAAATTATTTATGCACTGTTTTCAATTTGTGAGTGGTTATCGGCGGTTAAGAGTTATTAATGAAAAAAAATTCAAATTGTGAGTAGTTAGAGGTAATTAAAGGTCATTAATGAGAAAAAAAAAAAAAAAAAAAAAGCTTCCCAAAAGAAAGTTTCTTTGAACCAAATCTTGATGTTTGTCCTATAATAGTATATAAGTATAGATGTAAAATTTTTTGAGATAACTATTATTCCTAACTGTATATAAGAGAATATAAAAACAAATGAACAATTTTAGTAGTAACAAATATTGTTTGATAATTACTGAGGTCGATTAGGATTTTGCTCGTTTCAATATAAATTTTTCTTTAAAAAAATACTTTTACTTATATTTTAAAAAATATTTTATAATGAAATAAATGAAATTTAAGTTTTAATTATTTAATGAAATAAACGGGGTTGTTAAAGTTATTTTGAGCTCTCGAAACTCATTAGGAGTTTCTGGAAGTTTATTAAGGTCTCGTTTGGCATACTATAAATCTCTAAAAAAAACTCTATAAATCTCTAACAACTCATCTACCTCTAATTTTTCCGCTATCACTAATTTCAAAAAATTTTAATATTTCGTTAAAAAAAAATTTGAAAGTAAGTTAATAGAATGTGTAAATTTTTTTTACAATTATATATTTCGTGTCAAAAGCTTTCAAATGAGTACCATTATTGTTATTTTTTGTGAATTTTTTTAAATTCGCGGGAATGGATTTGAAAAATCGTTCCTACAATTTGTGACTTTTCAGAAAAAAAACGGCGCTAAAATTAACCTAAAATCATATTTTATTTTAATTTATCTTATTTTTTCTTACTTTAAACGAGGCTTAAGTTGTTAATTTTAGAATTTTAAAATTCTAATCAAGGTGTTTAAAATATGACTCAAGCATCCCCTCAGTCATTAAAAAAAAGATAAAATAAATAGTTATTTTGAGCTAGTACGGCAAGGTGAATAAATCCATTAATTAACTTGCGATCCATGTTTCGAATTATTCACTTAAAATAGGCGGCCTAGATTTGTTTTTGAACCAATCAATTGGTGATCATTTCCTTTTCCTTCGCCGACACGGCAACCGTTACCCCCCTTACGACTGCTAATTAATAATTTATCACGTTTATTATATTCATAATTAATTCCACGGCTCGTTTGGATGTTGTTTTGTTTACCTCTTCTCTTATTTCAAGTTGTTCTTCTAATTCAATACCTTTTAAGTAATCTTTTTATTTTCTTCTCTTTTTTAATATTTTTGGATATATTATTTACATTTTAACAAAAAATTGGTGATTATGTGCAGTAATTTTTTTAAATATATTTTTTTAAGTATTATTTTTTAATCTTTAAAAGAGCTGTAAATGGAATAAAACTCCATGAGATCCATTTGAGTTTGGTTTGAAAATTGATTTGTTTAAATTTAGCTGGAAATATGAATGAATTAAATCTGAATCACAATTTAAAATCATTGTATAATTAAATTCAATTAATATTTAACTCGATAAATTAATATGGAATATATTTAGTATAAAATATTAAGGTGGTATTTAGTTTGTATTTTTATTTTTTTTGTTTTCTATTTTCTATTTTGTGTGTTCTATATTTTAAAAATTTTAAAATATAAAAAATAGAAAACACATTTAATTTGATATTTTTTTACATTTTGTTTTTTAGAATTCTTTTTGTTTTGGGCCAAAAAGGCTCAAAATAACTTTTACTCGTTTTAAATTTTATATGTAACTCATTTTCTATTTTTTAAAATAAATTTTGAAAATGTTAAAAATATATTTTTAGTTGTTTTTTTATTTTTTTAAAAATATAAAATGAAAAATATGCCTAAAACAAGTATATCAAATGTCACCTAAATTATTTGAGTTAAATTCTAAATCGATTCAATTAGAGGATTGTTTCAATTTGATCTAAAATATAAATAAAAGAATTTAATTCAATATTTTAAACTTATTACATTCAACGAGTTAAATTCAAACTCATTACAACTCAATTCAATGCTTTTTATTCACACCATAATTTGTCACATAAAAAGTTAACAATATGCGCACAAATTCTTAAAACAAATTTTAGTTGTAAAGAATCATAAAAAACGAAAAATATTAATTAGAAAAACTGCTTATAAAAATTCAGCCAAACAAGCCCTACAGTATTGATAGAGTAAAATTAGAAAAGTTGTGATCTAATCCGATCGCATCTCCTTCTCTCTGTCCTCCATTCTTTCCTTCGCTCTCAGGTCTTCGTTGTAGTCTTCGACCTTCGTCCGTAACTCGAAATCTACTCCAGCAGGCAACCGATTCTTCGATCCACACCTCGAAGTAAGTAAACTTTGTAACTATAATTCTCTCTCTCTCTCTCTCTCTCTCTCTCTCTCTCCTTCTTTTGTTTGTTTTCCTCGGGGATTGATTCGGTTCTTCATCTGATTAAGTCCCCGGTTTCTGCTACTAAATTTAGCGCCTTTCTGGAGTATACCATTTTTAAGGTAATTGACGGTTCAAGTAAAAGTCAAAAAAACAAAAAAAAAAAAAAAAAAATTGAAGAATGCAAATATTTTAGGGATTTTCCTTTGTTTTGAATGTGATTTTGATTTTGATTTTGCAGCTGCTGAATCTGTTTTTTTAGATAAGCTTAGATTCCTCAATCAATGATTTATTTTTATTTTATTTTGGATTATAGGAATTTAGTATATAATCATTTAATTTATAAAATTTGTACGTGTGTGCAAATGTCAAATGTTTTCTTTTTTCTTTTTTTTTTTTAAATCTGCAAATTTATATGCATTTGATTCCCATTAAATTGCGATCTCTGTCTCTTTTGTTTTGGTTTTTAATGTATAAACCTTATTTTTTACATTGGGATAATCCCTTAGTCTTGTACTGACTTTGTTGTTTCTCTCCGATGATTTGATTTCATAGAATGGGTGGTAGTTCAATCGATGATGATTGGGAATTGGCATCCCCATTAATGCGGACAATTGTTTTGGTTGGCCGCACAGGCAACGGAAAAAGTGCAACAGGAAATAGCATCCTGGGAAGGAAGGCATTTAAGTCAAGGGCTAGCTCAGCTGGTGTTACAAGCACTTGTGAGCTGCAGAGAACTGTATTGAAAGATGGCCAGATTCTTAATGTCATTGATACTCCTGGTACATCTTTATCAATAATCATTCAAATTCTAATTCCTGTCTTATGAGAGTTAATCCTTGGTGTGCCTGCTTTGTATAACATTTTTTTTTTCCTTTTTGCATAATTGCAATCATATAATAAATTAATTAATTTATAAAACAATTAAGGGTGCATTTGGATCGTCGAAAAATAACGAAAAATGTGATTTGGGTAACTTTTTAGTGTTTGATGCGCAGCTGTAAAAGTGAGCTTTTCAAAGATGAATAGTGAAATACTTTGACTTTTGTATCAGTTTTTTGGAAAGAGAATCCGTTCAAACAGTTTTTTTGAGTCCATTCGAACGGTTTTATGTCAGAATTTATTGAAAGTCGTTGAAAAATTTTTAGAATTTGTAGAAAAGTTATTAGGGTTAGTGAAAATGTTATTGGGGTTAGTATAAAATTTATTGGGGTTCGTAAAAAGTTGTTGGGTTTGTAGATATATATATATATATATATAAATTTATAAAAATTTCATGAAGTACGAGGAAGGAAAAATGTGTTAGAGAATTACAGAGAGTTTTAGAGTTTTTTAGAGGTTTTCAAAGATTTTCCAACATTTTCAATGTGCCAAATAGGCCCTAAGTTTGTTAATCTTGAAAAGAAAAATATGAATTGTTACCAAGCATATAGTTAAGATGAGCGTTGGCTCACCTGGTAAAAGGTTGCTCCTTTGTGACATGGAGATTGTGTTTTTAATATTTGGAAACAGTCTCTTTAGACCACCCCACATAGACTAGGGTCTCGTGCACTGTCCACCCTTTTATTTAATTATCTATTCTTGGTTGACATTTAGTTTTTTCGATCTGCTAAACAACAAAAAATTGCAGGATTGTTTGATTTTTCTGCTGAGTCTGAATTTATTGGCAAGGAGATCGTTAAATGCATCAATATGGCCAAGGATGGCATCCACGCAGTTATTGTGGTTTTCTCAGTCAGGACTCGCTTCTCAAAAGAAGAGGAAGCTGCCCTTCATAGCTTGCAGACTTTGTTTGGGGGTAAAATTAATGACTACATGATTGTTGTTTTTACTGGTGGGGATGAACTTGAAGAAAATGATGAAACATTGGATGATTACTTAGGTCGCGAGTGCCCTGAGCCTTTAAAGGTAACGGTATTCTTATGTGTTTTGAACCATTTGGCTCCTATCAGTTTCTGATTCACCATTGGTTATAATTTGTTAATCCATTACAATAATTTAAGTTATTTGCGGTTTGTTCTATTCTATTTCTTTGTTCTAGAGTGTTGCAGAGCCTTGATGTTGTTTGGGATGTGCTGATGCAAACACTTCTATTTGTGTTAGCATCTGACACTCAGTAGACACTCCTGTGCACATGAGGGACGCACAAATATGTTTTATTGTTTTTAAATATATATGCATACATATCTGTATATATTTATTTTTAGACTGGTCACTCTTTAGATACTTGAGAGGCACATGTATCCATCACTTGCCATGAAATACTGAGCAGAGTTAAAGAAAAAATTTAGAATCCAATATAAAATAAAGATAACATGGATAAATTACTAAATTTAGAAAAAATTTAGCAATTTTAAAACCCAATACGCCAATTGGTTTACGAATTGAGCTTTTTTAAAAAGATATTGGGACTTTTGTTCACAACTTTTTTTTCCCCTCATTTGACTATGGAGAATGAACTTTTTATGATTATGGTGGCGTTTGAAGTGATAAAAAACAAGAAAAAACGTGGTTTGGGTTAATTTTGGCGGAAAAATCCGTTAGAATGGTTTGGTAAAACCGTTCTAACGGATTCAAAAAATAACACTCATTTTTTCAAAACCGTGGGAACGGTTTTCCAAATCCGTTCCCACGGATTCAAAAAAATTCATAAAAAATAATAACAATGGTACTTCTTTGAAAGCTTTCAGCTAGGAGAATATGATTGTCAAAAAAAATTTACGCATTCGGTTAACTTCTTTCCGAATTTTTTATTTTTTTAAGCGAATTTTGGATTTTTAGTAAAAGCGGGAAAAATTTAAATTAGTAATGGCGGGAAACAAAACAGTATTTTTTGGAGATTTATTTTGTTTTTCAGAATTCCAAATGGTGTCTATATCATAAGTAGAAATAGAAATCTATTTTTTTATATGGAAACTAGATGTGGATTCATGCACAATGCACGTGATTATCACCCATTTGTAGTTAGAAAATTCTGCATAACTCTTTTAATAGTAAGTGAGAGTATTAAAGGAAGAAAGAATAATTAGAGGTTAAATTATCTAAATGGATGGTAGTTTCTAAAAAATTACTTGTGCTTCTATTCGAGTTGTGGATGTTTCTTGGTAGTTTTGGGTCTATTAAAGTTAAAAAAGCTTCACCAAAGTCTCACAAAAATTTGCATTTCACCGAATACTCCTAGTCTTTCCTTGTTATAAAAGCATAGTAGGGTAGTGCCTCATCATGTCTTAATTTTTTTTCTTTCTTACTTTCTTTTTAATTGCTTAGTTGGCATATCCATATTGGGTCATATTTGTGTACTATTTTTATGTTTGCTAGTTTTAGGGGCATTTCCCTCTTCCTCTTTTTCTCGAATGAAACCACTGGCATTTGTTCCTATTTACTTTTTCCTTTTTGTAGTTGGCAACCAATGCTGAAGTACTGGATCTTGCAATTTGTTTATTGGTTATGTTCTGAATGAATTAGCTTATATATTATTTGTAAACATTGGTGTAGGAAATCCTCCTTTTATGTGACAATCGAAGGGTTCTTTTTGATAATAAGAGTAAGGATGAATTCAAGCAAGCCGAACAACTTCAACAACTTCTTTCTCTCATAAGCACAGTTGTAGCACAGAATGGTGGTCAACCATATACAGATGAAGTTTTTGCTGAATTGAGGGTGAGAGTCCTAGTGGTGGTTTTCACAAAACTATAACATTAACGATACTTAAGTGATATTGTGACAATATCCATTTTTGTTTGACAGAAAGGGGCTATGAAACTTCGTGATCAGACGGTAGAAGTTAATTCCTTGGAGGGGTACTCGAAGCGGGAGATATCTGAATTGAAGGAGCAAATGTATAGATCATATGATGAGCAGCTCAAGCGAATAACTGAGATGGTATGAATGACACCCGTCTAATTGATATTTTAGTTGTTTCCTGCTTATTATCTCTTCCTTCGATTTATAGTCAAATGAGTATTCATTCGTTGTCTGTAAATTGTTAGAACCCATTGTACCTGTTTCCTTGAATCCTTGGTTGGCCTCCTACTGATGGTTATGGGCTTCAGTGTGCTTCATCTTATCGCTTATTTGATAGTCTAAAAATGAAAGAATATTGCATTTGTGATATCAAAATCTGGCATGTCTATAATTTTGGCATGGGAAAGATTTACTAAGTGATGATAGTCTTATAGATATGGGCTTAGAATCCTTCTCAATATGAGAAAATATCAAATCAGAGCTTCTATTTGGAAATTGTGCGATGATTACTTTAATATATGCTTTTGGTATTTGCCATGTTGTGCAGGTTGAATCAAAGCTCAAAGAGACTACTCACAGGCTTGAACAGCAATTGGCAGAAGAGCAAGCTGCACGGTTGAAGGCAGAAGAGATTGCTCAAGCAGCTCAAATGAAGTCAAATGATGAAATCCGTAAGCTTAGAGAACATTTGGAGAGAGCCCAGAGGGAGACCGAGGAGCTTCGTAAGCGTGCTGAAAGTGGTAAGTGTGCTATTTTGTGATGATATATAGATGCAAGCGATCCATTTTCTAGAGCACCACCATATAGCACCACTCATTGTTTATAGTTTAATTTGAGGCAAAGAGTAAACAAGTTAATGAACTTCATCTTGAAGTTGTGATTTCATTACCCATGCATACGTTTACTGGGGTGGTTGAAACTTCCTTGGCTGTTTCTTTGTATGTTTATTCCTTCTGTTTTTTTTTTCTTTTTTTCTTTTTTCAAGTTTAAGATTTAATGTGTGGAAATTGAAACTTGCTGATGATATTTCAACATGGCTGGCAATATTATATTTCATGGTTACTTTCAGGTGTGGATTTGTGTTCAAAATCACTTTGACCCATTGCCTGCTCTTGATATCTTTGCATTTTTTTTTTCCATCATAACTAATTTAGTTAATTGATATCTTAAAAAAAAAAAAAAAAAGGGTTTACTTATAACCATAAGATGGAAAATTGTATAAAAATGAAATTTTGAACTGACCTTGCAGATATAAGAAAGCAAACATTTGACTATACATTGCATCAATCACTTGTACTCTGTCCAATGATGATTATACATCGCTATGGTTGAAACAAAAATTACTTTAGCATTAACATTCTTCGTGCTTGATGGATTTTATGGTATATTATTATAATTAAGGCCATTAAACAAATCAAAAAACCAAGTTAAACTCAAGCTTGGTTCATATTTAATTTCTTAGATATCGGTTTATTATAAATCAAGTGAATGTTGGACATAATTTGTAGCTTGTTTAGTTTTGAGTTCAATTCAATCTTAATTCAACAAATTTAAATATCTGTAAAGTAATTTAGAAAAATTTAGCAACTTGAATTCTACTCAATTAAGGCTCTATTTAAAAATTAACAAATCAAACTTGAACATATTTTGAAGTTCGATAAAATTTTCAAATCAATCTTGAACATTCTATTGCTCTGTTTGTTTACAGTTCTAATTACAATTAGATATATTATATATTTATGTTGATGGAAAGAAGTTAGTTGGAAAAACTTTCTATTACCACAAGGTTGTTTCAAAATTTGCTTGGTTTCATGCTGTAGAATCTATATATCTATATGATCGAGTGCATTAATATTATCTCAATATATACAAGTACAATATATATTGACACTTTTATATAAATAATATATTTAATTTTTTTATGAGCAAAAGATTTTGTTTGAGTATTTTTTATATCATCAAATGCAGCAAGAAAATGATTCTTAATTGGTTGTCTAAAAAGTAAAGCAGCTGATTTAATAGCACGAATTGTAATAAGGACTTGATGTTATTATGTCAATAAAAAATTGGTTTATTGGTATGTTAGGATCTGATTGGTAACCATTTCGTTTTCAGTTTTCTGTTTTTGTTTTCATTTTTTTTGAAAACTGAACATGAAAACGCGTATGGTAAATTTATTTTCAGTTTTTAGTTTTCAAAAAAATGAAAAGTGTTTTCAAAATTTTTAAAAATCATGAAAATACAGAAAATGTGTTTTCTCAAGTTTTCACTTTCAGTTTTTAATTTCTTATACAACTACTAGTTACAATCATTAATTACTATCATCAACTAGTTATTACCAATAACCGACCACCACCGCCACTACCCTCCACTCATCTCCGGTCACCACCAAATATATTATTATTTAAAATAAAAATATTAAATTAATATATAAAATATATTAATATATTAATTATATATATAATGTATATTAAAATATAATATATTAATATATAAAATTAATATATTATATATAAAATTATTCATATATTATTTTTATTTATGTAAAAATAGATTAAATATAATTTAATTAATAATTAATTTTATCAATAATTAATTTAATATAAGAAATTATATATTAAATATATTAATTACTTAAATTATATTAAATATATTAATTAACCAAATTATATTAATTATAATTGAATTTAATTTGTTAAATTAATATAACATTATTTTATTAAAATATATTTAATCAATAATATATTAAATTATATTTAATATATTTTATTTTTATTAAATTGAATTATTTTTAATAAAGATATAATTAAAATAAATATGTTTAATTAATTTAAATTAAATTAATTATATAATTAAATTTAATTAATTAAATTAATATAAAAAATTAATATAAATTATTTTTAAAAGATAATATAATTATATTATATTGAATATATTTTATTTTATTTTATTTTTATTGAATCAAATTATTTTGAAAAAATAATATAATAAAAATAATTAAATTTAATTAATATAATTAATTAATTAAATCAAGTTAATTTAAGTAATTAAATTAATTACTTTAATTAACAGGAAATATATTTTATTAAATTATTTTTAAAAGTAATTATAATAAATTATGTTTAATATATTTTATTTTTATAGAATTAAATTATTTTTAATGATTAATTAGTTAAAATAATTAAATTTATTAAATTTAATTAATTAACAACTGTAACTACTAAAACTAATAATTATCGTTATCAAATGTATTTTTAAGTTTTTGTTTTCTTTTCCTATTATATAAATGAAAACAAAAAATTAAAAATTGAACACAAAAATTGAACATAAAAATTGAAAACTGACAGTTTTATCAAACAAGTCATTAACTAATTGGTATACTAGACAAATGTGGCTCTCCATAAGTACAAAGACTTGATGGAACAAAAAAGAGGCAAATTCAATTGCCTTCCAAGAAAAGATGCTACGTTGAAAAGTTCTCCTCCTCCTGTAACCTTAACTCGAGAAGGAAGACATAAAGAGGATTCTATGAAGACTCTGGATTGAAACTCATGATAGAGTCCGATCACAACAACTTAATTGATTATCTTTTTGGATAACAATACTAGATTATCTAGTTGGAAAAAAAAAAGTTTAAAAATCATCACAAATTTCTTTTTTATTTTTTATTGCAATTTCTAAATAATTAATTATATGATGATTTTTTAACTTTTCATGTATAGAGAGAGATTATCTTAGTGACACCGAAGAGATATTTATTAAATAAATAAAATTAGGGTATGTATAAGATATTTATAAGACATTACTAACACGGAAGAGGTGCAAAATCGGCAAGTTCATGAGAGATTATCTGTAAAAAGACTCAATTGAGCTATCATGTATTGTACAATTGTCAAAAAGTGTTTTGATTTAGTAAAAAGTATTCTGACAATATCATTTATTCTTGTACAGTATATTTGATTTATGTATAATATGTACAAATATAATTGATTTGATATATATTTATTTAAGAAATATTATTTTATTGTATACATCAAAAAGAATCTAAAGTTCAATTAACTTTAGTCTTTTTTCTTTCTTTTTTTTTTTGGTGGCTATCCTAAAATGAAAATTAATTTGTTTATGTCAATGGAAAGAAAGCAATTGTATAAAATCACCCAAATGAGTAAAAGATTAGAAAGTATGATGGGTTTTGTTCTAGTCTTATTCAATTGTTAGGAATAATACATATTGTCAGTAACATAAGGTAACAAAGGGCACCATAGGCTGGCCTTAACCCCTCAGACCATTCGTACCGAAAGTCTCAACCCCCTCGAACGTAATATTAAGCCAAACTCTTTAGAAAATCAAACAACTTAATTAAGACGTGGAGTTTATTTAATTTTAATCCGAATGAAATTAAAGTTTTGATGGCCCAAAACGTGTTCATTTGTTGATGATACTAAAAATGATCCCATATCGAAAAAGAGTTGAAGAGTGAGATAACTTATAAAGTATCTCTATCTCTCTCCCTAATATAACGTATTTTAAAATTATGCTTGTGAATGTTTACGAGAAAGTGCACAAAACAAACAATATCTGTTAAGAGGGTCTACATTGTGCCTCTAGCACTCCCCTTAATGCGACGCGTTTTAAACTGTACGTGAGAGTAAACTTAATTCAACTCATAATGTTTTAAAATTGTGCTTGAGAATGTTTACGAGAAAGTGCACAAAACAAACAATATCTGTTAAGAGGGTTTACATTGTGCCTCTAGCACTCCCCTTAATGCGACACGTTTTAAACTGTGCGTGAGAGTAAACTTAATTCAATTCATAATTTTTACTTATTATTTATGTAAAATATTTTACACATTTTTTAGAAGATGTTTTGTACATTTTTATATTTTATTGTAAACTGAGTCTATTTTTTTTTTTTTTTCCAATCAAACTCAACTCTTGTATAAAATGAATATAAAAATTAATTTTTCTTATGACATGAGCTCAAGCTACTATAAGCAGTTTGATTTATTTGCAACTAGAATGCTTAAAAATCTATAAAAAAAAAGGACAAAATGGGTTCGCCCAATCGATAAAGAAACACCTCTATCCCCCGTTCTTTAATACTAAATTATTTATTTTTATAAATTTTAAAATTATTTTTTATTTAAATGGGTTTACATGGAGGAGGTGGGCTAGTGAATTAACTCTAGTCTGGCCTGAGCTATCCATTTTTTCATTAGTATTTGAATTTATCCATTGGTCTGTAGTGTAAATACATTGTCGAACCTCCAAATCTAACGTTTACTCTTTCTAACCGTGCCAAACGCACCTTAAAAATAAATGATTAATTTTAGTAAACTTTTGCCATCAAGATCCCTTTTTCCTTGTTAGTTTGAATAGTTTGACCAATTTTATTTTATGAAAAGTCAAAATGTCATTAAAAAATTAAAATTTAATTTTTATTTAATAACTTTTATGCATACATTCACATTTATATGAGCAAAACACTGCACATCCATATTAAAAAAAAAAACAAAAAAACATAATAATATACAAACTTATAAATTAGTCTAAATATGAATAATATGTTTAAAATTTATTCAATAAAATAATAATAATAATAATAAAATTACATTTTTGTAGTCTAAACGAAAGAAACCAAAAAAAAAAAAAAAATCACAGTTAGGTCGTATAAAAAAAATTTATAATATATTTATTTTTTAGTATGAGTGTGTTTTTTTTTTTTTTTGGTAAATATAAATAACATATTTAAAAATTATCAAATAAAAATTAAAGAAATTGAATTTAAAATTTTTAAGATCATTTATTACTTTTCACATAGATAAATTGATCAAATTATTTAAACTAATAAAAAAACTAACAGCATGATTTTTACTGTAGAAATTTTGAACTTTAAGGGTACAAGTATCAATTTTAAAAAGGTAAAAACTTTAATTACTAAAAAGTCAGATTTTTGATGATTTCCAAGGTGAAAAATTCGATGGTCGTGATATATTTTTGAAACAATAGCTTCTTGATCATTTCCAAGGGAAAATTGCCATTATCAACTTGTGATCGATGGTTCGAATTGTTTAGTTAAAATAGACGGCTAAGATATGTTTTTGAAACAATCGTTTCGTGATGATCAACTCCTTTTCCTTAGCCAATAAGGCCACCCTTTGCCCTACTATTGTAATTATCAATTTATTGCGTTTATTATATATAATTCTTGTCAAGGCTTGTTTGGATGTAATTTTTAGTGTGTGAATATCATTTACTTTTTTTTTCTTTGAATTTTTAAATACTTTATTAAGTTATTTTCTATTTCTTCTTTCTTTTTGATATTTTCAGATACATTATTCACATTTCTAACAAAAGTTGAAGATAAAAATAAATAAAAAAATAAAATCATAAAAGTTTTGTAGTAGATTTTTTTTGCTTTCAAACATTTTTTCTTTAATTTTTTATAAACCAAATTATTCAAGACATAGTCAAATTGATTGGTAATACATTTATTCGAACTTGACTCAACATATATATAAATTAAATTAATTATTTTAATACTTTTTATTCTAATAATAATTCAATTTTATTGCATTAAATAAATCTTAATAATACATTTTGAATTACAACTATCAAGTCAAATATCATCATTTTTTTTAATAGATGAGGTAGGATAAAATTAAAAAATAATAAAATTCTCAAAGAAAAATAATAATACCTAACATATATGTAATTATTAATTCTTATTATTTTAAATATCTAAGTATTGTCTAATAAATTTTATTCTAAATAATTATTTATAAATAATTGCAAGAGTAAAATAATACAAAATTTTAAAATAATTAATTACGTTTTTATTTTGTTTTTAGAAGTTGTAACTTTTAAGCGTGTTATTTGTATCCTTTAAAACATTAAAAATTTACGTCCGTTTGACCAAAAAAAATAACAAAAAATGTAATATTTTAGTTTTTTATTTTTTACCCAAATGAAAGTAAATTTTTCAGTTGTTTTTTATAAATACGTTTAAACGCATAAAAGTTATAGCTTTTTAGGGAGTGTTTTGGTAAAAAAAACAAACACCAACTTTTAGTTGATTTAATTTTTCGTACATTTATTTTGGAATATCAAATTTTATAATTTTTTTGGTTACTTTTTACCGATTTTTGTAAATTTTTATTAATTTTTTAAATTTTACTAACTTTTGTCAATTTTTTTAGCCAAAATCACTCGTACGGATCGATAATGTTTGAATAAGTCTAATTAAAATTTTTGGATTGATCAAATACAAAAAAGTAACAGACACATGCACCCTTTTTTTTTTTTTTTTTTTGGGCTTCAAAAAGCACCAGTAGAAAAATTAAATTTATGAGAAAAAGGTCATAGAAAACGTAAAAAGGAAAAAATTTTAAATGTTTTTTTTTTTGGTTTTTTAAGCCAAACGAAACCTAAAGGCAACTTCCCCAGGAAGTTTGGCTAAAATTCTGGTTGAAACCAACGTTTCATCTTTCAAAAAATTAATGAAAGAGATCGCAGCAAATTTATCTTAACCAGATAGCAATATTCAATAAGTTTTTATGTCAAAATCCTCTCTGTCCTTTTTCCGAAGCTCCCAGATCTTCATTGTTCGACTCTTCATCTCCACCAGGCAACTAATTTTCTATGCACGTACCAAAAGTATGGAAACTTTGTAACTCTCTCTCTCTCTCTCTCTCTCCCTCTCTCTCTCTCTCTTCTATCAGAGATTGGTACTGTTCTTCCTCTAGGCAATTCCAAAGGTTTCTTCTACTAAATTTGTGATTTCTTTCTCTTTTGTTTTTTTGTTTTTAATGTATAATCCTTATTTGAAATTAGTCTTGTACTGATATTTTCAACTGATAATTTGATTTCACAGAATGGCTGGTAGTTTAATAGATGATGATTGGGAATTGGCTTCCCCTTTAAATGCGGCTCGGAATATTGTTTTGGTTGGACGCACAGGCAATGGAAAAAGTGCAACAGGAAATAGCATCCTGGGAAGGAAGGCCTTTAAGTCAAGGGCTAGCTCGGCTGGTGTCACGGGCACTTGTGAGCTGCAGAGAACCGTATTGAAAGATGGCCAGATTCTTAATGTCATTGACACTCCTGGTACATCTATCTTTATCAATCAGCCTTCAAATTCTTATTATCCTCTCTTTATATTTAGTTATCTACTCTTGGTTTGACGTTTAATTTGCTCAATCAGCTAAACTAACAAAAATTGCAGGATTATTTGATTTCTCTGCTGAGACTGGATTCATCGGGAAGGAGATTATTAAATGCTTCAAGATGGCCAAGGATGGCATCCATGCAGTTATTTTAGTTTTCTCAGTCATGACTCGCTTTTCAAAAGAAGAAGATGCTGCCCTTCATTGTCTGCAGACTTTGTTTGAGAGTAAAATTAATGACTACCTGATTGTTGTCTTCACTGGTGGGGATTTACTCGGAGAAAATAAAACATTGGAAGATTACTTAGGCTTCGGCTGCCCTGAGCCCTTAAAGGTAAGTGTTCCTCCTATGTTTTGAACTATTTTGGCTTTTTTAAGTTTCTAAGTTTTTGAGCTATTATCATAATTTGAGTTGTTTGGCGCTTTTTCTATTCTATTTCTTTGTTCTTGAGATCTGCAGACCCTTTTTTATCCAAAATTTGGAGAATGCACAATGATAATCCAAAATTTTAGAGTGTTACTTTACAAATTTGCAGTTAAACCCTCTATTCACAGACAGACACAAACATATATATTTTCCTTCCCTTTTTTATCCGCTTGCAACTACTAGCATTTGTTCCCATTTTCTTGTTGCAGTTTGGAACCAATGCTATTGAAGTACCGGATCTTGCAATTGATTTGTTAGTTATTCTCTATTAATTAGCTTATATATATGCTGATTGAATGATTATCTTGTGAACATTATTGGTGTAGGAAATCCTCCTCTCATGTAAAAACAGAAGAGTTCTCTTTGATAATAAGACTGAGGATGAATTCAAGAAAGCCGAACAACTTAAACAACTTATCACTCTCATAGACGTGGTTATAGAGCAGAATGGGGGTCATCCATATACAGATGAAGTATTTGCTCAATTGAAGGTGAGAGTCCTTTCTCTTGGTTGTTTTTGCATAACTATAACATTAACAAGACGATACTTGTGGAATTGTAACAGCAAATCCACCTTTGTTGGACAGAAAGGTGCTACTGAACTTTGTCTTCAGAAAGAAGAAATCAATTCCTTGACGGCAGGGTGCTTGAATCAGAGTCAGGAGATATCTGAATTGACAGACAAGATTTATAGGTCATATGAAGTGCAGCTCAAGCGAATAACTGAGACGGTATAAATGATTTCCTGCTTATCTTTTTGTTCAATTATTATTCAACCAAGTGTTCAGTGGTGTTTGTTTCATTGAGTCCTCTCTAGGCCTACATTTATCTTCTTGCGGCTGGATCATCTATTTATTTATTATTATTTTTTTTTTGTAGAAATATAGCATGCGGATTCTTTTCTTTTTGCCTTTTCTTTATTTTAATTTATTTTTTGTCCTGCGTTATCAAGTGAACTATGTTTTACCGTAAACAAGTTTGTTTAATGTCTGACACGTAGACTGAAACAAAATGTATTGCAGCCTGGGGCGTTGATGTGTAAAATTCTTTGTTTTGGTGGACAGGTTGAATCAAAGCTCAAAGAGTCTATTCGCAGTCTTGAACAGCAGTTGGCAGAAGAGCGAGCCTCTCGATTGAAGGCGGAAGAGAATGCTCGAGCAAAGTCAAGTGATGAAATTTTCAAGCTTGGAGAACGTTTGGAGAGGAAGTCAAATGATCTTGGAGAACGTTTGGAGAGGGAGACTGAGGATCTTCGCAAGCGAGCTGAGAGGGGTAATTGTTCCATTTTATGATGATATGTCGGGGCAGGAGGAGAGCCTTCCGGGGCACCATAAGTCGTTTATAGTTCAATTTGAGAGACCAAGTAACGAAGTTAATGAACTTGATTTTATCTTAAAGTTGTGACTTCAAGGTTTCCCGTGATTGGGTTTGTAATCTTGTTGAGCCGGTCTTTTTGTATACTTATTTTATTTTTTACCAGTTTTGGATTTAAGGCATGTGTGGAATTTGCATTTTGCAGCTGGAATAATATTTCAACATGGCTGGCAAACTCTCTTTGATATATTTATTAATTGCAACCCGTTTCCTGCTCTTGATTTCTCTTGCTGAGTTCATTGATATCTGGATTTAGTTTTTAGAGTGAATATTATCATTTACCTTTTTTTTCCCTCAATTCTTTAATACCTTTTTAAGTTATTTCCTATTTTCTTCTTTCTTTATGATATTTTTAGATACATTATTAACATTTGTAACAGAAGTTGAAGATAATAATGAATAGAAAATAAAACCATAAAAGTTTGTACTTGTTTATTTATACTTTCAATTTTCTTTATATTTTTATTAAAATGGTAAAATGAATCAAATTATTCGACTCACTCAAATGATTCATTGGCCATTCAGTACACACACCCAAAAAAAAAAAAAAAAAATTAACTTTTTCAAACTTCTTAACCAAAAACAAAATTATTTTTTTTTCAACTTTCTCAAAATTTATGTAAATTTCTCCTATTTTTACAAATTTAAACCAAGCATTTAACTAATCACTAAATTGTCACATGTCAACCTACATGCATAGCTAGATTTTTTTGTACGGCCAAACAGCCCTTTAATAATACATTTGTTCAAACTTGACTTAAAATATAAATAAATTAAATTAATTATTTCGTTATTTTTTATTCTAATAGCAATTAAGTTTTATTGCATTGGATAAATCTTAATAATACACTAGCAAATGCTCGTGCCAATTTGTAAAATAAACTTGCATAAAAAATTATAAAGATAATCCAAATAAAATAATAATACTACTAAAAAGAGACTAAGGGTGTGTTTGGTGCATAAAAAATCTCTGAAAATCTCTATACATTTTTACACATTCTTATCTTTTCAAAGTTTAAAAAAAAAATTCAATATCTTTAAAAAAAAAGTCGATAACTAAAATTCGGTTAGTCAAATAGCAAAAATTTTTTCGTCATTCTCACCATAGACTTTCAAGTTACCGAATAACACTGATTTTGACTATTTTTTGTGAGGTCGTAGAAACCATTCTAACAGATTATAGAAACCGTTTTGACGGATTCGCACGGTCAACTTCCGTTCAATCGGTTTCTGCAATCCGTTTGGACGGATTGTAGTGTGAAGAAGTCATGACTGTCCAAAATTTTGAATCCGTTTAAACGAAAATCCAATCCATCGAAACGGAATCTTACTGTTTATCTCCAAAAAACGCGATTTGAAATATATCATCAAACACAAAAATTTTTTTCAAATTACATTTTATCTCACTTTTTATCACTCTAAATGTACCCTAAATATAACGTAACTATGACCCAGACTAATGATCATTGTGGCCATTAAACAAAGTATCCAACAACTGAACATATTTTAAATTCAAATTCTTGAATTTTTTCTTTACATATATTTTTACATAGATTTTTAATTACACATATTAAGTCAAATAATATCATTTTTTTTAAATAGATGAGGTATAATAAAATTTTTAAAGAAAAAGTAAAAAAAACCTAACATATAAATAATAATTAATTTTTATAATTTTACAACTCTAATTATTATTTAATAAATTTTATTCTTAATAATTAAAAATTAAAAAATAATTACTTACGTTTTTGTTTGATATTTTTTATTTTATTTCTATTTTGTGAAATTTATTTGTTTATAGTTTTATTCTATCTCTTATATTAAAGGAAAAAGAATAATTGTATTTCAGTTGGTTCGCAGGTATTATTAGGATGTACTTAATGTAATAAAATTTAATTATTATTAGAATAAAAAATAAAAACATAATTACATGATTTATAAAATTTGAAAAATATGAACCTTAATTCAATTATTATTATAAAAAATAGAGTTACATGGTAAATTAATTTTTAAATAATAAAAAATTATTTGTGATGGGCTAAAGTTATTTATAACGTTTTTAAAGGCAAACAGGTCGTTTACTTACCCAACACGTTTGGTTAAAATTCTGATCGAAACAGGCGTTTCAACTTTCGAAAAAATTAATGAAAGAATCGCAGCAATTTTTATCTTAACCAGATAGCAATATATAGAATATATTCGAAACTATATAAAAGTGTATAAAATAAAATTATAAAAGTAAATATCTTATAATTTATATAATAAATAAAAATTTTAAATTTTATTATTTCATAATTTATATTTATAAAAATTTATAAAATTTTATTTTATTTTATTTAACTTCGAACCGACCCACGATATATATTGGGATCTTGTGTCAGAAAGTTCTTTGTCCTTCTCTTTCCAAAGCTTCCAGCCCAGTTCTTCATTGTAGTATTCGACCCTTCGTCTCCACCAGGCAACGTACTGTTCCGTGCACATCTCAAAGTAAATAAACTTTGTTACTATAACTCTCTCTCTCTCTCTCGGCAGAGATTTGTTCTGTTCTTCATCCAATTAATTCCCAACGTTTTTTCTAGTAAATTTGTGATATCTTTCCTTTTTGTTTTTGTTTTTGGACTGATTGTGCCGATGTTTTTCTTTCTCACTGATAATATGATATCACAGAATGGGTGGTAGTTCATTCGATGATGATTCGGAATTGGCCTTCCCTTTAAATGGGGGCCGGAATATTGTTTTGGTTGGCCGCACCGGCAACGGAAAAAGCACAACAGGAAATAGCATCCTGGGAAGGGAGGCATTTAAGTCAGGAGCTAGCTCAGCCGGTGTTACTGGCACTTGTGAGCTGCAGAAAATTACATTGGAAGATGGCCAGTTTCTTAATGTCATCGACACGCCAGATATATCTATCTATCTATCTTTTTCTATCAGCATTCAAATTCTTATTCCTTTCCTATCCTATGGGAGCTAAAGACTTTTAAGTGTGCAAAGGCACTTTTTCTAACAATTTTTATTTTTGTGTTTGTCCCTTTGCAATCTGGAGGAGTTCCAGTCATATACTGTTATAAGGCTGCGTCCGTTGTCTTACAATCCCACGTAGTCAGTGCCAGAGGATGACAGAGGACTGTGGTGGGATCAAGCTCAGTGCAGAAAAAAATAAATTACTAAATAAATTTTAGAGCAAAATGAATTAACTTATCCCTCAAATAGTTTACCCCATGTTTTGAACAACCCAATCCAGCCAACTCTCTTAACTTACAGCCCAAGACATTTTATAATTCTGGTTCCGCCTTCACACTTAGCCACGTGCCATATGCGGGGATCGGCCTTTATTTTTGCTTATCCACTCTTGGCTAACATTTAGTCTTCTCAATCAGCTAAGCTAACAAAAAATTGCAGGATTATTTGATTTTTCTGGGGAGACTGAATCTATCGGCAAAGAGATCTTTAAATGTTTCGAGTTGGCCAAGAAGGGAATTCATGCAGTTATCTTAGTTTTCTCAATAACGAATCGCTTTACAAAAGAAGAGGAAGCTGCCCTCCAAAGCCTGCACACTTTGTTTGAGGGTAAAATTAATGACTACCTGATTGTTGTATTTACTGGCGGGGCTACACTCGGAAAAAATCAAACATTGGAAGATTACTTCGGCGTCCGCTGCCCTAAGCCATTAAAGGTAAGTGCGTCTCATGTGTTTTAAACTATTTTGACTTTTATTCACCATTGATTGTTGAGTTATGTGTCATAAGATATAAATTGGTACCTTCTGTTCATAACTTTTTGCCCCTAACACCACAATGGAAATAGAACTAATTATGAATATATATATATATATATATTCCTTCCCTTTTTATCCCCTAATGCAACTACCATTTACTTTTTTCCTTTTGCAGTTGCGAACCAATGCTATGCAAGTACTGGAGCCTGCAATTGGTTTATTGGTTATATAATGTGTGAGTTAGATTAGAATATACTGACTGAATGATTTTTTTTTTTTTTTTTTTGAAAGGTGAATTTTTTTTTTTTTATTTTTTGAGGGGAGGGGGAAGACTCGAACTCGAGTCATGAGGGGCAGAAAAGGCTGCTCCTGACTGAATGATTATTTTGTGAACATTGGTGTAGGAAATCCTCCTTTCATGTGACAACAGAATAGTTCTCTTTGATAATAAGACCGAGGATGAATTCAAGAAAGCTGAACGAGTTAAACAACTTCTCTTACTCGTAGACATGGTTGTAGAGCAGAATGGTGGTCTTCCATATACAGATGAAGTTTGCCGAATTGAAGGTGAGAGAGTCCTTCCCTCTGGCTGTTTTTTCGTTACTGTAACAAGACGATACTTGGAAGTGAAATTGGAACAATGTTTGACAGAAGGATGCTAATGAACTTCGACGTCAGAAAGATGAAGTCAGTTCCTTGGCGGCACGGTGCTCGGATCAGGATCCGGAGTTACCTGAATTGATGGACAAGATGCATAGGTCGTATGAGGAGCTGGTCAAGCGAATAACTGAGATGGTATATATTAGTAATATAATATTACTAGATTATTATTAAAATATAATACTAGGTTACGATGATTGAAAGAATTGTAAATAATCTACTCAACTAAATGATTTATACGATGATAAGAGTTAAAATAACGTTGCCCCAAAAGGGGTAGTCGAGTTGGTTCGGATGGCAGGCTGAATAATCTGTGACTAATAGGTCTCGAGTTCGACTCCTCTTGAGGGCAGTTTTTCCTCTAATTGTGGAGGGTCGTCTAACAGCCTTTTCGGCTGACCCGGTTAGCCAGGACTTGCCTAGGCTAGTTTACCTCATCGTGGTTCTTTGCTGGCTAGGACCACGTGGCGGGTTTCACCCAGTGCGCACCCATGAGTAGCGGCTACGGGGTTCTTCCCGACCCCAGGAGTTAAAATAACGTTACACTTCATTTGAAATGGTAAATTTAATATGATTTAATTTCATTTGATGCGAATTTTCACTAATTATTATGTTTATAAATAAAATAATATTATTAAGAGTTAGATTTGATTTCATTTGGTAACTTAAATTTTAGTGTTTCTATATAATTTGAAATTTAATTCATAAATTTTAGTGTTTCTATACAATTTGAAATTTAATTCAAAATAATAGAATTTATGAGAATTCATTATTTTCTTAACCAATTTAAGTAAATTGATTAATTTATCCTCTTATATCATATTTTTTACTTCCTAGTAACATAGTTAAATTTGATATTTCTCTTAAATTAAATCAATTCAATTCTTAAATTTAAATTATGCTTCAAACTCATAATTTTATTTATCAAATTAAATCGAATTAATTTTTTATTTTAAAATTTAATCAATTTTAAGAGATTAATATTTTGAATCGGAGCTTAAAAGTTTGTAACCAAATTGTTTTGTTTTACAGGTTCAATCAAGGCTCAAAGAGTCTACTCGCATGCTTGAACAGCAATTGGCAGAGGAGCGAGCCGCGTGACGGAAGGCAGAAGAGAATGCGCAGAAGGAGGTTGAGGATCTTAGGCAACGTTTGGAGAGTGCCCAGAGAGAAACCAATGATCTTCGCAAGCTAGCCGAGAGGGGCAATTGTTCTATTTTATGATGATATGTCGAGGCCGTTGAAGAGTTTTCCGGAGCACCACCTATCGTAAATAGTTTAATCTGTGAGAACAAGTAGACGAGTTAATGAACTTTATTTTATCTTGAAGTTGTGACTTCATTATTTACCATGCTTGTGTTTGTAACCTTGTTTACTGTTCTTTTTTATTTTATTTTTCTCCAGTTTCGGATTTAATGTGTGGAGTTTGAATTTTGCTGGAATATTAATATTTCAACGGTGCTGGCAAAACCTCTTTGATATCTTTAATTGCAACTCGTTTCCTGCTCTTGATTTCTCTTGTTGAGTTCATTGATATCTGGATTAATTTAGTGCTTCACATTTACTTATTTTTTGATTCTTTAGTACTTTTTTGAGTTATTTTCTATCTTCTTCTTTATTTTTGATATTTTTAGATACATGATTCACATTTCTAAGAAAAGGTGAAGATAAAAATGAATAAATAATAAAACCATAAAGCTTTTGTAGTAGTTTTTTATACTTTCAAATATTTTTTCTTTAATCTCTTAATAAAATTGTAAAACTATCCAAATTATTCGACTCACTCAAATTTGATTCGTGGGCTGTTTGTCACACAAAAATAATAATAATAAAAATAATTTTTACCAATTTTTCCCCCAAGCAAAAAAATTGACTTTCTTCAATCTTTACTAATATTTTTATAATTTTTATCATCTCTCTCAAATTTTCGCTAACTTTCTTCCATTTTTACAAATTTATACTAGGCAATTAACTAATCATTAAATTGCCATGTGTTAGTTCCAAATGCAAAATTGTATATTTTTTGTGCAGCCAAATGACCCATCGGTGATACATTTGTTCAAACTTTACTCAAAATATAAATAAATTAAATTAATTATTTATTTTGATTCTATTAACAACTAAATTTTATTGCATTAGATATATAATTTACTAAAAATTGCCCGCGCCTAAACGTACGTATGAATTACAATTTGACCTACAAAAAGTTTAAATGTAAATTTGTAAAACAAACCTAGATGAAAAGTTGTTAAAATAATCTATAAAAATCATAAATTTGAAGAGACTTAAGGATAATATAACTATGACCTTGACAAAATTTGACAAAAATCAAGTGTACATGAGAAATTATGAAATTAACTTATAAAAATAAAAGTTACGAATCAAAAATTATTTTGAGTTATGCATATTACTATCACTTAAACATTCTTAACCTAATCTTGTAAAATAATAATAATAATAATAATAATAATAATAATAATAATAATCAATCAATCAATCAATTAAATAGCCAAAGTCTAAACTTATTTTTTTTTAAAAAGTCACTAATCAAAAAAAATAATGAGAAATCAGTATCGTTTTAACTTAAATACACCTTGACCAAATTAATAGCTACATTAAAAATAAAAATAAAAATAAAATCAACTAATTCAATAGTATAGCCAACTAGTTATTTCAATTCATTATATATATAAGTAAAAAAATCATTGTACAATTTACAATAGTTTATGATACGAAAATACGCCATCCATGTTATTAGGATATTGTTCGTGTCAAAATGTACTTCCTTAGGCATGGGATAAATCTAACCTCTATCAATTTGAATATCAATGAAAAACAAAAAATAATTATCAAGGCCCACAACAAAATATAGAAAAATTAATTCACATAAATAATTTCACAATAATATTAACACGGGATCAAAAATTTATCCGAGTTTGAATAATTTGATTGTATCTTAAACCATATTCGACAAAAATTAAGATATATTTAATACACAATTGGAGATGCATCAACACATATTAGCAATTAAAAGTTAAATAATCTTTAAACTAAAAAGAATTGTAACAATTAAAAAACATCTTAGGGAGAATAATTAAGGGCTCATTTGGTTTATTTTTATATTTTTTATTTTCTATTTTTGTTTTTCATTTTCTGTTTTGAATTTATTTTTCATTTTGTGCTTTCGAAAACAAATGAAACAAGTCAAAACTCATTTGATTACTTGTGTTTTCAAAATTTGTTTTCAAAAATAAAAAATGACTTTATACATGAAATGAAAAATGGTAAAAAATCGTTTTGAGAGTTTTTAACAAAAAATGAGGAAAATCTCAAAACATAAAAAATAGAGTATTTTCTATTTCTTCGTTTTGAGTTTTTAACACATAAAACAAAAATAAAAAACAGAAAATAGAAAAATAAACCAAATGCCACCTAAATAATCTGATTAATCTAAGAAGCATTTTAAAAAGTAAGGACTTTTTTTATTTTTATTGAATATGCAAGGTATTTGGTTCAGTTTGTCTACATCTCGACTAATATCTTGAGCTTTTAAAGTTAATGACCGAGAAAACCCTCAATGGCCTTAAGAAGACTTGAACCAGTAACAAATAGGAAACAAATCTAAAATTTTACTACTTGAGTTACTTTTCAAGATTAAGAAAGTAAATATAAGTTGAGTTCGATTTTAAAGAAAATTGGTAGGTGGGTATGATAAAAGAATAAAAATGAGTTAGATGTGATTAGAAGAGAGAGAGAGAGAGACTATTTTTCAATTAATAGCAAAAGAGACAAAGACTAAGATTCAGTAATAGAGGTTATAATAGTTGAAACTAGGGATCCCTCCCCTCGGCTTACCTATCAAAAAAAAAAAAATAGTTGAAACTAGGGAGGGAAAGAATGGGGTAGGGTTCTGGCGACATTAAGACAAGACTGAAGGTTGATTTTTAATTAGCAAGTTAGTTACGATTAGGCGGGATATAAAAAGTTAGAGAATTAAAATATGCCATTCATTTAATTTTAAAAGGGACAATATCAGACAAGACAATTAAAATTTTAGGTTTTATATACATTAAAATTAAATTTTTAATTAAATATTCATTTTTTAAGAATTTTTAAAAGAAAATTAACTCTAAAAAAATAATTTTTTTAAAATAAAAAATCTTAGTCGACTTTATAGGTATCAATATACAGTGTCTAATAAATACATAAAATTTTATTATTTATTAAAAATATTATCATATTTTTTAAAATATTAATTTAAAAAATTTTATAAAAAATATTTAAAAAATATAAAAATAGTGAAATAATGTGTTTCAATATGAAGTGACCGAAAAAATAACTAAAATAGAGAGAAAAAATAATCATGCCCATTGAACAAAATAATCAACGACTGAAAATATGTCAAATTAAATTCTAGAGCTTAATTATTATATAGATTTTGAATTACACATATCAAGTCAAACACTGTCATTTTTTTAATAGATGGGGTGGAATTAAATTCAAAATAATAAAATTCCTAAAGAAAAAATATAAAATTCCTAACACTTAAAGTAATAATTATTTTTTATTATTTCACACAACTAAGAATTAGTAAAAAAAATTTATTCTGACTAATTATTTATAAATAATAATCAGATTAAATAATAAAAATTAAAAAAATAGTTAATTACGTTTTTGTTTGATGTCTTTTATTTTATTTCTTCTTTGCGAAATTTATTTTCTGCGCATCTAAGAATAATTTAATAAATTTTAATCCAAATAATTATTTATAAATAATAATCAAATTAAAATAATATAAATTAAAAAAATAATTAATTACGTTTTTGTTTGATGTATTTTATTTTATTTCTTCTTTGCGAAATTTATTTGCTTTTAGTTCTGTTCTACCTCATCTATTAAAAAAAAAAGAATGATTGCATTTAATAAAATTTAATTATTATTAGAATAAAAAATAATAAGTATAATTATATGATAAAAAATAAAATTTGAAAAGTCGTGTATTAAAACGTTTTTAAAGGTAAACAGATCGTTTAAAATTCAGATTGATACTAACGTTCCAGCTTTTCATAAAAATTTAATGAAAGAGATCGCAGCTATTTTTATTCTAACCAGACAGCAATATACAGTTATATATGGCGATATATATATATATATATTGGGATCTCGTGTCTCTGCCCTTCTCTTTCCACAGTGGCGGAGCCACGTTATGGCAGGGGGGCAAGTGAACTCTGAATTTTTGATATTAAATTACAAAAATGTCTTTGGTATTTTACCTTTAATTGAAAAATAAATGAATTCAAAGTTAAGTTATATTGGTCTTATTTAAAAATTAAGGTAAATTCAAAAATTTTCAACATAAAAAGAGTTTATAAAAATTAAATCCAAATATTTTTTTGAAATAAAATATATTGTCCTATTACACTATTCAATATTTTTGTACATAATATCAAAAAATATAATATATAACATAATAAATTCTATAAACAATAAAAACTTAATAATAATTATATTTTTTTAAGTAATGATAGATATCTTATTAAATCTTAGATACTGTTAAAATAACTAGTTAAACCATTAAATTGAAAAAAGTATAATCAACGGTTTAATGTTCAAGAATAATTTTATCTCTCCCTAAAAGCGATATTATTTCTCTCCTACTCTTAGTCCGAAGATAACTTGTTATTCCCGTCTTAGATACTCGGTGCCCCCTGACTGAAAATTCTGAATCCGCTCCTGTCTTTCCAAATCATGTCTTTTAATATGTTATCAATTTAGTAATCTACCCTTTAAAAAGCAAGTCGTCATATTTTTAACTTGAATCATGGGATTCACTTGATTTAAAATAAAGGACTGAGATTTAATTTCAAGAAATTAAAGTTAAAAGAAGTTAAAGTTAAAAGCCAACTTCAGCCCCATCCTTTTCCGCGAGGGGCATACCCATCCTTTCCTGCAAGGGGCATAAAAGTCTGTTTAAATACCAAGGTCACATAAAAGTCTGTTTAAATACCAAGGTCAAAAAAACTATAAAGAGAGGGAGAGAAATTGTTGGGAATTTCCTTCTACTAGCCAAGTTCGAAGGGTAGAAAAATTCGGTTTCAAGGGGAATTGCAATAAAAAAATTCACCGTAGGAAGGGTAGTAGAAAATGCGGGGTAGCGATTTCTTTATATTTAATTTAATAGTTTCAATTTAATTTAATTAAATTTATTTTTAAAATAAAAATAAAAGTTTAAAAATTTTGACTGAAATACAATTAATACTGAATGTTAAAGATTACGTATCATTAAAGTGTAAAGAAATCTTAGCTGTTTGTTTTACCACTGCAGCCCCTGTAGTGGATTTTTCACTGCAGCTCCCTTGAATCCAGAAAAATCAGAGTTCCAGGGGGCTGCAGTGGATAAATCAACGGTTAAAATGTGATTGCATTAAATTTAATGATCTTAATTTATTGTAATAAAATTAAATTTAAAATAAAAATAGAAGTTAAACAAAATTTAATTGGAACGTAATTAATAAAGAATATGAAATGACACATCTTATTTTAATGCAATCATATCCTAGCCGTTGATTTACCCACTGTAGCCCCTGCAGTAGATTTTCCCACTGCAGCCCCCTGGAACCCGAAAAATCAGGGTTCTAGGGGGCTGCAGTGAAGAAATCCACTGCAGGGGATGCAGTGAAAGAATGAAGGGTTGAGATTTATTTTTACTTTAATGACATGCGACTTTTTACATTCTGTATTAATTGTGTTCCAATCAGATTTTTTTAACTTTTATTTTTATTTTGAAAATAATTTTAATTAAATTAAATTAGAACCATTCGATTAAAAACAATCAAATCTCAGCCTTTGATTTTCTACTGCAGCCCCTACAATGGATTTGTTCACTGCAGCTCCCGGAACCCGAAAAATCATGGTAAAATTAATTAATATATGGGCAATGTATATAAATGTAGATTAATTGGGGAGGCCTCTTGTCTACTACCTCAGGCTTCATGGATGGTGCTTTTAATTAACCCTGTATCCAACCCACACAAGAATGGGCAATTAATTATTGCAGCTAGCTTGTGCCATATTTTGTGTTGCTTTTAGCGTTGAGGAATCAAAAAGTCATATTAGTAAATTTTAGGGTTAGCTTGGGTACTATAATTGGTTTTTGGTTTCTCTTTATTTAACTTATTTTTGTCTTATATGAATTTTTTTAATAAAATTTATTTTTTTAAGTTTTTTTAGCTTATTTTTAAACTGAGCATAATTTTTTTATATTTTTTTGTGAATACAATTAATACGCCCAATGACTAAAATTTAAAATAATAAAATTTTTGGAAAAAAAAAAATTAAAAAATGATTTATGGTACCCAAACCAAGCTCCAGTGCTAGTATGGCATTGCTTTTTGGGCCACCACATAGCTTCCTTTGTTTATGGTTGAGGATTCCTTCAAGTTATGATAATATATAGTGTAATTGTAAAGCTTCATGTATCTCTTAAATTAAGTAATGAGTGATATTGCAGCTACGTATAGGTGATTGTTGATCGGAGGCTAGGTTAGATTACATACAACTTGTCTTCATCTACTTGTTTTGGATTTCACTAGATCACCCTTCCGTGTTTTATCAAAAATCCACTTGCTATATATTGTATTGCTGTTTGTTTTGGATTTCACTAGATCACCCTTCCGTGTTTTATCAAAAATCCACTTGCTCTATATTGTATTGCTGTGGGTTTCTTTTTAAATACATTTATATCACTCCACTTGCTATTTTGGATTCTTAAGGATCGATCTTATAAGTCTACTTCCCATATCATCACTTTGGTAAGCAATGAGTAGTCGGTTTCCTTTTTTTTTTTTTTTTTGGTTGAAGCCTGTTAATCATATTTTAAAAAGAAAATATGGTAAGAAAAAATTAAAATTTTTTTTTATTTGTAAGTGAGTTATCCTATTTTAAGTATTTTATATATATTTTTTTTTAAATAAATGTAAATAATATGTCTAAAATCTGTTGCATGAGAAGAAAAAAAAATGGAAAGAAAAAAAAATCGACCTATAAAACAAGAGTAAATATTATGATAGTGTAATTACAAGTAAATCAGAGTACATAATCTTGCAGAATATTATTAAAAACGATTGCATGCCTTCTTCTCATTCGGGTCTTTGCACTTAAAACCTTCATTAACTTAATCATTGGGATCTTTTAACCTTGATCATTGGGACCTTTTAAGGATACTTTAGGATTGGTGGTCATTCACTTTTTTAGCATCTTTTAGGCACCGTTTGGTGTACTAAAAATCAAAAAAAAAAATTAAAAATTTTAAAAATCTTTAAAACCTATTCACTTTTTATCTCACTACACGAATTATGAACTCACACTTTATCTCACTTTTTATCACTCTAATAAGAAAATTTCAATTATGGAGATTCTAGGTTATCTTATTTAATCATCAATGACTATTCCATTAAATGTTATGGTTCGTATTGTGATTATTTTTCTTGGGCGATCAAAAGTGAAAATATAATTATTTGCTGTGATTAATTTTCTTTAAATATCAAAAGTGAACCACAAATTATATTAAAAAAAAAAAACTACTATTGGTTATCAAACTATATTATCATTAAATTCTTTGAACTAATTAAATAGCATATTATTATCGATGCCTCAACTTATACACATCGAGTGGTTATGATCATGACATGTGTTGAACTTATACATATCGAGTGGTTATGATCATGACATGTCAAGTCACTCAACACAAATTTGACTCATAATTTAATTAAGAACAATATTAGATGCATTTCATTCTTAATTTCTCACACTAATAATTAGTATTCATTGTAACATAATGGACTATATAGTATGAATAAAAAAGTTAAAAATAAAATGCTAAATCGCATTCAAAAAATTATCTTAAATTCAACGAATTAATTTGTTAGATACATATTTATTTAATTATTTTGGATTTTAATAAATTAAATGAATTAATTGTTAGGATTTTGATCTAATATTCAAATAAATTTAAGATTTGATTTGAATGATGTCAATTATCTAGACATTATTACTCATTTTGTTAGGAAACTATTTTAAAAAATAAAATAAAAAATAGCTAGCCACCTAGAGCACCATTATACTTTTAAATGTTGAATTAATGCATTAGGAATAACTTGTATGGTTAAGTGGGTTTTTGGTGTGTCTCGTTTTGTCCCGCATTAGCATTAAAAATTCAAAACACTTCCACCCACCTTTATTTAACTAATTCAACAAAGAATGTCGTAAAATGATGATCGATTGCTTTGTAAAACCATTACTTATAGCCGTTGTCTTTTTTGAAATCAAACCGTTGCATTATTTGCTTGTTTGAAAAATATTGTCACATAAACGAATAGACAATGCCCGATAATGTCACAGGATCAAATATTCGTTGCCATGTTATCTAACAACGTTTTTTTTTTTTTTTTTTTTTTAATCGCCTTTTGTAATAATTTTTGTTTGTTGTTGTAAGTCACTTTTGTTGTGGTGATTATCTCAAATAACTTCACAATTTCATCCTAATCAAGCAATAATTTAGTTTGAATAATGTGTCATATCGTTCATTAATAATAAGTACATAACCTCCTCTTGTTTTTATTTTGTGCATAAGATTAAAAATCGAATAATTTGAACCAGTTTATATTAATTTTGTTAAAAATTAAATTGAAATTGACTTATTATGAAATCCAGTTAATTTTAAAGTTTATTTAATTTTAAATTTGATTCGTTAAATATAAATGTATATAAAATTATCAAGTCATTCCAAAATATTCAACTCTATTATTACTTTGTTTAAGATCGATTTAAAAGTTCAGCAAACCAACTTATTTATAACTTGACCGTGTATGCATGGGTAATTGCGTGCATTCATAAAGATTGTGATAAAGTTTCACTAACTCGGTAATTATTCGAAATCTACTCTCTGGAAAAATGCTAAGTTCACAACATTATTTTACAACATTAAAAACGGTGTCGTTTTGAGCCAATGTATCACGCTACTCGATATTTTACACCACTCTCTGACACTTTTTTTACATTATACTGGTCATGACGAGTTATGACCAGTGTATTTTTACACTATACTGGTCATGACCCGTCATGACCAGTTCATTTTGGATGTTGTAAAATAATGTTGGAGTCATGACCAGTTTATTTTGGATGTTGTAAAATAATATTGGAAGAAAGTGTTGTAAACGTAGCATTACTCTACTCTCTGTTCGTTTTGGAGGGCGTTTGAAGCGTCAAAAAACAAAATAAAATGTTGTTTAAGTAACTTTTTGATGTTTGGTGTTCAGCTATCAAATCACATTTTTCAGAGATGAATAGTATCGCTAGAACGAATTTTTGTCCTTTTCAACTAATTTTGACAAAAAATTTTTGACTTTTTATCAGAATGTTGAATTTTAAATCTATTCAAATAGATTTTTAAATCCGTTCTAATAGATTTATGTTATAACTTTCTATAAATTGTTGAAAAATTTTGGGGATTTATAGAGAAATTATTAGAATTTATGAAAATGTTATTAGGATTTATAAAAAATTTATTGAAATTTGTATAAATTTGTTAAGATACGTAGATATATGTAAATTTATAAAAATTTTACAAAGTATAAGGTAGATAAATATATTAAAGAGTTTTAGAGATTTTTAGAATTTTTTAAGAATTTTTTTTGGCACTCCAAACACTACCGTAAAGTGGTTAGAAACATCTAGATCATTGATTTTTCATTTATTTGGCAGACATCCATAATATCAAATGGCATGGGATGGTGATAATCCAAATCTTTAGGAAATTATTTAGAAACCATTTTACCTTCTTAACTTTTAATTAATTAACTTTTTAATTTTTTTTTAAATGATCAAATTTTACTATCTTATCTTTTTAACTCCGTTTAAAACATAAAGGGAAAAATGTCAAATTAATAAAAATCTAAAAAATTAGTCACTAACAGATTAACTTTTTTTTTTTCTCAAACATAAAAAAATTAACTTTTTAATAGTTAGTAGTTAGTTAACTTTTTCTTCCCAAACACAATCTTAGCGTGATTGACCATTTCTGTAATTTAAACATAGACGATAAGTTATTTTTGAAGTGTTAGGAATCGTGGTGAGTCATTTTTCAAAAATAAACAGTGTGATGAATTCCTCCAATCTCACCTTTCCAAACCCATTCTAAATTCACATGTATAATGTACGTACAGTTAGTCCAAGAGTTCTGTATAGAGTACCCCTCGCAGCCCGCCAATCACCATCAGCCACTGCTCCTCCACCACCAAAGATAGCAAGCTGTTTTGTTTTTAAAAACTGGGTGCCAATGCAACCTGCAGGCATTTCAGTTAAAGTAGCACCAATTAATCGATTGACTCTCTTGCTGTATCCCACTGGCTACATGTATGTTAAAGTTATACATCGTGCAAGTGGCCTTTAAAAGACACGCTTTTGCTTTTTGATTATGTGTGTGTGTGTGTGTGTGTGTGTGTGTGTGTATAGAAGTTATAAGTTTCCTAAACTTGCAAGAATCAAAGTTGTGAAGATGAAGACTTATTACTCATTCTGCTGCATTTCAATGGTGATTCTCTTGTTCTCCTCAGGTATTACATAATTACAACTCTGCATATATACATGTCTTTCGTTGTAAATGCACCTGTGCTTTAGCAAAGTCATCCATGATCATTAGTTTTGTTTAAGAAATGTAGGCCATGCTGAGTTCTCCCTCCGAATAAACACATCCGAAGGCACGCTGACTTCCTATGGAGGTGCTGTGGCTTCTATTGTAAAATTTGAATCTAATCCTGCATAATATACTGGTGACATGTACAGCAAGAAATGGAAAAAAAAATAATTAATGAAAAATTTAAAGTAGTTAACCACTCAGCTGTATCATTATTTATGTGTAGTAAATTTTTGGTCGTTTGAAATAAAAATAAAATATTTATTTTTAAGTACAAAAATAGTAAAATATTTATTACGTTTAGCGACCAGTTGATTGATTAAGGTCTACTGTTATTAATCATATTTATTTAGTCGGAAAAATAATCAATTTACTAACTAATTTTAATTTGGTGTGTAAAAGTTAGCATTTAACAGCAAATAGTTTAATTTTAACGACCAATTGGCCGTAATAAATATATTATTATTTTTTATTAAAAATTTTTAACAATCAATTAATCAAAAAAAAAAATACCCTTTAGCATCCAATGTTAATTTGGCCAAAAAAATTTTACCATTAGCATCTGGTAAAAATAAATCACCCTTCAACAACTAAATTTGTATTTGGTCAAAAAAAAAAAAAAATTGCCACCAAAATTGTTTTTTCTTGTAGTGATTTCCACAACTTAGTTCAGTCAATGTTTTTGTCACTGTTAACTATCCGCCATGGTTAATTATCTATTATATGTATAATCACTTATTAATACACACACACACACACACACACACACACACACACACACATATATATATATATATATATTGTCCACTTGTCTGTTGTAAGCAGTGGTGACGGGTGTTTCTGCTATAATCTCAGCAAGGAAGGTTGAGTCTGGAAATGGAAATGGAAGGAGGTGCGTCACAGTGATGGACAAGGATGGATGTGATCTGTCATCGTGCAAGCAGCGTTGCCTTGAAATTAAGAATGGAAACGGACTCTGCCTAGCCCACAGGAGCGATGGTTATCAGTGTGTTTGCATTTTCAATTGTTTGACTTAGCTATTTGTAATTATTAATGCATTTTATGTATTTACATAAATGAGATGGATCAATAAATAAATAAACTAGGATAAATCTTTTTACACACATGGATTAAAAGTAAAAATAATAATAATAATAATCCCTAAATTTGATTTATTTCATTTTTCCATATTTGATTTTGGACGATTTCAAATCTTTGAATATTTATCTCCTTTTTTCAGATTTGATTTCGTTTGAATATTTATCTCTTTTTTTCAGATTTGATTTCGGACGATCTCCCGAAAATCAAATCTTGGAATATCGACATTGAATATGAACTTTTGTTATTTATAGTTTTCTTTAAGGATTATCATTTTTTTTTTTTGGATTTGTAATAATAAAAATAAAACTAAACAAATAGAAACTAAGAAGTGGCATAGTAAAAACATATATAAAATATAAGAGCAAGTGGTGAAAATTATGATGAGCCAATTATCAAAATTTACACTAAAAAAAAATCTATAAAAATAAAGAAATAAATAAATTGAAACTATAAAAATAAACCGTTAAAGGATAACTAGTGAAGAGTGAAAAGTACAACATGTTTTTTTCTCCTTTTATAAGTTATTTTGCGGTGATGGTGTTATTATTAATATAACATGATAAGTTATTTTATTTAATTTATAAATTAAAACTGAATGACAAAAATTGATCAATTTATTAAATTTTATTATTAAATATGCGAAAGTGGCCAAATGGATTAATTTTAGGTGATAAGATGACTTCCGATCGAGATATTAAATTCCCTTCAAGTCGCTTAGATGGCCAGGGAAATCAGAGGCATCTGATAGAATACACCCGACCGAACAAGGTTACTCGAACAACTATGACCCAACTGACCAAGCAATGTGGATCCCGATCGAGCCAGAACAACCTTTACACTAAAGATAATATAATTTACGCCACAGTCATATGTACAATCGTCTTCTAACATATTCCACAATATGCACTTATAAAAATACTGCCTGCTACTTAACAGTTTTGATAACCAATTAAGATAATTGACTTTATAACATACAATACAAATGACGTAACCTGATTGGAGAGAAGCATAATTGTAAAAAGCTCATCTACATCCTAACCATGCAGGTCTCACACCTCTGTATAAATCACTATTTCACAAGAACACATAGATATACATTCTTGTTTTACTGAAACTTTGTCAAAATATTTACTCAACTCTTTTACTAAGTTAAGTATCAGAGACTCTTTAATATGCACCACACCGGTATACGAGACAACTTTTCAGGCTTAGAGTGGACTCTCAGGAGGGTACAAAGTTACTGAATTATCACTAAGTATACCTTGAAGAGAGAATTTAGTCCATGATGGTTAGTGCCAACGCAATATCTTCCGCTGCTCTATTACCTCCACCATCATCCTCCGCCACTTCCCGCCACATACCACCTCTCCCGCGACCGTTCCATAATCAAAGAGGGGAGGCAAAAAACGTCACACAATTCATAGAGAAAGACAACATGACATTTACTTGAAGTGGCAGAAGTGCTTAAGGAAAGCTATGAGATAAACAATCAGAGATTGAATTTCTAGTTGAAATTCATCTCTAGCCATTATCTCTATTGAATTTCCGAGTCTCACAAAGACCATCAGCTTACAATCAAAGACCATGAACTCACTTCTCTACCAGCCTATCTTCATCAGCCTTCATCAGAATATCAAGTTTGTCTAATTAGCATTGGAGCTATCACGATTCATGCTGAAGAAGAATGGAATTTTCCATATGCAAGGCATCTTTGGCCTGGGCAACCAGCTTCAGGGAGAATTTGAGCCGAGAGAAACTGAGCCGCGTAATCACACTTTTGGTCTTGAGTTCCATCTATATATATCAAAACGAGAGAAAGATGAAATTAGGGAGGAGGAAGAAGACGAAATGAAGCGAAAAATCACTCAAAAAATTTAACAAAGTTACTTTCCACGGGCCTAAAGAAATACTTGATCCAAACACAATCCCTAGTATTTAGTTGGAACAATTCAAGGATCCCAAGGCTTTTGTATTTGAGATTATTGAAATCCATAAGCTTGAATGGACTACTTCTGAAAAAGGAGGAAAATAAGAGAGGAAGAAACCTTAATAGTTGTCAACCTGTCTGTTCAGACTTCGGTTACAGGTCCAAGCTACACCATCCGTCCAGCTGCACCGGGAGAAACTATCAACTAAACAATTCAAGTTGTTAGAGCCCATGAGTTTCAGTAAAAACTTACATTTATTTATACATGAATTTGAATATTTAAATTAAAAAAAAAGAAAAAAAAGAAAGAAAGAAAAAAAGAACAACCCAGTGCACAAGCTATAAGCGACCTCCCCTCTGCAAGCAGAGAGCCTACATTGAAGGTTCAAACCCATTTCCCCGGATCACAATAAGACAACCTTACCGTTGCTCCAAAGCCATCCCTAAATACAGGTGTTCTCAACAAACAGGCACGTGTATAAATATCAGCACATCCTTGCACAAATAATCACACTAAATATGCATACATCAATCCAAACAGACACATAAAGAAATATAAGCCAACACGGGTAGGTTACATGTGGTTTGTCATCCGAGCAACTGTGCGAGTAAAGAAAAGGTAGTTGATTAACTACTCTAGTGTGTTGAGAAAATCTTAAATTTGTAATATAACAATAGTCAGAAATATTTCTGCTGGTTCAGACTATTAGGTAAAAGGTAAGACCATGACAACGATTCAGCATTACTCCATCATGACCTTCCACATTCTGGAAAGCCTCTTCAGTATCGTCGCGAAGCTTCATATATCCTTTATTTAAAGTTAAAATGCGTAATATACTAATATGTACAAAGAAGAACGTAGCAGAACATAAATTGATACTAAAAGTAAGCCAGGCGAATCAACAAAGATAAAAAATTCTGACTTCATGATGGACTTCCGAAGATAAATTTAACTGCGGCATCATAGGCTGAATATATCAGTAACTGAAGGCTTGTTGGAAGCTAATGTTGCTCAACTCCTTGAAAGCTTGAAGAAAATATCAATGCCCTACAGGCTCAATATAACAGTCATTGGAGGATTGTTGGAACCTAATGTTGCTCAATCCATGCAAGTATTCTAATCAGTTATTGGGCGGATTACAGCAGAAACTATAAGCATAGTCCAAGTAGAGAACATTTCCATCAAGAAACTAGTAAGACCTAATGCCAAGTAGTCACCTGTCTATTGCCAAGCTGGAGAGAGTCCCATCCTCCCTCTGGTTCCCTCCTCTTCATAGGTGTCACAGAAACATGTTGAGCAGGTGTCATTTGCTCTTCCCCTAACAAATTTTTGAATGGAAATAAAAACATTCCACCATTATCTTCCCTGCTTCCAGTCTCAGGTACCCTGGTAGGCCTGAGGTACCTAATGTCTGTGGGGCGTGGTCCACCGACAACCTCCATGAGATGAGGTGCCCCAAAAAAGGTGGAAAGTGTATGAGTGCCCAATATTTGAGGAAAGACAGTTGTTCGAATCGTTCCACATGCATCTTTTACGTACGGTAGGACAGCAGCAGAATTTGCAGTAGGGGATAACTGGTCTTTGGGACCAATGCAGAATCCGTTATTATAAGGGTAAATCTGAGGTGGTACCATCTGCATTTGGTCAATTGGAGGAAACACATTTGGTGTAGCCACCAGAAAGGGTTGGGCATGAACATGATTAAAGCCGCACATAGAACTCAAATCTTCCCAACGAACAGGTCCTGCAGAATTATATTGTTGTCCAGAATTTCGCACGAAAGCAATAGCAGGGACATCCATAGCCTTGCTTCTCAAAGGCTGGACGTCTTGATCCGGCTGGTGAGAACTAATACATGCTTCTCCGAGTGGCTTGTAGTTCAAGTCAAAATCCACAACAGAATGCCTTGATAGAGATACTGGCAGAGAATTTTGGCAGCTATCTTCATTTTCAGCAAGGCAATTAAGATCAATATCGAGCCTGTCTGCTCCCTTTGAACTGACTGCTACAGAAGACTCTTTAAAATGGTAATCTGAAGGCTTCCAGACATATGGTTTTGGCAATAATTCAATGCCTAAATCATCTCCTGCAGCCGCAACATTGAGGTCAATTCCTGTAAAACCCTGACAATCCTTTAAACTGCAGTTATTATTGTCCACAGATGATTCCTTGTTTCCATTTGAACTTCTGCAATAGGAAGCAGGCCGGAAAGCACTAGTAGCTGCAGAACCCCTCCAACCTTTTTCACCTTCAAACTTCAATGGAGTCATAGGTATGCACACAGGAATTCCACATTTAGCTACCACGGGTATTGGCACTGACACATTGATCAGAGTACAAGAAGATGCATTGTCATCAACTGATTGCTCCGGGTATACCACTTCATTTTCCTGGATATCATGATTCAAATTGAATCTACTGCCTAGCAGACTCTCATATATGGAGGAGTAGCTTTCTGAGAGCTCCCTGTAGCTACCAACCTTCTGTTCAACTTCTCTTGCAACATTCTTAGCCAAGTCCAGTGCACCATCCAGCTTATGGGAAAGCTCCTCTTTGTTTTGAACCAAAAATGCTACAGATTTCTCCTTCTGCAGACAGGGTTTTGGAACATCAACCTTCTCAACAATCATAGAGTTCTGGTCTGCAATCATCCCGAGTTCAAGCTTACTATCCCTGGCCCCAGCATAGCCAACATTTTTCTGAGTGATTTGTGTAGCCATATTCAATATTGCCCTTCCAGCAGATTGCTCTTCCACGCTACAATTAAAGCCTGTACAAAAATCTTCCGTTTCACTACTGCCGTGCATCCTTGACTTTGCGCCTGCTGCCATTTCCTGATGACTGTCAATCGAAGAAGAAACTAGATGTATGCAATTCATTGAGTTGGAAGAGGACTCAGTTCTAATTTGTGTCTCATAGAGAGTGATGTGTGTGACAGGGTGCATTGCATCTCTGCCAGAATTTAGCCAACTCACTCTAGTTCTGCCAACATCCAATTTACCTTCTTCCCTGTTAATGGGTGCTCCTCTCTGTGAGCTAACATCACTATTTACAGAAATGCGCGATGAAGAATCAATTTTTTCAAATGAATGTATAGAAATTTCACCATCCTTGGGATTTTCACCAGAGGAAACTTTATCTCCAACAGTTGAAGATACAAATCCATTCCTGCAAGATGTTGCCCCACAGGTTCCTTCAGCACAATTTTCTTTCTGGTGTATTTTATCTTCTACCACCAAGTTCACTGAGGTTGGAACAGCATAAGATTGACTACAATTGGTCGGATTATGTTTGTTTCTACAATCACCCGCTGAAACAAGATAATAATTTGGGCACTTTGTTTCCAGGTAAGTTTTGCCTACAAAACTGTTAATTTCTTGATCAGATTTGTGTGCTTGTTTCTCCAATACTGCGTTTGAACCACCTGACTCTCTGCAAGTTACAATCATTTCTTTCCCCAAAAAATCCAGGGTTTCACTAGAATTGAGGTGCTTGACATCATCTACTATTTCACAAGATTTTGAATCAGATTGATCCATGAGCAATCGACAAGACATTATCAGTATACGGTCTCTTGTAAGTTCCACCAAAAAAGCACTAAATCACTTTCAATAGTGGTAGAAGCTCCAACTTTTAACCCATTCAACTTAATTAAATTTCCTGATCATCCCATCAACCAATACTATGACTGTCTGAGAAATGAGCAGCAGATCACAGCTATTACAGAGGGCAACTGCAATTTGTTAATGCAATATATTTCAAACTAAAATGATTCTTGTTGATGAAAAGAAACCATCACTGCAGGCCTTGGAATTTCACCACATCCATAAGCGCAGCAAATTGATGCTGCACCATCTTTCAGGAATTGGACATTCAGCCAATCATGAGCTCATTTCCTGAAATTTTTCATTTACCATACATCACTACATGTTTCCCATCAATAAGAGAAAAGATGGAAGCATCAAACTAAGGACAAAAAGGCTATTGGAAAAATTCAATTACCTTTCTACAGTAGGTTTGTCAACAAACTAGCAGTTCAGTATATAAAATGACTAAACCTGTGAACCTTCAGTGTCTGATGCATACAAGGTCAATGTAAATGTAATTTTGTTGAAATATATAGGCAAACCGACTCATATATTACAGATGCTACTTAGGTTTGGTTATGGCTAGTGGGTGCAAATATGTGTGTTACGTGTCGTGGCAAGTCGGCCCCCGAAATAGGATAAAGTTTTTGGAAATTCACTTGGGCTGAGGAAACTAGCCTTATGGATTCCTATCCACATATTTTTTTATTTAGTAGTACATAAGGAAGCTTCAGTGGTTGAATATTGGGGCAGTAATGAGATTAACTGGGTTTGGAATGTCACGCTACGGAGGAATCTATATGATTGGGAAGTGGAAGGTTATGTCAAGTTCCTGCAGGATCTTCAACAGTTAAAGGTGAAATACGCGAAGGATGGGATTAGGTGGAGGCCTTCAAAATCAGGTTTTTTTGAGGTGAAATAGTGCTACAAGGAGATGGGTGAAAGAGGAGAAGCCAGCTTCCCTTTGAGAAAAGTTTGGAGAAGTGGAGTGCCTACCAAGCGTCATTCTTTTTGTGGTGCACAATTTGGGGGAGAATCCCATTCCTAACCATTGATAATTTACAAGGGAGAGGTGAGGTGCTTGTGAATAGGTGTTATCTTTGTAAAAAAGAGGAATCTCTGCAGCATAGTTTACTCATTAAGAATGGGCCAGAAATTTTTGGGATTTGGTCTTAACAATTTTTTTGTGTACAGTGGGTGTTTCCAAAGACCTACAGTTTTTCTGAAATCTTGGTGGGGTTCAAAGTCGAGTCAGTCGAAGAAGTTGACTTGGAATGTAACACCATTTTGTCTATTTCGATTGATTTGGAAAGAGAGAAATAGCAGAAATTCAAAGGGATAAAAAAGTCAATGTATGGGGGGAAGAGTCAATTTTTCCCTTGCCCATATAGTTGGAGGGGGGTGTTAGATCCTGATTTAGAGTCGTTTTTGTCTTCTGCTAAGAGTATGGTTGTGCAATTCAGGGAGGGATTGTAGCCCATTATTGGGCATTGCCTTGATACTCTTTTTTTCTCAGTAAAATATATCTCTTATTTATCCCCCCAAAAAAAAAAGTGTGGTATTCATCTAATTTAATAATTATTAATAACCTATCTTTGAGCAACTTGTGCTTCACAAAAAGGAAATAAAAGCATAAACCATATGACACCCCTCGAGAAAATTGATAGACCGAATTTCGACTATATCTTTTACAAGCCCAAGCTACCCAACCAACCCCCAAAAAGTAATGGGCTAAGAGTTGGGGAAACATCATTTAACAAATGAAATTAGGGGTGAAAATTCATGTTGAAGTGTCATAGCTGTATTTATAATCGTGTCTATATGTTTTATGCTCAAATATCTCAAAATTTAATGAACGTATTAAATAATTAATTTATCTCAAAATCAAATAAAATCGAGTCAACTTTGGGTTAACACAATCATCCTGTGTTGTATTCATATTTTCTCAAAATAGATGTTATCATATCTTGCCCAATATTCCACCCTAAAGTGAGATAAAAAACAATTTGTGAACATGGAAGGAACTGATGGTTGCAAAAGTAAACCTATAGTAAGTGAAGAAAAATATATCTTGAATTAAGATTTGTTTAATGAAAAATCAATCTCAAACTAAACAAAATATTGTACTGTTTACAAAGTTTAAATATTCTAGTTACTCCTGTTTTATGTCATAGCTGACCATTCACCCATTTTAATAAAAATACCTTTCCACAAAATAAAGGTACAAAAACACCCTTTTGTCTTACAAAAAATACCGGTTTGTCTAATGAAAATGTAGACCATGCACCCATTTTAATAAAAATACCTTTCCACAAAATAAAGGCACAAAAATACCCTTTTGTCTTTCTAGAATTTCCTTTTGTCTTACAAAAAATACCGGTTTGTCTAATGAAAATGTAAAAGAATATACACCCTTCCATGTAAAATTAATTATTTCATGTCATTTAATTGGTTTGCTTATTTAGACATAACTATTAAAAAGCGTAACATGGGCAGTGGTTGTTAATCTTTCTAGAGACTAAAGCTAAGACATATCATGCATTAAAAAAAAAAAAAAAAAACAAGATAAAAAATCGATAAAAAAAAAATCAAGACAGTTAGAATAGGATAGTTTTTAAAGTTTAAGCTAAGAGGCATCAAGTAAATTTGAAATAAACAAAGAAAGATACATAGAATAGGATGGAACAAGTAAAAATCTCTGGGTACCATGAGAATCCTAAACTCACTACATGGGTTATGATTTTGATAGTGTGTAGAAATTATACCTACTAATATAATCTCAAAAATGTAAACAGTAAAAATAAACAAATAAATAATTGTTTCACCACCAAGAATAAATGAAATTAGATAAATCATGGATTTCCTGGAGGTAATCTTTCCTTGCTTAGCATAAGCATATGCAGCGGAAATTACCCAACTAGCTCAAAGGATAAATTTCTTGGCAATCAAATCATATTGAATAAGAAGTTACTAAGCAATTTGATAAGAGGAATACCCACTAAATAAAAAATAGAAAAATAAACAAATATAAAAGGACAAATGGTAACGTTTCGTTTGGAAACATTTCATTCTTGGAATTAATTTAATTTTGAAATAAAGAATCGATTTGATAAATGAAATTTTGTGTTTGAAATGTATGTTTGAATTCAAAAAATATTTTGAAATTCTCATGTTTGGACCTTAAGCATAATTGAATTGACTTGCATAGGGGTAAATTCGTCAACTTATTTAAAAGACTAAATAAGAGAATTACTTTTCACCAAATTTTATTGTTTTGGGTACATTTTTAAATTATAAAAAAACCTCTAAAATTTGAGTCATGAATAAAATCAAAGCCATGCCTAATTTTGATTTCAAACATTAGAATTAATGAAAATTCTCGTAAAATGAAATCACATTCATGACTAAATTTGATTTCAAATAAAAGAACCGATGAGAATTCTCGATAAATAAAATCAAATCCCACAACTACAAATTCCCAAACAAAGTGTCAACTAATGAAATAATACCCAACCCCAAGGGATTAGATGGGATGGTCTTGGACTGGGACTTAGGGGCTTACCACCCCAAGGTCTCAAGTTCAAGTCTCCTCTCTAGCAAAAACTTGGGGCCAACCTCCCGGGCGCAAAGCGTAGTAAAGGTTGGTAGGACGGGCCTCCTTGGCTGGACGAACCGTATCCAGTTCTTGGGTGTGGGTCCGACTCCCCGCCGCTACGCGAGTTCGCGATTGACCGCTATACATGTTGAGGGGCCGGTATGTGTGGCACAAACCAAAAGAGATTCACTCTCTAGGGGTTTGGCCTAGGGAGTGAATCTCTCGAGGTTAAATCCTTTTTTTTAATGAAATAATACCCAAAATTGATATATAAGTGCGCGCGCGCGCGCGCCATTACGAACAGAAAACGGAACAAGAACAACAAACGTAAGCCAAAAAAAAAAAACTCAATACAAACAGGATTAGACATTTGAGATATAAGAAGGAAATTGCAAAACCAAATCAACTTAAAAAGATAGAATCGCGAATATGGTAAATAAGTACAGATTCACAAAGGAATTAATGAAACCTGTATTCTGGATGTAAAAAAACGAGGTTGAGCCGAGTGCCGATTAGGGTTTCGAGTTCTAAGAACAACCAGATAGAGACGAGAGAGAGAGAGAAGAGTGTGAGTACAAAGGACAGAGGCGCCGAAATTCCAACCAAAAAAATCGTGTCCTGTGTCCAGTTTTTCCTACGGGAGACTGGGGGTGACGGAGACAGCATTGTTGAAGAGAGAATCATTTAAATAATGATATATAAAATACAGACAGACAGAAAAGTTTGGTGGGGGCACAGAGAGCCGGAACAAGGGAGGCGCTTGCGCCGGTGTCAGAAAGAAAGACAGAGAGACAACGACGTGATGCCCTCTCCATCTACTGTACTTGTGGGATCCGACGACGAGATCCGGGACCCACACCCAACCCCATCCGGATTTGAGGGCTGGCATATAAAAGTATGTCAGACTCGCGACCGTCAATTTTAATTTAATGATCCCAACCACAGAGTGAGCTGATCGACGTCAGCTGGTTAGATAATATTTTGGATTAAAGATAGGTTTAGTTTTTAGAAATGTAGATAACCCAGCGTTAAAATAGATCTCAGCTCGATCTAAATGAGTGTAGAAAATAATCATTTTATTTTTAAATTTATTTTTTATCTAAATTTACATTTTAAACTTTTAAAAAAAATTAACAAATATTTTTCGTGATTAAAATTTAAGCAAATTTCAACCTAATTAGACTTTGAGTATAAAATGACTATTTTATTATTAACTAGTTTTTTATGCTTAACTTTATATTTCAACTCTCAAAAATGGTAAAAAATATTCATCCAAATATTTTTCATACGAGACATAATTATTTTTTAAGTAGTTAAAAATTAATATGTGTTGCTGATCAATTAAATATAATTAAAACTTTAAACTTTACCCCTCTCGATAATTGCTTGCTTAATCTCTATCTCTTAATTTTTAACTTCTTATTAAATTCATACATACACCTTCAATGATGTAGAAAGCTTGTTTGGAATTATAAAAATTAATATAAATTTATAAAAATTACAGTCTTGTAATTTAGACAGTGAATGAAAATTTTAAATTTTATAAAAAATTGTAAAATATTATTTATTTATTTGTATTAATTTTTTATTTATTTATTTTCAAGAAATAACTAACTTTCACCTATGTCTTCTTAGCGTTGGGTTTCAGGGTTGTAGAATAAACATATATAGTAGCTAAAGTGTATAAATAAACTATGCTAATTTTATTTAGTTAAAATTAATTTTAAAATAAAAATAAAAATTAAAAGAAAAATTATCTACAATGCAGCCATTGGAACCCCTCGACATTGTGCTGGCCGTTGCATACCTTCCAAAAAAAATCATTGCGCTGGCCGTCGTCCACTTCAATTGGCCCACACAACTCCATCGAGCCAGGTTATTTGTTTGGGGAATGCTAGCATGGTCACACATGTTTAGCACGTGCAATATTATAATGGGTCGTTTGGGGAAGATTAGTTTTGATTTTTTTTAAGCATTCTGTAAATTAGAGTTTAGGAGAAAAATCAATTTTTTTCACCCTCACATAACTTTATTTTATTTGGAACCCTTCTTTTTTTTTTTAATTTTTTGAGAGATTTAAATAACATATCTAAAAGTTATAAAAAAATTTAAATTTTGGTAAAAAAATCATATAACAAAAAAAAAATTAAAAAAAATAACATAGTTAATCCAACTTATTAATAACAAAGAGTGTTTTTGTCATTCCAACTTTGACAACGTTTGATTTGTTAAAAAAATTTAAAATTTTTTAAAAATTATTCATTTTTTATCTCACTGTACGAATATAAACTCACAATTCATTTCGCTTTATTTCTTTTTATCTCACTTTTTATCATTCCAAACAGACCGTTAATAAATTGGGCCGAAAAGGAAGTCATCCCTTCTTAATGGCCGGGACGAGGGAAAGTTGCTTCACGCAACGTAATTGAGTGATGCAGTTTCCGCTTTGTTTATGCGCTTGCTTATTTTATTTTATTTATTTATTTATTTATTTTATCGTTTGCCCCTTTAGGTCCCCTAAGGGAGCCCCTGTGAGGTCCAGTACTTAACTTATAGAATAGGGGGCTTAAGGAGAAGAAGCACCTTATTAGCTCCACTAAAATTACTTATCAGAAATAAATATAAATTATTTCCTCTTAAGCATCTGAACTGAAGGGAAGGGATACTGTTTTAAATTTTAACATTAGCATTAATCTAATGTTAGAGTAAATAAAAGATTTATGAAGTTGCTCTTTAATTAAAAATGATATCATTTTAAAAGATATTTTTTAATTTATTTATTTATTGAAATTTTGAGCTGTAAAATATATTGCTATGTCATTTCAGTCACAAAATTACATAAAAATTTAAATTTTTTTTTAATTAAAACATTATGGTGGTGTTTAGTTGATCAAAATTAATTAAAACCGACCAATTTTTATCATTTTTTTTCTTTTACTTTCTTTGGATCAAATTTCATCACATATTATTTTTCTATCAAATTTTTATACTTTTATTTTTTTTTTTTTTTTGGCCAACACCTTTTGTTAGAAAAAAAAAAAAAAACCGAAGTAGGAGCAAAATAAAGGATGAACAATGCTATTTTAATTTAAAAATAAAATAAAACTACTGATAAGATCTAAATGAGATATGTAATAATTTAATTAAAATAAATTAATTAAGTTTTTCCGATATATATATATATGTGTGTGTGTGTGTGTGTGTGTGTGTGTGTGGGGGGGGGGGGGGGGGTTTTGACACCGTATCTATCCATGTAGTCCAAACGGTGCATTCAGAAATATCTAAAATAAAAAATGAATAAATTGGAATCTTGCGATCAGTAAACATTTTTCTAATTACTATCAGAATAAACGATTGGATGCAATGATAAACACTCAAATTTTCCTTTTCCTTTGTATAAAAGAATTTAGTTTTAAAAAAAAAAAACACTAAATTTCACAAATCAGAATTACCACCGCAATCGCATACGGATTCAGCCACGAGTTGAAATTGATCTTCCAAATATCTCTGCAACAGGCTTACTTCATCGCCTTCGGTCTCACCTACGCGTCGATAATCGGCCGGACGGGTTGATTTCTGCCCCCGCCTCCGCCGGCAACGGCGGTAGTATCGGCAGCGGAGGAAGACTTCGACGGCGCAGAGAAGGGGGAAGCTGGCGCAGAGGAAGGGGAGGAGAAGAGGGGAGCAGAGGAGGAGCAGGAGGATGTACGGTCTGCTACGCATCCTCAGCCAGGAGATTAGGAACATTGCCACCGATGCGATCGTGGCCGTGGGATCATCGTCCGCGTCGTTTTGGGGGAGGAGCAAGGCTTGTTGATGCTGATGGTACTGTGGGGGTATCTTATCTGTGCATTTGTTGGTACCCCAACAAGGCCACCACCACCCCACTTCCCACATGATTGTTGACTCTCTCTCTTTCTCTCTCTATCTTGTCACTGTAGTTCCCTGCTGTTACTGTTCTTCTCTTTGGCCGGTCTCTGATTGATTTTTCAACACTATACACGTGCCGTGGAGCAATGATATAATAATACACGCATAAAAAGTTCAAAAACTTCACCTACTGATCTACTGGTCGGTCTCATTAGGTGGAGAGGGGCCGCTTGGATTTTAATTAACGGTTGAAATACATATACGTTATTTTAATTTTATTAAAATATAAATATATTTAAATTATTAAATTTTAATTCAACAATCTTGATTATAAATTATATAATTAGTATAACATTGTTATGTCAACATTCTCAAATCTTATTAATTGGGTTAATTTTTTTAACTTCAATGCAAATAATTATGATATCAATTTTAAGATCAACTCATCAATTTATTATTATTATTATTATTATTATTATATTTAATTTGTATACATGACCTTTTTTCCTTGATTTTAACCAAAAACAAAAGTAAAAATTAAAATTTAAAAATTTAAAGTCTAATCCTTCATACTATATTTGACTGGCAGTAGATATGATGCCAGTGTGAAGTAAATTTAAGAGTGAAAATAGAGTAATTGTGAAGGTGACAATAATTTATGAATATAAGTTTAATGTGGTATAATAAATGTTAGAATGGAATTAACATACTACTCTAATAAAAAAAATAAACATGAATTTAATATTATAAATGATTTAATTTAAGTAAATTATTTTTAATAAAATGAAATATTTTAATAATAAAGTAATATTTATTTTGGTAATAATTAATTTTAATAAATTATATTAATGAATAACATAATTTAATAATAAATTACTATTTTTTAGAAAAATAATTTTAATTTAAGAAAATAACTTATTTTAATTTAAGAAAATAACTTATTTTAATCATAAATTATTGTTCTAAATAGTATAAACATTAATTTTAATTTTAAGTGAATATTTTAATAAATAAATTTTATTAATTAAGAATAAAAATCATTCTAAAGTAACTTGTCTCTTAATTTTTTAAATGAAAGGGTGAATAATAAAGAGTGAAATAAGTATAATATTTTATATTTCATGACTTATTCTTCATGTGAGAGAATTGGAGGAATAAAAAATGGAATAAGCAACGGTATAAATAATAGAATGAGTAGATGTAAACAAACAAGAGGACAAAATACTCATAGTCATTCTGCCCATCCAAATGTATATGTACTTATCCAACATCAATATATCAACTCCATCGCCACACACCTATATGCATAATATACTTGGATACAAAAATGCGTAAATCCGGACACTCTAACTGCTCCACACTGCCCAGCCCCACGAGCATCGTATGAGAGGTAAATCAAGTACGCAGCGGCCTCTTAGACAGAAGATCCGGTGCCGGGATGCACCAGGGGCCCCCTCCCATATTTCAGAGAGTAAGACCCCCACACGATGCGGAGCTCGGACTCGAATCGTGCACTTTGGATACAAATCTGCTGCCCGAGTACCAACTGCGCTACGCCCTGGGGGCTATATGCATAATATACTTGATGAAATAATATTCAACATACAGTGCAAAATATTGTTTGAGATTAATTTAAGCAGTGGTTGATTTATTTTAAAAAATCAAAATTTGGTATAAAAGTAATATGTAATGAAATTTAGTAAGAAAAATTGGGAAAAATTAATATTTTTTAATATTTTTTTTAAATCCAAGCCCTCTCTCAATTTTATAACTTTTTTTAAATTTAAACTAAAAAATAAATTAACCAAATCAACTAAAAAATAAATTAACCAAGTCCAACTTTTTATTTCAATAACCTTGTTGTGTCTAATTAAAAAACATTACCATTATGGTCAATTAGGTAGACTATGTTTTTTGGTAAGTATTTATTTTCAGTGAACGTCGACTATACAGATTTGTTCCTACTAGTATTCATTGGGGTGTTTGGAGTTACAAAAAAATTAATAAAAATCTTAATCTCATAACCCGTTCAGTAACGTAAAAAAATAAGTAATATTTAAAAGATTTTAGTGTTTTATTGGTGTTTAATTTTTAGCAACTTTTGACTTTTTTTTTCAAAAGTTAATAAATGAATTTTTTGGTATGTTTAATAAAATAAGTAGTAATTTTATAATTTTCAATAATTTTTAATAACTTTTGAGTATTTAGTAAAATTGTTGCTACGTTTACACTTAATTTTTATATTCTTATTTACACTCCACTAATTTGTGATCAGTGTATTTGATTTAAAATTATCACAACTGTAAAAATAATATCGTTTTGGCCATTAAAAAAAAGAGATAGAAAGACATCGTTTTTATAACTATAATAATTTTGAATTAAATACAGTAATCATAAATTAGTGGAGTATAAATAAGGATATAAAAATTGGGTGGAAGTACAGTATTAGTTATTCAATAATTGCCTAATAAAGAAAAGTGAAACGCTGCGTAGGGCTCCAGCCGCCCCTAAAAAAACTCTTGGTTCGGTTTTTCCAAAGCGGTTCGGGAGGAGAAATGGCCGCGGACGCTTCTGAGGCCGGAACTCCGCTGCTCAACAGCCTCAACGACGAAGCCTTGGACGGCGTCGTCGACTACAAAAATCGTCCGGTCACCAGATCCAGGTCCGGCGGTTGGAGATCTGCATCTTTTATCATCGGTAACATATAGACATCCAAAAATACGTTACAATTCGAATACATGTACATGTACATGTTGAACTCAATTGGAGATGTGGCGTGGCAGGTGTGGAAATGGCAGAAAGGTTTGCATATTACGGGATAAGCTCCAACCTCATCACCTACCTAACGGGGCCGCTTGGCCAGTCGACGGCGACGGCGGCGGAGAACGTCAACGCTTGGTCTGGCGTGGCGTCGCTTTTGCCGCTTTTGGGAGCATTCGTCGCTGATTCATTCCTCGGTCGATACCGAACCATTGTTATTGCTTCCTTGCTCTATATCCTGGTTAGTTTGTGATTTTTTTTTTTTTGGAAAGGTAGTTTGTGCTTTTACTTTATCACGTCTCTCGGTTTTTTTTTTTTTTTAACATAAGTAAATTCAGGACTGTTTTGAGGTACTTGTACTTTGTGCTATTAAGCGACGTTACCTTCTTGGGAGTTGGAAGTGCTCTTGTTAACTTGTAACAACAAAATTGATGTAGATAATATGTCAATTGCCTTTGAAGAAAGTACCACTGGATCCTTCTTGGAAGGATTCTGATTTGAGGGGCCAACAGACAACTACTTCTAAACTTCAGTCTTCACTGATTTTTCAAACAATTAAATTTTGTCAGACTATATAAGTTGCATTCTCAAGTTCCCAACATCATTCAGCAGAAGGAAATACAACTCAAAAATTATTCCCAAGTGCCTAACAAACCTAGAATAAATCAGTTAAATTTAATTGTTTAAAAAATCACTGAAGGCTGGAGTTTACTGATAGTTGTCTGTTAGTGCCTCAAATCAGAACCCTTCAAAGAAGGATCAAATGGTTCTGCCCAAAACCTCAAATCCAGGCCCTGGTTTTAATTTTCTTCAAAGGCAATTGCCATACTATCACTCAAGCGAGAATCAACCCAGAATTGGTGCACGAGGTATCAAATGACACAAGCAACTAAAATTGGAGATAATGAATTTTACGTGAAGTGGATGATTGAGAGGAAGAAATAATAGTTAATTGGATGCAACACGGTTTACTAAACATCAAGTGGTTAACGGTGAACTTTGAAATTGACTTCCCAATGTGTGTGTTGTGAAGTCCCCTTACTACAGGGGAAAAATTGATATGCTTTCTGCAACCAAAATTGATTTTAGGCTGGATGCTTCCCAATCATGTTAGAACCCTTTACCTACTAAATTGAATTACTGAGCCCTAACAAAATGAAGTCTCACAAAAATGATTGCTATCAGAGATGTAAAAAGGGGATCTTTTGAAAATTGTACGGTTTTGTTTCCCAAAGTTTCAGTATGCAGTTCCTGCTGTTTTACTCTCAAAAGACATGATAAAAGTTCTCTGGTGAGTGTTGTTTTCCATTGATTTCTAGACCTCTTAAGCTTTATTCATTTGATATTTACCTGCATATGGGTTACATGTCATTTGAATGTCTTGGAATTTTGCTGTTCAATAAAGGGGTCTTTAAATTTTACGCCCTTGTATATTTTTCCTGATAAGTTGTGAAAGTTGGGCCGGGGTTCAATTTACTAAGGGGACGGTTCAGGCTAAACCTAACGCTATTTGACTGCTGATTTATCTGCAACATAGGTGTGAAAAAGTTGTGAAATGGCGTGGAATGTTGGAATGATATAGATAAAAAAAAACTGAGTTGAACTATAGGTCTCAAGAGTTTAGACTGTGGTACATGCTTGGTTTGGTTCTCATGTTTACACTATAATATAAGAACAACTTTAAGCAAATTTAATTATAAATTGTAGTTGAATGATGTGTGCTTCTATCCTGTTGCGATCATTCAAATGGTTGGCCCTGTTCTGTAAAATGTAAGGTTACCAGTACCACACTTCTGAGTCAGCTTCGTTAATTACTGGAAATTTCTGGCTTGGTTGATGTGAAGCCACTATCCTGTTTTCCAGCATAGTGATCAGAGTCTTCCTCTCTCACATGCTAACCATTTATATCTTGTATTGGAATGAAAAATAGGGACTTGGGCTGTTGACCGTATCGGCTGTGCTTCCATTTCCCGGCTCTTCCGACTGCCAAAGTGCTACACATGTGGGTTCCTGTTCTCCTCAGCTTCAAGTTGTCCTCTTTTTCTTCTCCTTGTATCTGGTGGCAGTTGCACAAGGAGGGCACAAGCCTTGTGTTCAGGCTTTTGGAGCTGACCAGTTTGATGTACAAGATCCTCAAGAGCGAAAAGCCAAAAGTTCATTTTTCAACTGGTGGTATTTTAGTTTATGTTTTGCTACCATGTTTACACTATTAATTTTAAACTACATTCAAGACAACCTTAACTGGGGCCTTGGGTTTGGGATTCCATGTATTGTCATGGCCTTTGCACTGGTCATTTTCCTGCTTGGCACTATGAGTTATCGGTTTAGCATCAAAAGTGATGAAAAGAGCCCATTTGTAAGAATTGGTGGGGTGTTTGTTAAAGCAGCTAGGAATTGGCGAACTACCGCTTCAGCAATGGCTATTGAAGAGGAAGCTCGGGGAGTCCTTCCTCACCAGGGTTCTGACCAATTCAAGTAAGAGATCATGTTTCTCCCTATCATGAAATTTAGAGGAATATTTCTTTTTGTTCTTGTTCTTGTCTATAGGAGCGATTTCATAAAATAATAAATGTCATTATTGAAAATATGATTTTCTTTTTACTTACAATTTGAATTTCATTGTATTCGTGATGTCACCTAAGTTGCAACAATGCCATGTTAAAATCATTCTTGCTTTCTAGTTCTCATTTTCTCGTATAGTTCACTTAAGTTGTGTTTGGATCATGGATTTGTATTTGTAGAAAGAGGATCTTTGATTTGTGAAGTGGAAAAAAATAAAGCAAAGGGACAAGGTAGGAGAACAAAATTAAGTAAAAACATTAAATTTATTCCATTTTTTAATTAGAAAAAATAAGAAGAACATGAATAAATATTTTTTGAAAGATTTTTTTTTTAGTTAACCATAAAAGAGGAATGCATATAAGTAATCTAATTTCCCTCGCATTTTGTTTTTTCTTTACAAATTCTTGATCCAAATATAATGTTAATAGTGTGTATGGATTGTGGATTTATTGAGAGAAAAGAAAAGGAAATGGAAAAGAGAGAAGAAAATGGAAGAGAGAAAGGGAATGGAGGCATGTTCTCATTTGGTTGGGTTAGAAAATAGAAGGAAATGGAAGGTATTCCTCACTAAATTAAGTTGGGTCAACGTTAATTACATTTGGCACCTTTCACTTTCGCCAAAATTTCACTTTAATCAGTCCCTTTTTTCCCAATTGTAACTGTCAAACTTTTACACTTGCAGTCAAGTATCAATGTGGCTCTTCTGAAAAATTTATTTTGTGACAAACAGATGGTATTTTTTATCACCACATTGCAATTTTACCCTTAATGTAAAGGGTTGATTATTACAATTGAAAATGAAGAGATCAAAACTAGATTTTGTTGAGAGTATAGCGGTGGTAAATGAAATTAACCCAATTAAGTTTCTAATTTAAGGTTTTTCTTCATTTCTAAATTTCATACTCTTTCTTTTCTTTTATATATAATCCATACTTCTTTTCCCTCAGTTTTCCTCCACAACCAAATAAGTCAAGTACTTTTAAATCCATTTTCCTTCTATTTTCTCGCAATTAATCCACGATCCAAACACAGTGCAAGGGAATCAATTGTGAAAATTAGTAACTGAACTTGCATTGTATTATGACCAGAAGAAAAAAGGGAAATTTTGCACTGTATTACTGTCCTATTAAGAAGCTCTTGCTTTAGTGTGGTTTAAATTATGGGATAAATCTTGTACTTGCTATTGGATATTTTGGTTTATTACAGGTTTCTTAACAAGGCATTGGTTGCACCAGATGGCTCCAAGGAAGATGGAAAAGTTTGCAGTATTACCGAGGTGGAAGAAGCAAAGGCAATTCTGAGGCTAATTCCAATTTGGACAACCTGTTTGGTATATGCCATTGTATTTGCACAAAGCTCGACATTTTTCACAAAACAAGGAGTTACAATGGACAGATCGATCGGGCCAAATTTCGACATACCAGCCGCATCACTGCAATCCTTTATAAGCCTATTCATTGTTATCTTCATTCCCATCTACGACTGCATTTTTGTTCCAGTTGCTAGAGCTATAACCGGGAGACCCTCAGGCATAACGATGCTTCAAAGAATTGGTACTGGAATGTTGTTGTCCGTCGTTTCCATGTTGATTGCGGCTCTAGTCGAGAGGAAGCGGCTGGAAACCGCTCTGGAGCACGGGCTCGTCGATGAGCCGAAGGCGACAGTCCCAATGAGCGTGTGGTGGTTGGTACCTCAATATGCATTGTTCGGAATCGCTGATGTGTTCACCATGGTTGGTCTGCAAGAGTTCTTCTATGATCAGGTGCCGAGTGAATTGAGGAGCGTTGGACTCTCTCTTTACCTTAGTATCTTTGGGGTGGGGAGCTTCCTGAGCAGCTTTCTGATCTCAGTTGTGGAGAGGATTACAGGTGAAGGTGGTCAAGGCAGCTGGCTTTCAGATAACTTGAACAGGGCTCATCTCGACTACTTTTATTGGCTACTTGCTGGACTTAGTTCATTGGCGTTGGTGGCCTATTTGTATTTTGCAAGATCTTACAATTACAATCGAGGAAACTGTGTCTGATCTGATATGGGTTGGGTACAATTGTCAAACGTGGTAATGTAGTGTCATTTATGTACAAGATTTGTGTCAATTTTATGTAACATTATTTAAGACTTGAAGCAATTGTATTGAAGGGCTATAGATGGCTCCTATAAAGTTAGAATTGGACATTCTAGCTCTGGCTATTAAAGAAAAGAAAAAAAATAAAAAAATTATTGGCCAAAGGCGTTTACTGTAGAAACGCAGTATATGATTTGGCCGCTCCGGCCAATCCAACAACGAGCATGACTCCCGCACAAGGAAAAAAAACAACTGTAACAACATCAACCCGCGTCACAAATTCTGTGAAGACATCAACTTAAATTACGATGCTGAAACCAATAAAGAAACAATAAACACAATGAGCTAGTTTGAAGCACCACAAATTATAATAAAATGTAGTTTGATAATTCTTTTTTGATACTTGAAGTGCAGCTAATAAATCACAAAAAGATAGAAATAAATAATGAAAAATTCGTCCGAATGATTTCTGGTAGAACTTTTTAGATTTTTGTACATTACTTTTTGGAGATTTGTACAGGTTTATTAGGATTTGTAAGAATTTATAAATATTTGTAGACATTTGTAAGATTTATAAAAAATTTATAGAAATTTTAGTAATTAAAAATTTGTAAGAATTTGTAGATATTTTTAGAGTTTTTTAGAGTTCCAAATCAACCCAATATACATTAACCCAAACTTTTTTTTTTTTTTTTGGCAATTTTTTGAGAACATAAGAAAATCTACTAGTTGACCAGTAGCTATAGATCAGGAAATCAAACCACGCAATGAACACAGTATTTTTATGTGGTTTGATGTCTATTTTCACAGTGAAAAAAAAAAAAAAAAAAAAAAAGATATTCACTGTATGAATCAAACCACTCTCAAACTCTCTCTGTATTTTTTCTCTTCTCTCTGCCCAAACAACTTCATGGCCATTCTCTTGCTCAATCTATTTTCTGTACCTTTTTTTTTCCTCCCCTCCCCCCCCCCAAAAAAAACCCTATAAATCACCTGTATCTATATATATATATATATATATAAGCATAAAGAAAAATGAGGGCAAAAAGTTAAATGGCCAGCTGAAAAATCAAAAAATGAATGCTGCCAAATTAGGTGTAGGCCCTTTGATATCCATAACTGGGTTCAATGGGTGGGAACCAATTATTTTCTTGTCTTTCCATTTCCTATCCATGTGGTTGGATAACCCAGCACCGATAGCTTTATTAATAATTATGATCGACAAAACTAACAACAGAATCAACTACGAACTTTGACATAACAATACAACCCTCTCTGATAGGTGTCAGAAAATAACATACCTCAAAATTATAATAAAACTAAAAAAAAATTAAATTTTGATAAAAAATGTAAAATAAAAATTACAATAAAAGTAACCAAGGTATTCCTTGTCAAACTAAGGGTCTGTTTGTAACTTGGAGAAGAAAAGTAGAAAAGATGGGAAATTAAAAATTTTCTACTCTCTTTATTTGCTTTTTCAGTTTGGGGAGGAAATGAAAAAAAAAAAATTATAAAAGAAATTCATTATATTTTTCTCCATTTTCCCCTCACTTTCTCTCCCCTTTTCCTCTCTTATTGTCCACTCTTTTCTATAGCTTCCAAACAAACCCTAAGTGAAAATAGTGAAAATTGATTAATTGTAATCCTAAGACAATAAAACTTAGTTTGGAAAGGAAAAAAAAAATAACTTTTAGTAGTTGGTTAGTAAAAAGTTAAAATAATAAATAGTTTTTTTAGTTAACTTTTTTTTTTAATTTGATATTTTTATCTCTCATAATTTAAAAAAAGTTTAAAATATAAAAAGATAAATTTAATGATTTCAAAAAAAAATCAAAAAGTTAAATAATTAAAAACTCTATTCTTTCCAACTGTCAGTTAAAAAATAAATTTAGTGAATAAATCATTGTCTCAAGTTATTATTTGTGTTAAAAATTCACGCAATTAACTAACAAGTAATAGAAGAAAAATTACAGACGAGATTTACGCGGAAAACTCAAGACGGGAAAAATCACGGGTAGAGGAGAAGAAATTCATTATGTTAAAAGATTGGTACAGAAGATGATGAATCCAAAACTGTAAGGCGAAGAAGATAGAAAAATACAAAAAATCCTAATTCTGCATACAATACCATAAACGGGTCGAATTCTGGTCATAACCAGGTCAACTGGTCTATACCGCGGGGGTTCCACCCCCGCACCCCTGCTAAACTCGGTGGTGGGCTCCGAGATCGGGCCTACTACCACAGAGCCCCAAAAAATTCCCTTTTTAAAGTCACACCGCAAGTTTTTCGAGTCGGATCAAATTTGAATTTGAATCACACACTCTTACAATTTGAAAAAAAAAAAAGTATTTTAATTAAAATAATATATATATATATATATATTTTGTCCAAGCGAAGTCGACTATACAATAACAATGGCACACCGCAGTTTTCCCAGCCTTGCTAAAGGAAAAGGCTAAAAATCATACCAATATCACTTTGGATGTATTTGAAGTGATAAAAATTAAAATAAAATGTGTTAAATTGTAAGTTTGTAATTTGTACAGTAAAGCAAGAAATAAATCACTTTTAAAATTTTTTATAATTTTTAAAAATTTATAACAAATCAAATGAAATCTTAATCAAATGTGAGATGCATGTTTATTTTGTGAAAGAGTTCAAAATTAATCTTAACCTATAAGTTTGTTTTAGATTCGTCGCATAAATCTCACATGACACACAATTCAATTTTCAAATTATTAAAAAAAATTATTAGTTGCATTTTTCTCGATTATAAAGGCAAAACAAAGAAAAATATGATCTCGTTTAGAGCATTAAATAATTTTTAAAATTAAAAAAACAAATTTTAAAAATTTTAAAAAACTCTAAAAAACTCAATCTCTTAAAAAACTTTTGGATGCACCTCCGTTCGAATGAATTTTGAAATTTTTTATAGTGTGTTCTGATACAATTGTAAAAAATTAAAAAAAAAAAAAACAACAAGGAATTCTAAAAGTTCGTAACTCTCTCCAATAAACGTACTTTTGAACATCCATTCAAATAGATTTTGAAATTTTTAGGTAAGGTATTCTGACACGACTACAAAAAATTCTAAAAAAATTTCAAAAATTTATAATTTCTTTTAAATAAAATTTTGATAGTGTCACTTTTACACAATTTTTAATAATTTTTTTATCAAATTATACAATAATACTTAAAAAAAACTCTCAAAATTACTTCACATTTCAAACATTAAAAAAACTCAAAAAGTAACACTTTTTGATTTTTTTTAATTAAAATTTAAAGATGCAAACCAGCTCATAAACAAAGTCATCTTTTGAAAAAAGGCTTGCATTATGAATACGTGATTTAAAATGGGGACTTTAAAGGTTGTTACATTATTACTAACTATGACTTCACTTAAAAAAAAATTAATTATAGAAAATTAAAAAAATTATAATTATTTTTTTTATAAATTTTAATAAATTTTAACATGACAAACAACACCTCCACCTAAGGTATAGGTGCATGTTTATGTTGTTGTGAGGAGCTCAAAATTAATCTTAATCTACAAATTTATTTTAATTTTATTACATAAATCGCAACTGATTTTCAGAATATTTGAAAACAATTTTCAGTTGCAGATATTTCGATGTCGAAGGCCAGGGGAATAAAGAACTTAGGGCCCGTTTGGGGCAAAAAAAAATTAAAAAACTTCAAAAAATTTCAAAAGTTTTCAAATTCCTTCAATCACATTTTGTTACCTATCATTTTTATATTACATCAATCTCATCCATTGATTTTTTTTGGTTTTTTTTAAACTCCAAACGCACCCTAAATACGTGTAAACATTGGCTCCGTTTAGAGCACCAAAATTTACAAATTTTAATTAATTTTTTTTACAAAATTTATAAATTTTAATTAATTTTTTATTTTTTTAATTAAATTTCTTTACTTATCACCTTTATATTACATTTTTCTATTTTTATTATATTTTTTGTCAACCAAACACACTCATTGTTCCGTTGTGAGTGTTTAGTTAGTTAAAATCAATTAAAATTTATCAATTTTTATCAATTTTTTTTATTTTTTTTCAGTTAAATTTTATTATATTATTTTTATATTAAATTTTTGTACTTTTTGATCAAATTGTTACTAACTGAACACCTCAACTGGGACTTCACTTAAAAAAAATTATTTTTCGACTGATTAGTGTTTGATGTGACCGCTTAAGTACTCCCTCCACAGAATTCGCAAAGCAGAAGTTAACCAAACACACCCCTTTTTTTTTGGGTTGGGGGGGGGGGGGGAGTTGTGTTCCGTTGAGGAACAGAAGTCGGTGACTTTTGGTTTTCAGTAGAGCCGGTGCGCTGGAGAATGGCCGTCGACGCTTCCGAGGCCGGAGCTCCGCTGCTCAACTACGACGTGGTGGACGGCGTCGTCGACTACAAAAATCGTCCCGTCAGCAGATCCAATTCCGGCGGTTGGAGATCCGCATCCTTTATCATAGGTAACATGTACACATCCAGAAATACAACACAATACAATTCAAAAGTTACTTGGATATCGAGCAATCTTCTCACCAAATTTGCTGATGCAGAGTCTATTAGTCTCCAGTAAGTGGATTGACATTTAAGTAGAATAGATAGAGCTCATTAATGTCAAAGAAAGTAAGCTAAACGAGTGGCAAGTAATTGAACCCCCCCCCCCCCCCCCCCCCCAAAAAAAAGTAACAATCTAAGATGAAATTGCTTCTATAAGGAAAAAAGTAAAAAAGCCCAAGTATTGTGGTGTTGATTGTTGTTATCTTGCTTCACCATTTCCTTATTTCCAGAATCAAATGTGGGAGTGGGTTGACTCCTTAATTTAATTCAAGATTCCCTCTTAAATGTTTTAAGGAATTAATTGTTCAGTAACTTCTGAATTTCTTTTAACTGCCCAACTGCCTCTTTTTTTGTATTCTTTCGGTTGGTGATTGAGCTTAAGGTTGTCGTGCGCTTTTTATGTGACTAATTTTACTTTCGGGTGTGAACAATGTTGATTTCAATTTGAGATGGCGTATGGCAGGTGTGGAAATGGCGGAAAGGTTTGCATATTTTGGGATAAGCTCCAACCTCATTAGCTACCTAACAGGGCCGCTCGGTCAGTCGACGGTGACGGCGGCAGAAACCGTCAACATTCTGTCCGGCGTGGGGTCGCTTTTGCCGCTTTTGGGAGCATTTGTCGCTGATTCATTCCTCGGTCGATACCGAACCATTGTTATTGCTTCCTTGCTTTATATCGTGGTTAGTTTTTGCTCTTACTTTCTCACATTGCTCTATTTTATTTTATTTTTTCCCAGAATAAACTTACTTTATTTCAAAGAGTAAATCCAGGACTGCTTTGAGGTACTTGTGCTTACCTTGTTTTGAAAACCACATGGCCTAGTTGGTTTGGAATAGAATGTCTTTCTCACACTATCATTCCATTGCCTCAAACAAAGTAGTATTTCAAATAAGGATAAAGTAGCATTTCAAATAAGTGGAGTAAATAACGCAATTGAATTTAAGTGTGAAAATGACCATTTAATTCATTTCCATTCCATTTTCTTGTTCTAAACTAGGCCTAATAGCAGGAACAAAGCCAATATTTTTGGTCCCCCCGCCCCCCGGGGGGGTGGGGGTGGTCAAATTTTGTTTTTAGTTGTTTTTATTTTTTTCTTGAGTTGAATTTAGGTCTAGAAAAAATTATAAGTATAATTATAAATTACATTTAGTAAATAAGAAATAAATTAATATATATATATTGATGACACAATTAGTTGGGCTTTCAAATCTTTGAATTATATATAACAATTAAGAAACAATACTTAAATTTTAAGGTTGGTCCATAGCCTAATTTTTTTAACCTCTTAAAATTTATATATACTAATGGTGGTGTTTTCCCGATTGAGATCAACCATTTTTTTAATATTTCTTTTTTTTTTTTGGGGGGGGGGGGCAAATTAGAGCCTAAATTGTTCTTTAACGAGCCAAGCTCGAGCTCATGCAAAAGCTCAAACTCTAGTTCAAGCCCTATACTCGGCTTAGCTTGATTCCATCGTATGGGGGAATATTGATATGCTTTCTGGAACAAAAGTGATATTAGGATGGGTGTTTGCCAATCATGTCCCAACCCTTCACCCACTAAATTTGAGTTACTGAACCCTCACAAAATTAAGTTTCACAAAATCAGGTTGCTATCATAGATATAAAAATCAGGCTCTTTTGAAAACAATAGGAGTTTTGTTTTCCAAAAAAATTAGTATGCATTTCCTGCTGTTTTTGTTACTCTCAGATGGCATTATAGAAGTTCTCTAGTGAGTATTGTTTTCCACTGATTTCTAGACACTTAATCTTGGTTCGGATGATATTTACCTTCAACTGGGATATTGTCTTATAATTTCACAGTTCAATGAGGGGGTATTTAAATTTTAAGGGTCATATATTGTCCCAATAGGGTATGGAAATTGGGCCAGGATTCAATTTATGCAGGGGACAGTTCAGACCAAACCGAACTTCTGAATTTTCTGCAACATAGGTGTGAAAAAGTTTGTGAAATAATGTTTGTGGAACGCTGAGAGGTTATAGAAAACCGTGAGTTTAACTTTATGTCTCAATACTTTTAAATATGGTTCAGGCTTTGTTTGGTTCTCACTTTTTACACCACAAGAGCAACTTTTTAAGTGTTAACTGAATAATGTGTACTTATGTCATGTTCTGATCATCTTAATGACTGTCCCTGTTCTCCAAATCTCTAAGGCTACTGATACCACACTTTCTGTGCTCAGCTTCTTTGAGTACTGGAAGTTTGTGGCTTGGTTGATATGAAGCCACTATCCTGTTTTCCAGCATACTGATCAGAGTCTTCCTCGCTCAGTCACTAACTACGTATATCTTGGATTGGAATGAATAATAGGGACTTGGGCTGTTGACCTTATCGGCTGTGCTTCCATCTCCCAGCTCTTCCGACTGCCAAAGTGCTACTAATGTTGGTCCCTGTTCTCCTCAGCTTCAAGTTGTCCTCTTTTTCTTCTCCTTGTATCTAGTGGCAGTTGCGCAAGGAGGGCATAAGCCTTGTGTTCAGGCTTTTGGAGCTGACCAATTTGAAGCGCAAGATCCTCAAGAACGAAAAGCCAAAAGTTCATTCTTCAACTGGTGGTATTTTAGTTTATGTTTTGCTATAATTATCACTCTCTTGATTTTAAGCTACATTCAAGAAAACCTTAGTTGGGGTCTTGGGTTTGGAATTCCATGTATTACCATGGTCTTTGCAATGGTTATATTCCTGGTTGGCACTATGAGTTATCGGTTTAGCATCAGAAGTAATGAAAAAAGCGCATTTGTAAGAATTGGTAAGGTTTTTGTTAAAGCGGCTAGGAATTGGCGAACCACATCTTCAGCAATCATTATTGCAGAGGAAGCTCGGGGACTCTTTCCTTACCAGGGTTCTGACCAATTCAAGTAAGAAACTATGTTTCTCATTGTGATGAAATTTGTTTTTTATGCCCATTTTATTTTGTTCTTGTCTAAGAAACCAAATTCATAAAATAATAAATATCTTCATGAAAAATATCATTTTATTTTCCTTTGAATTTGCATTTCATTGTATCCTTGAGGTGGTGTGAGTCAATCCTTACCTAGTGACAGGATTTGATAGCGCGCATTTTAGATATCTGGGATATTTCTTTCCCAATTGTCTGTTGTTTCATTTGTGTTAATGGTCCATGATGTGCAAAGATTTCCATCTCAAGATCAATCTTGCTTTCTGGTTCTCATTCTACTTCTATATCTCACTTAAGGTGTATTTGGATCATTGATTTTTTTGAAGGAAAAATGTGGAAAGGAAAAAAAAAAGAACAAAGGAAGGTAAGATAGAATGAATGTTGTTATTTACTTTGGTTAGAGAATAGAAGGAAATGAAAGTCATTTCACAATGTCCAATTTCTTTTTTTTTTTTTTGGGTATCATTTCTCAAATTCCATTCATTTTCCTTCTATTTTCTTCCTTGATCAAGTAAGTAATTTTTGATTTTTTTTTCTTTCCTTTCCCTTTATAAATCTGCTATCCAAATACAATGTTAGGGAATTATGTTGAAACTTATTAGTTGAACTTGCATGGCATTATGAATAAGAAAAAACACAAAATTTCCCAGTATTGGAGCCCTATTAAGAAACTGTTGCTTTTGTGCTGTTTAAATAATGTCTCTCTCCTACTTGCTGAATATTTTGCATTCCTTGTAGGTTTCTTAACAAGGCTTTGGTTGCACCAGAAGGATCTAAGGAAGATGGAAATGTTTGCTCCATCAATGAGGTGGAAGAAGCAAAGGCAGTTTTGAGGCTGATTCCAATTTGGACTACCTGTTTGGTATATGCCATTGTATTTGCACAAAGCTCGACATTTTTCACAAAACAAGGAGTTACCATGGACAGATCAATCGGCCCAAACTTTGTTGTACCAGCAGCTTCGCTTCAATCCTTTATCGGCTTTTCCATTGTTATCTTCATTCCCATCTATGACTGTATTTTTGTTCCTGCTGCGAGAGCTATAACCGGGACACCCTCAGGCATAACGATGCTACAAAGAATTGGTACCGGAATATTGTTTTCTGTTGTTTCCATGGTGATTGCAGCTCTAGTCGAGAGGAAGCGGTTGGAAACTGCTCTAGAACACGGGCTCGTCGATTAGCCGAAGGCGACCGTTCCGATGAGTGTCTGGTGGTTGGTACCACAATATGCACTGCTTGGAATTGCTGATGTCTTCACCGTGGTTGGTCTGCAAGAGTTCTTCTATGATCAGGTGCCTAGTGAATTGAGGAGTGTTGGACTCTCTCTTTACCTCAGTATTCTTGGGGTGGGGAGCTTCCTCAGCAGCTTTCTGATCTCAGTTGTGGATAGAATTACAGGTGGAGATGGTCGAGACGGCTGGTTTTCAGGTAACGTGAACAGGGCTCATCTCGACTACTTTTATTGGCTACTTGCTGGGCTTAGTTCATTGGCATTGGTGGCATATTTGTATTTTGCAAAATCTTACATTTATAACCGAGGAAACTGTGTCTGATCTGAATTCGTTGGGTACAATTGTCATGAATGAAGATGGTTATTTAAAACATTCGAATCGATTGTCTGATACATATATATAGTTTATGTATCAGTTTTGAACCAGTTTGTCATTGTACATTGCTGTTTTGTGTATTTGAACTCCATTTTCCGCTAAGATGATCATTTTCAACTGTCATTGGGAATTTGCAAGCTGCCACAAAATGTCTCAATTGTTTTTGAAACAGGGTTCCTTTTTGGTTCACTTAGCAAATCTCTCCAAGCGACAAGGGAAGTTTCCATTCACAATGTAATCTCTCTAAAGCAACAAATGCTAATGTAAACTACTACAAAGTCTAACTTATATAATCTGAGTACATTTTTAACAGAAATTAATCTAATTACATGAAAATGCAGTAGGAAGGTAAATCTAAGCAGCTTGAGCGTGCGAGAATTAGATTTTTGGGTTTTTTTTTTTTTTAATTTTTGGAGAGAGAGAGTAAAGGAGATATTTAGGTTTTGTTTTAATATTTTATACCATTATGTAGGTCTAAATTTTTCCAACAATTTTAAATAAATCCATTTAGGTTTGTTTAATTATAAAGTAAAATCTTCATAATTTTAAATCTATTTGTCATACTGTCAAATTAAATTTTTAAATAATAAAAATGTGAAAATAATTATTTAAGATAGACAAATTGAAGTTTAAGAAAAACTTGAGAGGGGAAAATATTAAATGAAAAAAAATTAACGGGAAGTATTCATGAAAGGAGGAGAAAACTAAAATTTTTTACCCGTACTCTTTAAGGGTTTTTGTCTAGATGGAGGAGCGACCATACCCTTTTTGCCCTTTTTAAATCTACCTCTGAATTTTTAGACTAGGTTACGAGTTTATCAATTCAATTAACCGGTAGTATTGGATGCAGAAATTTGGGAGAAGGGATTAAGAATTTGTTTTTTAATTTTTTTTAGAAAATAAGATAATATTTTTTAAAATTTTGGAAAAACATTGTATATAGATATAAATGCTAATTAAAGAAGTGAAAAAGGGTTTTACAAAATTTGAAAATCCCCGCACACCCTCACCATTTAGGTTAATATAAGAACTAGTTTAGGAATTAAAAAAAATAATTACTAAAAAGTTAATTTTTTTATTTAGAAAAGAAAAAAAATTAATTTTTTAGCAGTTAAGTTTTTTAGATTTTCGTTCATTTGATATTTTTATTTTTCATGTTTAAAAAAATTAAAATATAAAATAATAATTTTCATCATTTGAAAAAAAAAAGATAAAAAAACTGAGTGGCTGGAAGTTTGAGCTTCAACTGCTCATTCTAAAGGGTGCGTCAGTTTTAAATCGGTGCCAAAAGTAAAGAGTCTAAAGACCAAAAGAATAAAATAATACTTACCCAAAAAAAAAAAAATAAAATAAAATAAAAAGTAATAGAAGGAATCTATCATGGAACCAACTGTAAATTCAGATATCTTGCGTTTAAATTTCGCTGACTACTATCTTATCTTTTGGGATCGAGGAGAAGCCCGCAACCACTACCTATAGGTGCGCACTAGGTGAAACTCGTCTCGTGGCCCTACCCAACAAAGAACCATGAGGAAGTAAATCAGCCTAGGCAAGTCCTGGCTGGCCAGCTCAGCCGAGAAGGCTGTTAGATGGTCCTCTACAAAGACTACAATTAGAGGAAGGACTGCCCCAAGAGGAGTCGAACTCGGGACCTATTAGTTCCAGGCCCTTCAGCTTGCCATCTGAACTAACTCGAATACCCCTTTCGAGGCGACTACTATCTTATCTTGTTTGATGCTTAGGTGGTTCAAGCACTCTTTTTTTATCTATCAGTTACGCAATTTGTTGAGAGTGGTAATAAATCTGAAAATTTCAGATTAAAAAAAAAATAATAGAGCGAAGAAAAAGGAGTTCAAGTGACGTCGATCACTGCATACAAATTCTACACGTACGCAGGGGGCTTTGACTCAAACCTGCGCAGAGCACAACACATGTCCTACCGACGTTGTACGTTATACCTTCAAA